>CM077923.1:93424203-93621016 GCA_039797435.1 Crotalus adamanteus
AAGCGAATTCAGCTTCCCCGTTGACTTTGCTCATCGGGAAGTCGCAAAAGAGGATCACGTAACTCCGGGACCGTCATAAAGATGAGTCAGTTGCATCACGTGACTCTGGGGAACGCCGCAAAGGCCGTATGTGTGAGGAACAGTCGTGTCCCCTTTTTTTCCGGTACCGTTGTAACTCTGAACGGTCACTAAACGAACAGTTGTAGGTTGAGGGACTAACTGAATCAGCCCTTCGATTGGGCCGTGGATAATAAAATGCTGCCTGGTTTCCAGTCCAGAAAGGAAAGGAATGGAGGAAAGGAATGTTAGACCAGTGTTTCTCAACCTTGACCATTTTAAGGCCTGTGGACTTCAATTCCCAGAATTCCACAGCCAGCAATGCTGGCTGTGGAATTCTGGGAGTTGAAGTCCACAGGCCTTAAAATGGTCAAGGTTGAGAAACACTGTGTTAGACCGAGAGGGAATTCCTGGGTGGGAGTTTTGGGGCGGCCATTTTGTCTGTTTTGATTTCTGAAAGGCTGCAGGGGATGGGAGAGGCCGAAGCGGTCGGAAGGAGAACAGCCTGCGCCTCTATTGAGAGCCTGGATCGAGTCGAAAGAGGGAGAAGAAGGCCCGGCAGGTTTCATAGCTCTTCCAGAACTTGCCCAACGTGTCTGAGCAGACAATAATGAGCAGAGGAGAGAGGAGGAGGAGGAAAGAGAGAGAGAGAAGAGAAGAAAGGAAAGGAAAGAAGAAAAGAGAAGAAAAGAAAAAAAAGAAAGGAAGGAAGGAAGGAAGGAAGAAAGAAGGAAGGAAGAGAGAGAAAGGAAAGAAGAAAAAGAAAGGAAAGAAAAAAAGAAAGAAAAAGGAAGAAAGAAAAAAGAAAAGGAAGAAAGAAAGAAGGAAGAAAGAAAGAAGGAAGGAAGGAAGGAAGGAAGGAAGAGGGAGGAAGGGAGGGAGGAAGGAAGGAAGGAGAAAATAGGAAGGGAGGAAGGAGAGAAGGAAAAGAAGGAGAAGGGGAAAAAAGAGGGAAGAGAAAGGAGGGAGAAGAGAAGGGAATAGGAAAGGGAAGAAAAGGGAGGGAAGAAGGAAAGGAAGGAAGGAAGGAAGAGGGCTGGGAGGGAGGGAGGAAGACAGAGAAAGGAGGAGGTGAAGGAGAGGAGAAGGAAAAGAGAGGAGAGGAGAAGAGAGAAGAGAGGCGGTATGGGTGTGTGCTATGAGCATAACTTCCATGCAGGAATCTCTGCAACCTTTTGGGTGTGTGGGTGGAAGGGACCTCTTGTGGTGGGGCAGCGTAGAATCCACGGGTCCCCCTATACGCCCAGTTGGGGGACAAAGCCACGAAATGGCAAAAGCAGCAGGTACCTCCATTGGGCAGGGGTGCATCGCAGACCTCGTAAATCTTGTAGGGCTGCATGGGCGTGTCCTTGGTCCCGTCGTAGATCAGGTTGAACTCCCGGCTTTTGTTGAGGGCGCAACGCAGGTTGGCCTTCCACTTGGCCGGATCCGGCTCGTCCATGCCCTCGTTGTATTTGCCCGTCTCTTTGGCCCAGGCCTGTCCGTGCGAGAAAGAAAGTTGAAGTCCTTCTGTCATTGTGTTGTTGTTATTCTTGGCCAGTCTAAAATGTCATGAAAATCTCCACTCTGGCCACTTCTGTCTCCCTTCCTCACAAAAAAATGACCCAAGGAGTCAACTTAAACCTTGGCAGTTCCTCTTCCACGCCATCTCCCCCCCCCCCAAAGTTGTGCCCAGCCAACTTGAACCCCAGCCTGCCCGCTTCCCCCCTAGGGTCACCTTAAAGATGGTGTTCTCAGTCATCCTGGCAGGGCACGTGCCGAGTGGCGTGGCGCCAGGGGATGCAAAACCGCTTCTGCTCCGCGTCCACCCAGCGCAGACCCGGATACTGGCCGCTGTTCACCTGGGCCACCAGCCAGGGCTTCAGGCGGATGCGCCGCGGGTGGGGGTTCATGCTTCAGCCCCCCCACCCAACTCCCCTGTCGAAGGGCCTGGCCTGGAAGAAGCCGAGAAGTAATCAGAAGCCGGAACCAAAACCTGGAAGCAGCAAATAGTGTCTTCCGAGGAACACTGGCCAGGGGCGGTCCTGAAGGGTTCAGAGGCTGCAGTCCAGCTGCCGCATTCAGCTGCCTCCCCCACCCCTCCAACAATGGGTGAGATTTCAAGGGGCTGGTTTGGGGGAGTCTCCATCCATCGGGACCCAGGAGAACCTCAATCGCCTGGACGCTTGGAAGGAAGGAGGGAAGGAAGCCACGATGGGACCATGGTTTGGATCGTAGGTTGACCCAGCTGCGGGAACGAGCGGCAAATTCCCTCCTTTTTGTTCAAGTGACCCATGACCTGCAGCACCCACAAAATTTGCTCCTCTACCGAAGACGACCAAGCAAATTAAAAGCACCCAATGCACACACACACACACACACCCTCCAGCGTTTGGAAAAGTTTGAGAAACGAACCACTTAAGATTGGCGGATGACGTTGTTCTCTTCTCACAAGAGCTACAAAGACACAAGAACAGTGCAAAGCAGGATAATAACTCTTGGGCTTAATAAATACACCTGAAAAAGAGGCCAGGTCATGTTTAATCAATTCATTAAAGAAAGAAAGAAAATTAACATCTGGAGAAGAACCAGACGTAGTAGACCGCTACATATACGCTCAGCCAACGGATCTCGGGGGAAGGTGATACAATCAGGAAACTGAACGGCGTGTTAAATGTGGTTGGCAGGCATTCGGCAAGCTAGATGTCGTTGTCAAGAACAGCCTCCCTGAAGCCCAAAAAGTTTTCGATCAGTGTGGTGCTACCTACTCTCTACATATGCCGACGAAACATGGACACTAACCTCACAATCGTAGCAAAAGCTACGTGTGTCACAAAGAGCCATGGAAAGAGGCCTGCTCGGCATCACAAGACAAGATAGAACAGTGGTTCTCAACCTTTCTAATGCCGCGACCCCATAATACAGTTCCCCATGTTGTGGTGATCCCCAACCACTTATACAGCACCGGGTGCCAGGGGCGTGGCCAAAGAAAAGGGGGAAAAATGGCGGACAGCCTTGTTTGGCGACCCCCGTGAAATGGTCGTTCGACCCCAAATGGGGTCCCGACCCACAGGTTGAGAACCACTGAGATAGAAAGACCCGCACGTGGATTACAGCAGGGGTCCCCAACACCTGGTCCACGGACTTGTACCGGGCCACGGCATGCCAGCAACTGGTCCACACAAACAAGCAAAGCCCTATCCATGGAATGGAGGCAGCACACAAAACCACGCACCCTCCGGTCCGCGGAAAAAACCTCTCTCCACGGAACCGGTGATCCCTGGTGCCCCAAAGTCGGGAACCTCTGGATTAGAGAACAAACGAAAATATACAAGGCCACCAACTGAGTCAAAGAATTGCAAGGGAAACGGGCTGGTCTCCTAGCAGACTGAGGCCGTCATAAAACGGATCCCACTTGATCAAAAGTGGCCACGAAAGAGACCCAAAACGAGACGGAGTGACCACAGCAGCCAAATATGGCGGGGCCCAATTGGGAAAAGAAAGCCCGGGGCCGTTATTGGTTGGAGACAGGTGGAAGAAGCCTTCATCCTGCTCTGGTTAAACAATGGCTAGAATGAGGAGGGTGGATGACGATAAACGGACAAGCAAACATAATATTTTCTGCTACAACTCTTTCCAAATTGAGCCCCCCCAACTCGCTCACATGGCTCCTGCTTCCTGGGGGCTAGGAAAGGAATACAGGCGGTTTAGTAACCAAAGTTACAAGGGCGCTGAAAAATGTGACTTAAGACCAGGTTTTGCGCTTAACGGCCATTGAAGCGTCCCTATGGTCACTTGATCAAAAATTCGGACACTTGGCAACTGGCATGTAAGGGGAAATTTCCTGACAGTTAGAACAATGAACCAGTGGAACTCCTTGCCTCCAGAAGCGGTGAATGTGCCAACACTGGAAGTTTTTAAGAAGAGACTGGACAGCCATTTGTCTGAAATGGTATAGGATTTCCTGCCTGAGCAGGGGGCTGGACTAGAAGACCTCCAAGGTCCCTTCCAACTTTATTATTATTATTATGGATCATCGCACAGTCGGCCAGATGTTCAGACTGGATTTGGCATTTTGTCTACCTATCGAGTCCTTACCCAGGACCTGGGATAGGCAGATGTGGATGTTTGATGGTATTACAGATCTCGTCGCAGGATGGAAGCAGTTCCTAGTAAGGCCGCCTTTTGCAATTGACTAATAGGGAATTTGTCAATGCCGATGATGGTGTTCAAGTGGTGCTCAGTAGTTTTGGGATTGCACCCAAGGCGCCTATGACTATTGGTACTACCCTTGCTTGCTTTTGCCCCAGTCTTTCTATTTCTATTTGTAGGTCTTTGTATTTTGTGATCTTCTCCAGTTGTTTCTCGTCTATTCTGGTGTCTCCAGGCACTACTACTACTACTACTACTACTACTACTACTTATTATTATTATTATTATTATTATTAATAATTATCGCACAGTCAGCCAGATGTTCAGACTGGATTTGGCATTTTGTCTACCTATCGAGTCCTTACCCAGGACCTGGGATAGGCAGATGTGGATGTTTGATGGTATTACAGATATCGTCGCAGGATGGAAGCAGTTCCTAATAAGGCCGCCTTTTGCAATTGACTAATAGCAAATTTGTCAATGCCAATGGTGTTCAAGTGGTGCTCCAGTTGTTTTGGGATTGCACCCAAGGAGCCTATGACTATTGGTACTACCCTTGCTTGCTTTTGCCACAGTCTTTCTATTTCTATTTGTAGGTCTTTATATTTTGTTATCTTCTCCAGTTCTTTCTCTTCTATTCTGCTATCTCCAGGCACTGCCACGTCCACTATCCAGACTTTTTTGTCTTTCTTATCGACAATTGTTAAGTCTGGGGTTTTATGTTGCAGGTGCTTATCTGTTTGAATTCTGAAGTCCCAGAGCAGTTTAATTTTATCATTTTCTATGACTTTCTCTATTTTTATTATTTTTATTATTATTATTTTTATTATTATTATTATTATTATTATTATTATTATTATTGACAGTCGCAGTGTCCCCAGGTCATGTGATTCCCCTTTTGCAATTTTAAATTACTTTTAATAAGGGTTGTTTTCCTATTTCTTAACCACGACTGCTTTTAATATATTTATTGTTTTCCTCCACGGCTCGACGCGTCCCAGAGTCTCTTTTGGCTGAGATGGGCGGCCGTTTTCAGATATACAGATAAATAAATAAAAAGCATCCACCCATTTTCTTTGATGTGGCGATGACTGATCGCCCTGGATGTTGCAAAGCCTCCGATTCTGGTTCCATGGGTGGGACCGCGCCACCCACGAGTCAGTGGGGCAGGGCCAGTCCTTCACTGCTCCGTCGCAAACCCAGCCAGATGCAACGGGATGCTCAGCCTGGGAGCACCGTCTTCCAAAGATGCATCCATGAAAGCTTCCTTTGGGCACTTGGCTGCCCACTCACCTGTCTCAGCCACGCTCGCAAAGCCATAGGGGACCGGCTTTTGCAGCTGACTAACCTCGGCTGCAAAGAGTGCCTCTTGGATTGAACAGAGAACACAAAGTTTGGAGGAACCTTGGAGGTCTTCTAGTCTAACCCCCTGCTCGTGCAGGAGACCCTGTGCCATTTCAGACAAATGGCTGTCCAATCTTTTCTAGAAAACCTCCAGTATTGGAGCATTCACAACTTCTGGTGGCAAGCAGTTCCACTGATTACTTGTTCTCACTGTCAGGAAATTTCTCCTTAGTTCCACGTTGATTCTCTCCTTGATCAGTTTCTATCTGTTGCTTATTGCCCTCCAGTGCTTTGGAGAATAGGCTGATCTCCTCTTAAACCATGCTTTAAGATGGGTGGATTTCAACTCCCAGAATTCCCCAGCTGGCCTGCTTTAAGATGGGTGGATTTCAGCTCCCAGAACTCCCCAGCCGGCCTGCTTTAAGATGGCTGGACCAACTCCCAGAATCCCCCAGCCGGCCTGCTTTAAGATGGCTGGACTTCAGCTCCCAGAACTCCTTAACCAGCTTGGTTTAAAGTGGCTGATCTTCAACTCCCAGAATCCCCTAGTCCACCCATCTTAAAGCATGCTGGCTAGGGAATTCTGGGAGTTGGAGATCATCCATTTTAAAACAAGCTGGCTAAGGAATTCTGGGAATTGAAGTCCTCTCATCTTCAAATCCCCAAGTTTCACGAACATGGGGCCAAACCGATAGCTGGTCTTTGCAAAGAAACGCGGCACGATTCAAATCTTGTTCTTAACTCGGCTACGACAGAAAAAAAATGTGTCCCCGCGAGCAGAAAGGGGAAATTTTGCCGGAACCCAAAATTCAGGTTCAGCAACTACGAAAAAAGCCGGTCTAGAGATGCAGCAAACGGGCAGGGATCAGCCAAGAATTACTTAACCTTGAAATCTAGTTACAGCTTCGACTGATACTGCAGCTAATTATACAGAACGGGGGTTTTTTCCACCATCAACTTGCTTTCTCCTCCTTACAGTTACGAACTGTGGCTCCCACAACTGTCTTCAAATACACGCACAAACACACTGACAAGGGACTACCCTAGGAGGGGGGAAAGATCTTGACTCAGAATGGAAACCCTGAAGCAAAGATTCAAAAGAGTGTAAAAAAATTATTATTACTATTTATTTATTTTTTTTGTACTTCTTTAGGACAAAAAAAGGATGTGGCGGCACAGAGTATTGAAAGGAATCAATCTGTTCTATTTGAAACTGACTGGATCTTATGTCAGGGCGAGGAACCAATTCTGGGCATAGAAGAACAAGTTCAAAATTTGCTGGATTAGACAAATGGGCTGAAAGGAACCGAAGGAAACAGGACTAGGTTGCAAAAACAGACCTGAGACAGGAGTGGGATGTGGCTGCAGGAAGGCAAATCCAGTTTTTGGCCACATCAATACAAATCCAGTTCTCAAATGGGAAGGAATTGGGATTGTAGAGTTGAAAAGGACGTCAGAGGGTTATGGTGATTTGGGGCGAATCACCAGGAGATGGTGAGTTCTAGTCCCGCCTTATGCATGAAAGCCAACTGGGTGACTTTGAGCCAATCACCAGGAGATGGAGAGTTCTAGTCCCACCTTAGACATGGAAGCCAATTGGGTGAGTTTTGACCAATCACCAGGAGACGGTGAGTTCTAGTCCCACCTTAGGCATGGAAGCTGGCTGGGTGACTTTGGGCCAATCACCAGGAGACGGTGAGTTCTAGTCCCGCCTTAGGCATGGAAGCCAATTGGGTGAGTTTTGACCAATCACCAGGAGATGGTGAGTTCTAGTCCCACCTTGGGCATGAAAAACTAGCTGGTGACTTTGGGCCAATTACCAGGAGACAGTGAGTTCTAGTCTCGCCTTAGGCATGGAAGCCGACTGGGTGACTCTGGGCCACTCCCCAGGAGATTGTGAGTTCTCGTCCCACCATATGTACGAAACTCAGCTGAGTAACTTTGGGCCAGTCCCTCTCTCTCAGCCCAACCCTCCTCACAGGGTTGTCGTCATGGGCAAAATAGGCAGAGGACGGTGTGTTGCATCTGAGCTATTAATAAAGGGAGGAAACAAGCCAGTAAACAAGCAAAGGCAGCAAGCAAGCCAGGATGGAAAAACAGGGAGTTGTTGGCAGTGTGCAATAGGACACACTTCCCGCAAAGGTTGACTTCATCACTTTAGGCGCGCAGGAGACCAAGCCAGTTTGACAACTCCAGGCTCAGTTTAATAACAGCCCTGGGTGTGATGAAGCCTCTGTGGGTGAAGCACTGCAAGGGTGTCCTTCCAACCAGCAGCTTCTTCCAGGACTCCATTTCTTTGGACTGTACAGTACATTTGTTCGTTATTTATTTATCCAATTTATATTTGCCGCCCACCTCACTCTCGGGCGATTCCGGGCCGCTGACAACAACACACGATAAAGTTTTTTGGGTTTGGGGTGGGCCATTGCCCGACACTCAGAAAGCAAGATGAAGGTCAGGCGCAAAAGACCAGGTCCGCACGTGAAGTCCAATTAAACAGCTTCATTGCTAAACGCCTACACGCAGGAATCTTATCAACGAATGGCCAGCAGCTGCTTCAAGTCAAAGAAGGCTCAATGGAATTCAAGGGAGCTTGGACTTCGTTCGCTTGTGGCTATGTAGGGATGCTAGGCCGATTCTCCTTTTGACGCCGCCCCCGGATTCTGCCATTCCTTATCCTACATCCTACATGTAAAAAAGATGCGGAGACTCTAGAAAGAGTGCAGAGAAGAGCAACAAAGACGATCAGGGGACTGGAGGCTAAAACATGTAAGGAACGGTTGCTGGAATTGGTCATGTCTAGTTCAATGAAGAGAAGGACGAGGGGGGACAGGATAGCAGCCTTCCAGTATCCCAGGGGCTGCCCCAAAGAAGAGGGAGTCAAGCTCTTCTCCAAAGCGCCAGAAGGCAGGACAAGAAGCAACGGATGGAAACTCATCAAGGAGAGAAGCAACCTGGAACTAAGGAGAAACTTCCTGACAGTTCGAACAATTAACCAGTGGAACTACCTGCCTCCAGAAGCTGTGAATGCTCCAACACTGGAGGTTTTTAAGAAGAGACTGGACAGCCATTTGTCCGAAATGGTGTAGGGCAGTGATGGCGAACCTTTTAGAGACCCAGTACCCAAACTGCAACCCCAAACCCACTTATTTATCACCAGGTGCCGGGTGGACGTGGCCATGGTGGTCACGGCAGACTGGGTGGGTGAGGCCAGAGCGGCAGGGGCCAGTCCCTCGCCATTTCTGGGGCACGGCACGCGTGTCCACAGAGAGGGCTCTGAGTGCCGCCTCTGGCACGCATGCCATAGGTTCGCCACCATTGGTGTAGGGTTTCCTGCCTGAGCAGGGGGTTGGACTAGATGACCTCCAAGGTCCCTTCCAACTTTATTATTATGGATCATCGCACAGTCAGCCAGATGTTCAGACCGGATTTGGCATTTTGTCTACCTATCGAGTCCTTACCCAGGACCTGGGATAGGCAGATGTGGATGTTTGATGGTATTACAGATATCGTCACAGGATGGAAGCGGTTCCTAGTAAGGCCGCCTTTTGCAATTGACTAATAGCGAATTTGTCAATGCCAGTGGTGTTCAAGTGGTGCTCCAGTTGTTTTGGGATTGCACCCAAGGCGCCTATGACTATTGGTACTACCCTTGCTTGCTTTTGCCACAGTCTTTCTATTTCTATTTGTAGGTCTTTATATTTTGTTACCTTCTCCAGCTCTTTCTCTTCTGTTCTGCTGTCTATTATTATTATTATTATTATTATTATTATCATTATCATCATCATCATCATTATTGCTACTACTACTACTACTACTACTACCACTACTATCCTTCACCCCCTCCAAAGAAAACAGCATTTTTGTCCTCCAGAAACGGGAGACGTTCCCGACGCTCTGCAAAGCAATAAGTGCCTTCTCACATGCTCCTTCCCTTCCCCTCTTCACGGCTATTCGGGTTTCCTCTACGAATTACGACCGGGGACTGAAAAATCTACCCGTTCACTTCCAGGAAGTGAAAAAATCCAGCCAGGCGGATTTTTTTTCCTGCCGACGTGAGTTATTGTGTGATGTCTTTCTCAAAAAGAGGAAAGAGAAACGAAACCCAGCTTCCCTCAAAATGGCGGGGGCAGGGGGGCTGGCGCGATGCTGCTGGAGAAATCGGGGAACCCACGAGACGGATGTGTGATGCAGCCGCCTGTCGAAAGCTCTTCTTCACCTGGTCCCGTGCCAAGGCGGTGCCACCCCCACCGAGAGCTGCCTTAAAAGAGACCGTGGTGGTTCCTAAATATTACAAATAAATGCAGGCAGTCCTCAACTTACAACCGTTCGTTTAGTGACTGTTCGAACTTACAACGGCCCTGAAAAAAGTGACTTTAAGACTCTTTTTCACACTTTTTAATGACCGTTGCAGCCTCGCCTGCGGTCACGCGATCAAAATTCGGTCGCTCGGACACTGACTCACATTTACGACGGTTACAGTGTCTGGGGAGGGGAGTCACACGATCCCCTTCTGCGACCTTCTGACAAGTAAAGTCAGTGGGGGAAGCCGGGTTTCACTTAAAGACCGGATTGCTAAGTTAACTGCAGCGATTCGCCTAACAGCCGTGGTGAGAAAGGTCGTAAAACGGGGCCAAATTTACCTCAGAACTGTCTCACATAGCAACAGAAATGTCGGGCTGAATTGTGGCGGTAAGTAAGGACTGGCTGTAAAATAAACAAGATGAACAAACCTTTTGGCAGACTTACCGAAAACTGGAAGTGAAGTGGATGCAATGTGCACAAAAATACCCCCCCCCCGAATACACCGAGTCCTCGATTTACGACCACAATTGAGCCAAACATTTCTGTGGCTAAGGAAAACCCGTTGTTCAGTTATTTTCGCCCCGTTTCACGACCTCGCTCGCCACCATTAAGTGAATCGCTGCGGATGTTAAATGAGTCACACGTTGTTAAGTGAACCTGTCTTTCCCCGTCGACTTTGCGGGTCCAAAGGTCACAAAAGTGGATCACGTGTCTCCCAAGATGCTGCAAAACCGACATAAGTACGAGTCAGTTGTCAAGCGGCTGAATTATGATCATGTGACCATGTGTGTGTGTGTGTGTGTGTGTGTACTGCAACGGTTGTGTGAAAAATGGTCATCAATCGCTTTGTTCACCACTGTTGTAACGGTCGCTAAACGAGTGGTCGTAAGTTGGAAACTCCCTGAAAAGAAAGAAAGACATAAAGAGAGGGGGGGGAGAAAACACCCCATCAGGTTCGCCTGAAAACAACTTCCAACAATTTTTTGTTGTTGTTGTTGCCCTGTTTTTCACAGGCTCCCTCGCGCCGTGTCGTCCGATCTGCCCCTTTTCACCCTTAAAGCTTTTCACTTCTGCCATTTCACGAGTCCCGAAATGCTTCGTCAGACTGCAACTTTCGCGAACTTCCCCCTTTCTCGCAAAAGGCCTTCCTCGTTGTGCAATCTGCTGGTTGTTCATTCACACTTTGAGGACCCAGACGCCCTCCCTGGCGCATCCGTTGCGTGCCTCGCTCCCCTTCTGCGTTTTGTCCCTGGGCATCTGGCGACGATGCCTTCCGGATCCCCGAGACCCCCTTTATCCCACCCGGTTCTTAGGAAGCCCCAACTTCACCGGGCCTTCCGTTTTTCCCACCAGACTTAAGTTAATTCTGAGTTTGGGTTGGTTTATAAATGTATGATAACTCTGTCTTAAATGTTGTTTTGTTTATTATTAGCTGGTTTGGTCTCGTGGTGAAGGCATCAGGCTAGAAAGCGGGAAATGGTGAGTTCTAGTCCCGCTTTAGGTAGCCATGAAAGCCGGCTGGGTGACGTTGGGCCAATCACCAGGAGACAGTAAGTTCTAGTCCTGCTTTAGACATGAAAGCTGACTGGGTGACTTTGGGCCAATCACCAGGCAATAGTGAGTTCTAGTCCCACCTTAGGCATGGAAGCCAATTGGGTGACTTTTGACCAATCACCAGGAGACAGAGAGTTCTAGTCTCGCCTTAGGCATGAAAGCTGACTGGGTGACTTTTGGCCAATCACTAGGAGAAGGTGAGTTCTAGTCTCGTCTTAGGCATGATAGCCGGGTGGGTGATTTTGGACCAATCACCAGGAAACAGTGAGTTCTAGTCCCACCTCAGGCACGACTGCCAGCTGGGTGACTTTGGGCCAATGACCAGGAGACGGTGAGTTCTAGTCCTGCCTTCAGCACGAAAGCCGGCTGGGTGACTTGAGAGTCTATAAGCCAATTTTGCAGGAAAAACGATGCTGACTCCCACACCAGATTTTGAATCCCTTCCACGTCAACTTTCAGCCCTGGCTGGGGAATTCTAGAAGTTGAGGTCCACCCATCTTCAAATTGCTGAGCTTGAGAGACACTGCTCTGGACAATCACTCCGTTCTATCCAATGTCACTTGTCTGTTTAAAACACAAACATCACAACACCTCTGTGCAGCAATCAACACCCAGATAAGCAGGGGATAACACCCAGATTAATTCCAGACTAATAATCAAGCAATAATCACTACCCCAACGAGGGAACTAACAAGAAGAAAACAACACTCCGACAAACGCTTTCAGGGCAAGCCACTAGTACATAAACAGAGAGCAAATCCCACTCCCTTCTAGCATTGATGCTGCTCCCTAGTTGGGTCATGAGACATCTGCAAGGAAACCACCAAGCTCGGAGAGCACCAAGGAACCATCCTCCTCCTCCTCCTCCTCTTCCTCTTCTTCTTCTCCATAAACCCCACTCCCTCCTGCCCTGATGATGTTACCTAGTTGGGTCATGAAACATCTGCAAGAAAACAACCAAGTACAGAGAGTACCAAGGACCCCACAGTCCTCCTCCTCCTCCTCCTTTTCCATTTACCAAATCCCCTTCCTTCTAACACTGATGATGTTCCCTAGTTGGGTCACAAAACGTCTGCCAGAAAGCCACCCAGCTCAGAGAGCAGTCAGGATCCCCACAGTCCAACCCTGAGCTATAGAGACTCTCTACTATTAATATTTATTTTGTTTATTTCTCAAGATCTGCTCTGCCGTTTCCCATTAGTTCACTTTGCCCATTGAGAAAACACAGAGAGAAAAAGCAGAGGCTACAAGGGGAAACAAGCAGAAAATAAAACAAATATTTGGCCAGGCTGCATTTTCTTCCCAAGCCTCAACTGCACACACGGTTTCCCAAGTCCCACCTGATCCAAAATACAGGAATTCCAGCGTAGAAATGATCTTGCATTGATCTTGGGTGCAAAATTAAGAGTTTATCTTAGAGATCCCCATATTTGCAACACTTCCTGACGCAGCAAGCCCCTGATTTTTTTAAAAAAAAAATTGGGTACGCCAGTATTTCAATTTTACTTCTATTCAAACTGGAACGGCTTTAGGGTCATGTGAATCGGTCACGCTGGAATATCACCGTTTCAACTGTGTGTGTGTGTGTGTTTTTTTTTTTCCTTTCTGGGATGGAAAGATTTATTTGTAGCAAGACACCAAGAGAGACAACAAGAGGAGACAACTTCACCCGTGCAATTTTCCATTTGGTGAAACGAAAGCTGGCTTTTAAAAATATCTCCCACGAGGTTGCAAGGTTGGCTGTGGGTCAAAACTCAAAGCAGGAAGAAATTTGGTTTGGCTAATTTTCCTCCTTTTCCCAAAACCTGCTGAAAAAGACAGGGTGATTCGTCTCCTGCCAGAGAGTCCTCGACTTATGACAGGTCGTTTAGGGACCGTTCCGAGTCACAACGGTCCTGGAAAAAAAAGCGACTTATGACGGTTTTTCAGATGACCCTCGCAGCGTTCCCCTGGTCACGTGATCAAAATCTGGATGCTTGACCAGTGACTCACATTTATGACGGTCACAGCATCCCCGGGGGGTTCGCGCGATCCCCCTTTTGTGAACTTCTGATAAGCAAAGTCACCAGGGAAAGTCAGATTCACTTAACGAGCGTGCTACTAATTTAACAACCGCATTGCTTCACTTAACAACGATCGCAAGAAAGGTCGCAAAAGGGGGCAAAACTGACTTAAGAACTCTCTTGCTTAGCAATAAAAAGTTTTGGGCTAGCTCAGGGGTAGGCAACCTTAGCTCTTTTATGACTCATGGACTTCAACTCCCAGAATTCTTCAGCCAGCATGGGGGAACTATGGCCCCCCTCATGACTTGTGGACTTCAACTCCCAGAATTCCTCAGCCAACAGGAGAGGGGAAACCTCTCCCTTTCCCCTCAGCATGGCTGGCTCAAGAATTCTGGGAATTGAAGTCCACAAGTCATAAAGCGGCCTAGGCCTAGGCCAGGGGTAGGCAACCTTGGCTCTTTTATGACTGGTGGACTTCAACTCCCAGAATTCCTGAGCCAGCATGGGGGAACTATGGTCTCCTCATGGTTTGCGGACTTCAACTCCCAGAATTCCTGAGCCAGCATGAGGGAACTATGGCCCCCTCATGATTCGTGGACTTCAACTCCCAGAATTCCTGAGCCAGCATGAGGGAACTATGGCCCCTTCATGACTCTTGGACTTCAACTCCCAGAATTCCTGAACCAGCATGGCTCAGCTTGGAACCCTCTCCCTTTCCCCTCAGCATAGCTGGCTCAGGAATTCTGGGAGTTGAAGTCCACCAGTCATAAAAGAGGCAAGGTTGCCTAACCCTACCCAGTCAGCCAGGAATTCTGGGAGTTGAAGTCCACAGGTCATAAAAGAGCCAAGGTTGCCTAGCCCTGGGCTCGACTGTGGTCATAAATCAAGGATCATCCGCAATTTTTCCGGCCAATGCAACAATACGATAAATAGCATTTTACGAAGAGAAATGGAACTGTTCGCGATTGAAAGATGGGATATGGGCCCGCGGGGAGATTTCCCTTGCGAAGAGATCTTTTTTCCTTTCGGAATAATAATAATAATAATAAATAAATCACTTTTTTCCCCCTCTGCAATCTGCTTTCTGCAAAGGATCAGATGTTACCCAATTCAACGGAACGAAATTCGAGAGCCATTATGCAAGAGAGGCAGCAGAGCAGCTGGCTAGGAGGAAGTCAATCCCCTGTGACTTTTTTTTCACCCCTCTCTCTCTTTCTTCCTTGTGCTTCCCATGGACTTTCTCCTCTCTCTCTCTCTCTCTCTCTCTCTCAGAAAATTCAGTTTAAAAGTTTTGGAAAAGAGCGTGGGAAACGTCCAGCATCCCAGTCAGCCCGAGAGTTTTCATCTCTCAATAGGGAAGCTTTTGCTTTGAAAGAAAGAAAGAAAGAAAGAAAGAGAAAGAAAGAAAAAGAAGAAAGAAAGAAAGAGAAAGAAAGGAAAGAAAGGAAGGAAAGAAAGAAAGGAAGGAAAGAAAGAAAAAGAAAGAAAAAGAAAGAAGAAAGAAAGAAAGAAAAAGAAAGAGAAAGAAAGAAAGAGAAAGAAAGAAAGAAAAAGAAAGAAAGAAAGAAAAAGAAAGAAAAAGAAAGAAAGAAAAAGAAAGAAAGAGAAAGAAGAAAGAAAAAGAAAGAAAGAAAGAAGAAAGAAAAAGAAAGAAAGAAGAAAGAAAGAGAAAGAAAGAAGAAAGAAAGAAAGAAAGAGAAAGAAAGAAAGAAGAAAGAAAAAGAAAGAAAGAAAGAAAGAAAGAAAAAGAAAGAAAGAAAGAAAGAAAAAGAAAGAAAGAAAAAGAAAGAAAGAGAAAGAAAAAGAAAGAAAGAAAGAAAGAAAGAAAGAATCAACAAGCTGCCAAGAGAATGGAAAGACAGGCGAACAAGATGAGGGGGTTCCCTGTCCCCCCTTTGATGATCTTCTGACAAGCAAAGCCCATGGGGGAGGCCGGATTCACTCAACCGCCGTGTTACTACTACTACTACTAATAAAGTTGGAAGGGACCTTAGAGGTCATCTAGTCCAACCCCTTGCTCGGGCAGGAAGGCCTATAGGGTTTCCTGCCTGAGCAGGGGGTTGGACTAGAAGACCTCCAAGGTCGCTTCCAATTCTGTTATTCTATTCTATTCTGTTCTGTTCTGTTCTGTAATTCTATTCTATTCTGTATTGTATTACTCTATTCTATTCTATTCTATTCTATTCTATTCTATTCTATTCTATTCTATTCTATTCTATAAATGATTGGGGGGCTGGAGGATAAAACATATGATAAACAGCTAAGGGAACCAGATATGTTTGCTTGTTAATCTATTCAATTTCTACGGCTGTCCATCTTAAGTCACTGACCTCTGGGCAGCTTACAATTTTGTTTAGTCTGTCAAAAAGAAGGTTTAGGGGAGACCTGATTTTTTTTCTTTATTATTAAATTTATTTGTTTATTAAATTTCTTTGCCGCCCTTCTCGCTGCGAGTTCACTCTGGGCGGCTTACAAGAGTAAAAGTCACATATATCCAAGGGCAATAAAAATGCAAATTACAAAATGACAGCTGTCTTCCAATATCTGTAGGGCTGCCTCAGGGAAGACGGGGTGGATTTACTCTCCGAAGCCCCTGAAGGCAGGAGAAGAAGCAACGGATGGAAACTAATCAGGGAGAGAAGCAACCTGGAACTAAGGAGAAATTTCCGGACTGTTAGAACAATCAGCCAGTGGAACTACCTGCCTCAAGAAGTTGTGGATGCTCCAACACTGCAAATTTTTATGAAGAGATTTGACTTTGCTTGTGAGAAGGTCGCAAAAGGGGATCATGGCACACCAGGGACGCCATGACCGACATAAATGTGAGTCAGTTGCCAAGCGTCTGAGTTTTGATCACGTGACCGTGGGGGGGGGAACGCTGCCAATGGTCGTTAAGTGTGAAAAATGGTCCTCAGTTACTTTTTGACAGTGCTGCTGTCGCTTTGAAGGGGCCACTAAATGTTGTTGTAAGTCAAGGACTACCTGGATAAGGACTCTTGCCACGGGCAAGGGGTTGGACTAGAAGACCTCTGGGATCCCATCCAGCTCTGTCATTCTATCCCACAAAGCTTCTTTTTGCATTTTCAGTTCCGGGGCTCAGCTGGCCACAACCGGTGTGAGCTGCACACACACACCCACACACCCAGGGGCCCCTGTTTTGCGTGCCTTGTGCAAGATTAGGGAACTAAGTGTGCACATCTGCTTTTCTTTGGGCCTTATTTTATTTTTTTTCCAACAATTTAGGAACCTTCGGTAGCTTTGTGAGAAAGTTCTTTCCTTGGAACGGTTCTGAAAAGTAATATTTCCCCACTGCGTAAATTCACTTCGCTTTTTATTTATTTTTTATTTAATTTTTAAGGCCACATAGGAGGGAGAGATGCCTCTGCCCCGGACCTCTGTCGCACTTCTGCACAATCACAAAATGCAGGTAGTCCTCAACAACCGGTGAGGCCAACGTCCCTGCAGCCAAGCCAAACCTTGGTTCAGTGAGTTTTGCCCCATTGGATGACCTGTTTTTGTGGCGGGCGTTAAGCGAATCACTGCAGCGGTTCAGTTAGTAATCACGGTCATTAAGTGAATCCAGCTCCCCCCCCGTTGGCTTTGCTTGTCAGAAGTTCGCAAAAGGGGATTGCGTGACCCACCCTCGGGATGCTGCGACCATCATAAGTACGAGACGGTTGCCATGCTTCTACATTTTGATCACGTGACCCCTGGGGAATGTGGCAAGCTTTCTTTCTTTCTTTCTTTCTTTCTTTCTTTCTTTCTTTCTTTCTTTCTTTCTTACATGGTTTTTCATTTTTTGTCTCCATCCCCTTTCTTTCTTTCTTTCTTTCTTTCTTTCTTTCTTTCTTTCTTTCTTTCTTTCTTTCTTTCTTTCTTTCTTTCTTTCTTTCTCTCCTTTCTCTTTCTTTCTTACATCTATCTCCATTTTTTTCTGTCCCCTTCCTTCCTTCCTTCCTTCCTTCCTTCCTTCCTTCCTTCCTTCCTTCCTTCCACTGTTTCTCCTTCCTTCCTTCCTTCCTTCCTCTTTCTTCCTTTCTTTCTTTTTCTTCCTTCCTTCCTTTCTTTCTCTTCCTTCCTTTTTCCTTTTCTTTCTTTCTTTCTTTCTTTCTTTCTTTCTTTCTTTCTTTCTTTCTTTCTTTCTTTCTTTCTTCTTTCCCCTCCCTCCCTCCCTCCCTCCCTTTCTTTCCTTTTCTTTCTTCCTTCCTTCCTTTTCTTTCTTTCTTTCTTTCTTTCTTTCTTTCTTTCTTTCTTTCTTTCTTTTTTTTCTTTCTTTCTTTCTTTCTTTCCTTCTTCTTTCCCCTCCCTCCCTTTCTTTCCTTTTCTTCCTTCCTTCCTTTCTTTCTCTTCTTTCTTTCTTTCTTTCTTTCTTTCTTTCTTTCTTTCTTTCTTTCTTTCTTTCTTTCTTTCTTTCTTCTTCTTCCTCCCTCCCTTCCCTTCCTTCCTTCCTTCCTTCTCTTTCTTTCTTTCTTTCTTTCTTTCTTTCTTTCTTTCTTTCTTTCTTTCTTTCTTCTTTCCCCTCCCTCTTTCTTTCCTTCCTTCCTTCCTTTCATCTCCTCTTTCCTTCTTTCTTTCATTTCTTCGCTTCTTTCACTCTTTATTAGTTTGTGATCATTTTTTTTAAGTATGACTAACATTCACAAGTCCCCTTTCCTAGTGCCGCTGTGACTTCGAACGGTCGCTAAACGAACCGTTGTAAACCGAGGGCTACTTGAATGGCAAGCCCTCCTGCCCGGTCACACGGTTGTTAAGCGAATCCGGCTTCCCTCGTAGGCTTTGCTTGCTAGAAGGTCGCAAAAGGCGGCGGGGGGGGGAAGTCATGTGACCTTCTGGGACTCTGCAACAGTGATAAGTACAAGCCAGTTTCCAAGCGTTCGAATTTTGATCACGTGACCACAGGGGATGGAGCAACGGTCGTAAGGGTGAAACCCCGTCATAAGTCACTATTTTTTTCAGTCGTAACTTCGAACGGCAGCTGTAATAAGGTCGGGCAAAGGGTGGCAAAGACGGCGGCGAAGTCTTTATCTGAGATTCCATCAGATAAATGCAGGCGCAGCCCAGACTTCTCCATCCCTGGGAGGACACCAGTGCCTCTCTGCGTGAGTCAGCCCCTTTGGCTGCCCTCCTCTTAATTTCGGAGCGATGACCGAGCCCATGAGTCACGGCCAGCAGCAGCCAGGGTGGAGGCCCTCCCGAACAGGAGGTGGGGGTGCCACCCAAACAGAAAAGACAACAAAACAACCAGCGGAACAGCCAGAGAGTCACCCGAGTTTTTTTTATTATGATTATTTTGGGAAAGGAGTCTGCTTGCCCAGGAAAAAAATCTTTCCCCTGCAGGGGCAGGAGGGGTTAGTAAAGAGAGCCAGCAGGCTCCCCATGCAGCCCCCCCCCCGTCCAGTTCCCTTTTCTTAACTGCCCCTTAAAATAAATGTTCTGAAGAGGTTTAGAAAGGAACTAAAAATGAACGCAAACTAATAAAGAGTGAAAGAAGCAAAAAAATGAAAGAAAGAAGGAAAGAGAAGATAGATGGAAGGAAGGAAGGAAGGAAGGAAGGAAGGAAGAAAGAAAGAAAGAAAGAAAGAAAGAAAGAAAGAAAGAAAGAAAGAAAGAAGAGAAAGAGGAAGGAAGGAGAATGAGAGGAAGGAAGGAAGGAAGGAAGGGGACAGAAAAAATGGAGATAAATGTAAGAAAGAGAAAGAAGAAAGAAAGAAAAAAGAAAGAAAGGGAAGGGAGGAAGAAAGAAAGAAAGAAAGAAAGAAAGAAGAGAAAGAAAGGGGACAGAAAAAATTAAGATCGATATAAGAGAAAAAGAAAATAAAGAAAGAAAGATGGAAGGAACAAAGGAAGGAAGGGAGACAAAGAAAAAATGGAGATAAATGTAAGAAAGAAAAAGAGGAAAGAAAAAGAAAGAAAGAAAGAAAGGGAAGGGAGGGAGGGAGGACAAAAGAAAGAAAGAAAGGAGAGAAAGAAAGGGGACAGAAAAAATGAAGATCGATATAAGAAAGAAAAAGAAAAAAAAGAAAGAAGGAAGGAAGGAAGGAAGGAAGGGAGACAAAGAGAAAAAATGGAGATAAATGTAAGAAAGAAAGAGAAAGAGGAAAAAAAAAGAAAGGGAAGGGAGGGAGGGAGGAAGAAAGAAAGAAAGAAAGAGAAAGGGGATAGAGAAAAAATGAAGATCGATATAAGAAAGAAAAAGAAAGAAAAGAAAGAAAGAAGGAAGGAAGGAAGGGAGAGAAAAAATGGAGATAAAGAAAGAAAAAGAAAGAAGAGAAAGGGAGAAAGATTAAAAAGTGCAGAAAGAGAGAATGAAAAAGAAAGAGAAAAAAAGAGACTTCCAATTTCTTCTTCTTCAGAAACAGGAGCCCATTTATAATAATCACTCTTACTTTTGGATTCCAAAAAAGCCGCTCCCTTCTTCCTCTTCTCCAGGCTCCCCTACTTCTCCAGAGCCAGGTCAGGAAGGCACCCACTGCTGCTTCGTGCCACCAGGCCGGCTTCCACTCAGGCGTGGACCCAGCGGGCTCCCTGCCCTCCTTCCGGCGTGGGCAAAACGGGGGCAAAGTCTCTTCTCTTTTTCCAGACCAGAAACCCCCCCCCTCCCGACTTTTACAATTCGCTGCTTGCCCTGCCTGAGAAAAATGCTCGCTTCTCTTTCTTCTGCCCACTTCTCCTTCTCGGTATCTCAAAGTCTGCGCCATTTGCGAGAGCCGGGCCGAACCCCCAAAACACAACCACATCCACAGGTTGTTGTCCAAAATAAAAAACGGGTCGCCACTTCACTTTTCCATTTGTTCTTTGGTTGCGTTTCGGGTTTTTTTGCTCTGGGAGATTTCTTTCTTTCTTTCTTTCTTTCTTTCTTTCTTTCTTTCTTTCTTTCTTTCTTTCTTTCTTTCTTTCTTTCTTTCTTCTTTCCTTCCTTCCTTCTTCCTTCCTTCTTCCTTCCTTTCCTTCTTTTTCTTTCTGTCTTTCTCCCTCACTCCCTCATTCCCTTTTTCTCTTTCCTTCCTTCCTTCCTTCTTCCCTTCTTTCTTTCTGCTTCCTTCCTTCCCTGTTTCCATATTTCCTTCTTTTTCTCTCCCCCTCCCTCTTTTTCCTTCCTTCCTTCCTTCCTTCCTTCCTTCCTTCCTTCCTTCCTTCCTTCCTTCCTTCCTTCTTTTCCTTCTTTTCTTTCTGTCTGTCTTTTTCCCTCACTCCCTCATTCTCTTCCTTCCTTCCTTCCTTCCTTCCTTCCTTCCTTCCTTCCTTCCTTCCTTCCTTCCTTCCTTTCTGCTTCCTTCCTTCCCTGTTTCCATATTTCCTTTTTTCTCTCCCTTCCTCCCTATTTTTCCTTCCTTCCTTCCTTCCTTCCCTTCCTTCCTTCTCTTTCTTTCTTTCTTTCTTTCTTTCTTTCTTTCTTTCTTTCTTTCTTTCTCCCTCACTCGCTCATTCCCTTTCTTTCTTTCTTTCTTTCTTTCTTTCTTTCTCCTTCCTTCCTTCCTTCCTTCCTTCCTTCCTTCCTTCCCTTCCTTCCTTCCTGTATCCTCCTCTCCTGCTGCACGTGGTGACCTTATTGGGATTTGTACAAGTGATAATTCACCCCAGATTAAAAAGATTAAAAAGGGTCACTTACTTAAAACCTAGAATCAAAAGGGGTCTAGTAGCACCTTTTCCCACAATTTTTTATTAAAGACAACAGCTCGGAGAAAAGATTACACTTTTCATAAAATGTGTTCAATAGAGCAGGTTTTATGTCACAAAAATAAAACAGGCATTTCATGTTATCAAGTACAAACACAAGATTTCAATTTTGCTTCCAAAATCCCTGAGTTTTGCTTCCCATAGGTAAGAAAGAAAAGAAAGAGAAAGGGAAAAAAGAAAGAGAAAGGAAAAGAAATGGAAAGTGAGAGAAAGCGAGAGAAAAAGAAAAACAGAAAAGAGAAAGGGAGAGAAAACGAAAATAAGAAAGAGAAAAAAAGGAAAAGAGAAAGAGAAAGGAAAGAGAAAGAAATGAAAAGTGAGAGAGAGAAAGAATGAAAGAGAGAGAGAGAAAAGAAAGAAAGGGAGAGAAAGAAAGGAAAATAAGAGAAAGAGAAAAAAGGAAAAGAGAAAGAGAAAGAAAGGAAAGAGAAAGAAAAAGAAATGAAAAGTGAGAAAGAGAAAGAAAAACAGAGAAAAGAGAAAAGGAGAAAGAGAAAGGAAAAGGAAAAGAAAGAAAAAGAAATGAAAAGTGAGAGAAAGAATGAAAGAAAGGGAGAGAAAGAAAGGAAAGTAAGAGAAAGAGAAAGGAAAAGGAAAGAAAAAACTGAAAGAGAGGGAGAGAAAAAGAAAAGGAAGGACAGAAGGAAGGAAGGAAGGAGACAGAAGGAAAAAAGAAGAGAAAGCTTCCACTTGTCAACATCAAGCTAAATCATCCTAATAAACCTGCCTAATAAAGCATGTTTTGACCTGTGGGAAGAAACAGAATAGATCGTTTGCCTGATCTTCCCAGAGAAAGTTCCAGAATCTGGGAACGCGTCTCTTACTTTCCCAGGCTAAAGTAACCCCAACCTAGGAAAAACCAAAGAAAGGCCCTGAAGCCCCCAGCCCCCCCCCCAAAAAAAACCCCAAAGCAAGATTGAAAAACCTGTCTGGCCACATAACCTGCAAGTCGCCCATCCTCACCGTGACTTTTCAAGGGTAGACTGCTCTTGAACACGGAGCTTGCCCGCTAAGGTTTGGTTCCTGAAAGCACCGCCTTTTGCAGCCTGAGGCCTGCCACCAATGACTTGACACTGTCCTGACCCCTCCCTCCTCCCCCCCCCATCAACCCCCCAGCCCCCTACCCCCCAGCCCCTTATCAAAACCCGAGAAAGAATAGAGTGAAACCGCAAATAAACCCACAACTTTTGAAAGTTTGTCTTTCCAACTGGGAGGCGATAAGAATCCCGGATTAAATCAAGAAATCCACACGTATTCACACACCTAATCAAAGGCAAAGACACTTGGGGGTGGGGAGGGAGAGGAAGGAAGTGGGGGGGGGGGGAAATGAGGTGGCTTGCACACCCGTCGGAAGAGATCAGATGCAGAAAAACCGAGCAGGGCTGGAGTTATAGGCAACATCCAAGGCCTTGCAAAGGTGACCTGATCTTCTTTTCAAGTTGGTTCTCTCCTCCCCCCCCCCCAAGCAGGAGAACCGGGTGCAAAGATATGACTTTCAAATAAACAAATGAATCAAAAGGCTTTATGGGCGCTGGGTGGTCTCTGAGCTTTGGGGGCTTTCTGCAGACGTTTCATGACCCAACTAGGTGATATAGTCAGGGTTAGAAGGGAGAGTGTTTGGGGAAAGGAGGAGGAGGAGGAGGAGGAGGAGGAGGAGGAGGAGGAGGAGGAGGACGACGACGACTGTGGGGTCGTTGGTTATCTCTGAGCTGGGTGGTTTTCTTGCAGACGTTTCATGACCCAACTAGGTGATACAGTCAGTGCTAGGGGGTTTGCTGAAAGGAGGAGGAGGACTGTGGGGTCCTTGGTGCTCTCTGAGCTGGGTAGTTTTCTTGCAGACGTTTCATGACCCAACTAGGGAACATCATCAATGCTAGAAAGGAGGAGAAAGGAGGTGAAGGAAGGAAGGAAGGAAGGAAGGAAGGAAGGAAGGAAGGAAGGAAGGAAGGAAGGAAGGAAGGAAGGAAGGAAGGAGAACTATGGGGTCCTTGGTGCTCTCTGAGTTGGGTAGTTTTCTTGCAGACGTTTCATTACCCAACTACGTGATACAGTCAGTGCTAGAAGGGAGGGGGTTTGCTGAGGAGGAGGAGGAGGAGGAGGAAGAGAAGGAGGAGGAGGAGGAGGAGGATCACAGCTGTGAGGTCCTTGGTGCTCTCTGAGCTGGGTAGTTTTCTTGCAGACGTTTCATTACCCAACTAGGTGAGATCATCAGTGCTACAAGGGATTGAACAAGCCCTACTTCCCTCTAGCACTGATGATGTTAACCACTTGAGTCATGAAACGTCTGCAAAAGACACACCAAGCTCAAGACACACCAAGAACCCTCCTCCTCCTCCTTTCCACAAACTCCCTCCCTCCTTACACTGATGAAGTTACCTAGCTGGGTCATGAAACGTCAGCCAGGAAGCCAGAGACCACCAAGTACCTCCTCCCCCTCCTCCTCCTCCTCCTCCTCCTCCAATGATGTCTCCTCGTTGGGTTCCCAGCCCAGCTCAGAGAGCACCAAGGACCCATCACTCGAACCCTGATCCACAAAAGGCCTTTAGCGTTTTGTGTCTCTGCTGATTAAACAACAACTTCTTGCAAATTAGACCCCGAAAATGTCCTCGTTCAACATCCCACCTATCCAATTAATAAGTAAACAAATCAATTTTAACGGAAGCCAAGGCACTCATTGATTTCTCGCTGTGCTCCGAACAAGCACAGGATAAAAACACAATCGGTACTGCCAAACAATAGTTTAACAACACAGCAGAAAGAAACAGCCAGAGCGTCTAGTTTGGAAAGGGCCAACATTCAAACCAGCCTTTGTGCATTCCGGTTAATGTTCTTTTTCCCCCCAAAAGACATCACATTGGCTTGTGAGAACTCAACTAACCCGGGTCCAGCTACGAATATTTTTTGCCCTGGGGGGGGGGGCACAAGGAGCCTCTCTCGTTGTACAAAAAGCGAATAATTTTAATCACACACACGCACACTGTGGCAGTGAGGATCAGCCTTGCAAAACTCAAACGACAGACAATCCGCATTCCCAGGGCTGCAGGTCAACAAACCTTCATGTAACCTCGATGGAGCTTGCCCCGGATCTGTTCATCCAAATGTTGGCTTTTCCCCTTCCCCCCCCCCCTCGTCCGAACCAGTTTATGTAGATCAAACGCAAAGCAGGCAGCGAAGAGAGCAACCCCGGCCGAGCCATCCAAGCTGCGCAGTTGCCCCAAGTGGGTAGGTGCATAGGATCCCGCGCAAAGCCACTTTGCGCAGGGCGCCTGGCCAGAGCGAGGGCGCGCAGCGGGGAGGTCCCGGGGAGCCCTCTCCTCTGCCCCCCTGTTCTTTGCCCCGCCCACTTTTCCAGGCAATCCCGCGTGTGCGTGTGTGTGCGTGCGTGTGTGTATGTGTGTGTGTGTGTGGCTTGTCTCCTTGGAAGGAGCGCCCCGTCGGGAGACCCCGCTGGAAGGACGCGCACGGCCGCCCTCCTCTTCCTCCTCCTCCCCCCTTACGACCTGGTGCCCCACTCTTCCTCCGCGGGACTACAACTCCCATCGCCCCGGCCAGCCCCCCCCCCAGTAGCACCCGACGGAGTGCTTCCCTCTACCGGGTTGGATAGCCCTGTTGCGCGAAGACGGGGTCCGAGGGGGTGCGAAACTCGGGGCTCGCTTAGGTGGGGCCCCCCTGCCTGGTCCCTCAATGCCACCCCCCCCCGGCAAACAGACGATGCCGGCTGATGGGACGAGGGAGGGGGGAGGAAAGAAGAAAGGGCGTCTGGGTCCGAAGGATCGGGCCGGGACGGAGGGAGGGGCAGCCGGGGACCCAAATGAGGACCCCCACCCCTTCTTTCACATCTCCCCCCCCCAAACAAACGATGGGACGGGAAGGCAGGAGGAAAGGGGGGCTGGCTTCCAGGCATCGGGCCGGGAGTGAGGGAGGGGGGCATCGGGGGCCCCAGATGGGGACCCCCGCCCCGTCCCTCCATTCCACCCCCCCCCCCAAACAGATGTTGCCGGCTGATGGGACAGGCAGGGAAGGAAGAGGAAAGGCAGACTGGGTCCCAAGCATGGGGCCGGGAGTGAGGGAGGGGGACATGGGGGGGCGCCCCGTCCCTCAATCCCACCACCCCCAAACAGACGGGGCGCGTGCCCCCCCCCCCGCTGGAACGAGGCGGGAAGGCAGGAAAGAGGAAGGGGCGGCTGGCTTCGAAGGAGAGGGGGGTGAGCGAGGGAGGGGGCAAGATGGAGACCCCCGCCCCGTCCCTCAATTCCACCCAACCTCCCCCTCCAAACACATTACGCCGGCTGATGGGACGGGGCGGGAAGCTAGGGAAGAGGAAGGGGGGGTGGCTGCGAAGGAGGGGGGGTGAGCGAGGGAGGGGGCAAAATGGAGACCCCCGCCCCGTCCCTCAATTCCACCCCCCTAAATGCATCACGCCAGCTGATTGGGACGGGGGGGGGAAGCTAGGGAAGAGGAAGGGGCGGCTGGCTTCGAAGGAGAGGGGGTGAGTGAGGGAGGGGCCAGCTGGGGCCAAGAGGGGGACCCCCGCCCCGCCAAGAGGGGGACCCCCGTCCCGTAATTCCACCCCCCCAATGCATCACGCCGGCTGATGGGACGGGGGGGGAAGCTAGGGAAAAGGGGGCCTGGCTTCGGAGGATCGGGGAGGGAGGGGGCAGCCTGGGGGGGCCACAGATGGAGACCCTCCCCCCGCCGACGGCCAGACCGGGGGTCCCGCGCCCACCTGGAGCCTCGCAGAGCGACCGCGCCTCCGCCACCGCGGGGGGCTCGACAGCGGAGCCGGGTCTGGACGGAGCCGGGACCGGGACCGGACCGGGCAGGGGCGCCGTCTAGCCCAACCGAGCCGTCGCTCACTCACCTGATCGGCCAGCCGGGCCGCCGAGCTTCCGCAGGGAGGAGTCGCGCCGGACCGCCCCCGACGACGGGCCGGCAGGTGCCTCCCTTCCGGGCCGGGCGGTGCCGCGGAGCGCTGCGGAGCGCAGCCGGGGAGCCCTCCGGGGGTCGCGGGACGCTGCCGGGGCTCGGGGCGGGGTGGGGGGGCCGGCAGCTGCGCCTCTGGGGCCGGGAAGCCCGGCTGGGGCTGCGGAGCGGGAGGCAGGGCGTCCCAGCTCGGGCGAAGGAGAAAGACAACCCAGCTTAGATCGGGGTTCCCCTCCACCGGGACGGGGAACCTCCGGAGGGGGGGGGTCTCTCCAGCTTGGCAACTTTCAGGTGGGTGGACGTCAACTCCCAGAATTCCCCAGCCAGCATGCTTTAAGGGGAGTGGATTTCAACTCCCAGAATTCCCCTGCCAGCATGCTTTAAGGGGAGTGGATTTCAACTCCCAGAATTCCCCAAACTGCATGCTTTGAGATGAGCAGACTTCAACTCCCAGAATTCCCTGCCAGCATGCTTTAAGAGGGGCGGACTTAACTCCCAGAATTCCCCTACCAGCATGCTTTAAGAGGGGTGGACGTAACTCCCAGAATTCCCCTGCCAGCATGCTTTAAGAGGGGCGGACTTAACTCCCAGAATTCCCTGCCAGCATGCTTTAAGAGGGGCGGACTTAACTCCCAGAATTCCCCTGCCAGCATGCTTTAAGAGGGGCGGACGTAACTCCCAGAATTCCCCTGCCAGCATGCTTTAAGAGGGGCGGACTTAACTCCCAGAATTCCCCTGTCAGCATGCTTTAAGAGGGGTGGACTTAACTCCCAGAATTCCCCTGCCAGCATGCTTTAAGAGGGGTGGACTTAACTCCCAGAATTCCCCTACCAGCATGCTTTAAGAGGGGTGGACGTAACTCCCAGAATTCCCCTGCCAACATGCTTTAAGAGGAGTGGATTTCAACTCCCAGAATTCCCTGGTCTGCATGCTTTAAGAGGGGCGGACTTCAACTCCCAGAATTCCCCTGCCACCTTGCTGTCCACCATCCAAAGTTGCCAAGCCTGAGCGACATGGCTCCAGGCACTGGGAAATGGCCTCAAAAGCTTCTCATAGCTGACCCAAACAAGTTGCTATATTAAAAGAGGAGGGGGGAGCAGGCAGGAGCCCAAGGCAGCCCCCCCCAGAGCAAAACCTCTGGGTTGATTGACTGATTCTCTCCCACCGTGGAGGAAGGAAGTGGGGGGGGGCTGCTTTTCTGCAATGCTCAGTCACCTGGACTGACGTGTTTTATAAATGCATAAATATATCAGAATTGATATTTGATATTCTTGCCCTGAAAATGTCACTGGATGGACCTGGAACGTCAAGAGGAGCAGACCTCGGTTTTCAAAAAAAGTTGCATTGTTTATTGATTTTATTTATTGGCATCCCTTTTTTTTAATTTTTACAAATAGCCCAATAATCATACCCAACGTACCTTCCTCCACCTTTTTCTGTTCCTTACGACGATGACCCTGTGAGGTGGCTTGGGCTGAGAGAGAGAGAGAGAGGAATTGGCCCAAAGTCACCCAGCCGGCTTGCGTACCTAAGGTGAGACTAGAACTCACGGTCTCCTGGTTATTGATGCAAAGTCACCAAGCCAGTTTTCAGGCCTTAAGGCAGAACTAGAACTCACCGTCTCCTGGTGATTGACTCAAAGTCGCCCAGCCAGCTTTTTTATACCTAAGCCAGCTTTGATGCCTGAGTCAGGACTAGAACTCACTCTCTCCTGGGGATTGGCCCAAAGTCACCCAGTCGGCTTTCATACCTAAGGTGACACTAGAATTCACCGTCTCCTGGTGGCTGGACCAAAGTCACTCAGCTGGCTTTTCATGCCTGAACTAGAACTCACCGTCTTCCACTGATTGACCCAAAGTTGCCCTGTCAGCTTTTTTTCATACCTAAGCCAGCTTTGATGGAACAATTAGGACTAGAACTC
Source organism: Crotalus adamanteus (assembly GCA_039797435.1). Lineage (NCBI taxonomy): Eukaryota > Metazoa > Chordata > Lepidosauria > Squamata > Viperidae > Crotalus > Crotalus adamanteus. Next base: position 93,452,119 of record CM077923.1, read on the forward strand.
ACCGTCTCCTGTTCATTGGCCCAAAGTCACCCAGGACTGAAGCTGAACCCAAATTCTTATGAGCAGTTTTTTTTTATTGAAAAGCTTTATACAAGTTTTTAACAATATCCCCCCCCTAAAATAACCCCCTCACTCCCCCCCCCTCACTTCCCAGAGCTGGTTACAGGGTTATAAATAAACAAACAAATTCTAATTAAACTTATCCAACTATACAAATAACAAAATCAATAATGTACTTTAACTCAAATACAAAACAAATTTAAGCAAATAATATATATATATATATATATATATATATATATATATATATATATATATATATATATATATATAAAAACAATATAAGCAATTCCAAATTAAAAAACTAAAAATTATTCATAATCTAAATAACACTTTTTAATCCCATATCAACTCTATTTACTCTACATATAATTTATCCCTCTTCTCCACGCTGAGGTGTATATTTCTTTTAAAGAACCATTCATCCATAATAAACACAAAATTTTCCTTCCAATATAACCCAACCAACAAACTTAAATTCGATAAACTTGGCTATTTGCTTTTTTCCCACCCCTAAGTAGATCTATTAATATCCTCCTGCTTAAGAAGTTACCATTCATCTTAATCACTAAAATTCTCACCAACAGAGATCATTAGAATTTAAATTCTTTTTTACATTTACCAATTCTTATGAGCAGTTTTGTAATCCAACTCCTGATCCAAAAAGACCCCCCCCCTTTGGTGAACATGTTCAAGCAGAGGCCACTTGAGGCTTTTACCAGGATTCCTGGTCTGAGCAAGGGGGGGTAGGCTAGATGATCTCTGGGTTGCCTTCCAATTTTAGGACTTAGGACCTCGGCTGAGCCCCAAAGTTTCTGTTGCTAAGCAAGTCGGTGAACTTCGCCCTATTTTACGAGCTTTGTTGCCACCGTTGTTAAACAAATCACAGAATTTTGTAAGTTAAACAACTTGGTCGTTAAGTGAGTCCGGCTTGCCCACTGACTTGCTGGAAGGTCGAAAAAGGGGATCACTTGACAGCCCCCCCCCAAGCTCTGCAACCGTCAGGAATAAGAACCAGTTTGCCAAGTGTCCCAATTTTCATCGCCTGACCCTGGGGATGTTGCAGGTCGCTAAGTGTGAAAAACGTCGTAGCTTTCAACGGTCACTAAACAAAGCGCTGTTATATCGAGAACTAGCTTTAGAAGAGAAAGGGGAATGCCAGCTGCTCTTTCTCAAGAGAAGGGCCCTGGCAAGGAAACCACAAAGTTTACACTTGGGTAGTCACCCTAATCCGGAAGTGGCTGGCACAGAAGGACAAGGCGGGTGTGTAGTTTCCACAACCGAGATCACACTTCCTGGACTGAATTAAACAGGCCGATCTTTGAGGTTTTAATCCTCACCTTTGGCTGCATGAGATTGTAGGATGTAAAAGGATCAAACTTTGTCGGGCCGATCTCGAAAAAAAAAAAAAAGCTCCCAAAAACAGGAGCTGGTTTGGCCCCCGAATCGGTGGGCTGCATTGGAAAACGGAAAAAAAGCAAACGAGAACAACATGAACACAAGGAAAATCCACACGGGGGCTGTGATGTCCCAAGGAGCTGAATATGACCTCGGGAGGCAACACAAAACCGGCACAGCCGGATCCCCAAAACTAAGCAGAAAAAACGGAGATGGTTGGTGGTTGGGATGGGAGACCACTAAGAGATCTCTTAGGAGAGTAGAAGGACCGGCAAATTCTTGCAAAAGCGGAAGCTGACCAGAAGCCACCTTCATTTCGATCTTTGAAACGTTGATAAATCTGAGCTGAATTATGTTGCTCCTTGCGAATTTAGGGAGGGAGAAGCTTTACCGGCTGGATGACTACCTGTCAAAGGGAGAAGACATCAGCAGCCCTTAGAAACTCAGTTTTCTACCCCTCCTGACAGAATGAAGGAGGGGTAGAAATGTAAAAATATTGGGATGATGTATGTGAATGAAAAGTTTGAAATTTAAAGGTAAATTAGGCTGAAGAGAATCAGGACTAAGGAGTGACTGAAGCACTAAGGGGAAATTAAGCTTAAATAAGAACTTGGAAAATAAGATATATAGTGATTTAACAGATTAACTTTTACAAATATAAGTGAAACATAAATTGATCAGAGAAGATGTTATAGGTAGATGTCATAAGACAGATAAGCAGCATGGTATTTTTACAACGTATGAAATTGGAAAACATTGGGATGATGTATCTAAATGGAAAATCTGGATATTTAGAGGATTGTTGTTGTTGTTGTTAATTGCGAAGTCATGTCCGACCCATCGCGACCCCATGGACAACGTTCCTCCAGGTCTTCCTGTCCTCCACCATCTTCTGGAGTCCATTTAAGTTCACACCTACTGCTTCAGTGACTCCATCCAGCCATCTCATTCTCTGTCGTCCCCTTCTTCTATTGCCCTCAATCTTTCCCAGCATTAGGCTCTTCTCCAGTGAATCCTTCCTTCTCATTAGGTGGCCAAAGTACTTGAGTTTCAACTTCAGGATCTGGCCTTCTAAGGAGCAGTTGGGGTTGATCTCTTCTAGGACTGACCGGTTTGAACGCCTTGCAGTCCAAGGGACTCGCAGGAGTCTTCTCCAGCACCAGAGTTCAAAGGCCTCAATTCTTTTGCGCTCAGCCTTTCTTATGGTCCAACTTTCACAGCCATACATTGCAACTGGGAAAACCATGGCCTGGACTATACGCACTTTTGTTGGCAGGGTGATGTCTCTGTTTTTTAGAATGCTGTCTAGATTTGCCATAGCTTTCCTCCCCAGGAGCAAGCGTCTTTTAATTTCTTGGCTGCAGTCCCCATCTGAGGTGATCTTTGAGCCCAGAAAAATAAAATCTGTCACTACCTCCATTTCTTCCCCATCTATTTGCCAGGAATTGAGAGGGCCGGATGCCATGATTTTGGTTTTCTTAATGTTGAGTTTCAAGCCTACTTTTGCACTCTCCTTCTTCACCCGCATCAAGAGGCTCTTTAGTTCCTCTTCACTTTCTGCCACCAGAGTGGTATCATCTGCATATCTTAGGTTGTTGATATTTCTCCCGGCAATCTTAATTCCAACTTTTGATTCATCTAGCCCTGCCTTTCTCATGATGTGCTCTGCATATAAGTTAAATAGGCAGGGCGACAGTATACAGCCTTGCCGGACTCCTTTTCCAATTTTGAACCAATCAGTGGTTCCGTGTTCGGTTCTCACTGTTGCTTCTTGACCCACATATAGGTTTCTAAAGAGACAAATGAGATGGTCTGGTACTCCCATCTCTTTAAGGACTTGCCACAATTTGTTGTGATCCACACAATCAAAGGCTTTTGCATAGTCAATGAAGCAGAAGTAGATGTTTTTCTGGAACTCCCTAGCTTTCTCCATGATCCAGCGTATGTTGGCAATTTGATCTCTAGTTCCTCTGCCTCTTCGAAATCCTGCCTGTACTTCTGGTAGTTCTCGATCCACATACTGCTGGAGTCTAGCTTGTAGGATTTTAAGCATAACTTTACTAGCATGTGAAATGAGTGCAATGGTGCGATAGTTTGAACATTCTTTGGCATTGCCTTTCTTTGGAATTGGAATGTAAACTGACCTTTTCCAATCCTGTGGCCACTGTTGAGTTTTCCAAATTTGCTGGCAAATTGAATGTAGCACTTTTACTGCATCGTCTTTTAAGATTTTGAATAGCTCAGCTGGAATACTGTCACCTCCACTAGCTTTGTTGTTGCTCAGATTTTCTAAGGCCCATTTCACTTCACATTCTAGGATGTCTGGTTCGAGGTCAATGACCATCTCATTGTGGTTATCTGGGATGTTAAGCTCATTCTTGTATAGTTCTTCTGTGTAGTTTTGCCATCTCTTCTTAATCTCTTCTGCCTCTGTTAGGTCTCTGCCATTTTGGTCCTTTATCATGCCCATCTTTGCATGAAACGTTCCCTTCATATCTCCAACTTTCTTGAAGAGATCTCTGGTCCTCCCTATTCTGTTGTTTTCTTCTATTTCTTTGCACTGTTCATTTAAGAAGGCATTGTTATCTCTTCTAGCTACTCTCTGGAATTCTGTATTCAATTGGGTGTATCTTTCTCTTTCTCCTTTGCCTTTCGCTTCCCTTCTTTCCTCAGCTATTTGCAAAGCTTCCTCAGACAGCCATTTTGCTTTCTTGCATTTCTTTTTCTTTGGGATGGTTTTAGTTGCTACCTCTTGTACAATGTTGCGAACTTCCATCCATAGTTCTTCAGGCATTCTGTCTATCAGATCCAGTTCCTTAAATCTATTTGTCACCTCTACTGTATATTCATCAGGAATATGATTTAGTTCATACCTGAGTGGCCTAGTGCTTTTCCCTACTTTTTTCAATTTAAGCCTAAATTTTGCAACGAGAAGCTCATGATCTGAGCCACAGTCAGCTCCTGGTCTTGTTTTTACTGACTGTATAGAGCTTCTCCATCTTTGGCTGCAGAGCACATAGTCAATCTGATTTCTATGTTGATTGTCTGGTGATGTCCATGTGTAGAGCCGTCTCTTGGGTTGTTGGAAAAGAGTGTTTGTTATGACCATCGTATTCTCTTGACAAAATTCTATTAGCCTGTGCCCTGCTTCATTTTGTACTCCAAGTCCAAACTTGCCTGTTATTCCGGTTATCTTTTGGCTTCCTACCTTAGCATTCCAATCCCCCATGATGATAAGGACATCATTTTTTGGTGTTAATTCTATAAGGTGCTGTAGGGCTTCATAGAACCGGTCAATTTCATCCTCTTCAGCACCAGTGGTTGGAGCATAGATTTGGACTACTGTGATATTGAATGGTTTGCCTTGGATTCGAATAGAGATCATTCTGTCATTTTGAGGATTGTATCCCAGTATTGCTTTTCCTATTCTTTTATTGACTATGAAGGCTACTCCATTTCTTCTGAGGGCTTCTTGCCCACAGTAGTATACCTGATGGTCATCTGAGTTAAATTCACCCATTCCTGTCCATTTTAGTTCGCTGATTCCTAAGATGTCGATGTTCAGTCTTGTCATCTCTTTTTTGCCTACGTCTAGCTTGCCTTGATTCATGGATCTTACATTCCAGGTTCCTATGGAGAAAAAATCTTTACAGCATTGGACTTTCCTTTCACCACCAGATATATCCACAGCTGAGCGTCCTTTCGGCTTTGGCCCAGTCGCTTCATTCTTTCTGGCGCTACTAGTACTAGCCCTCCGCTCTTCCCCAGTAGCATATTGGACCCCTTCCGACCTGAGGGGCTCATCTTCCAGTGTCATATCTTTTTTCCTTTTAGTACTGTCCATGGGGTTTTCATGGCAAAGATACTGGAGTGGTTTGCCATTTCCTTCTCCAGTGGATCACATTTTGTCAGAACTCTCTGCTATAACCTGTCCGTCTTGGGTGGCCCTGCACGGCATAGCTTATAGCTTTATTGAGTTACACAAGCCCCTTCGCCACGACAAGGCAGTAATCCATAAAGGGGATTTAGAGGATTAATATTGAACAAATTATAAGAATGGTTTGAATATTAAGGGGAAATTAAGCTTAGATAAGAACTGAGAATAGGATATATGGTGAACTAATAAGATGATTTTTAGAAAAATAACACATTGATAAGAAAAAAGGTCATACGTGGATGTTATTATTATTTGTACAAACATAAAAAAAGTTTATATTTAACCATGTATGCACTGAAAATATTAAGAATGATATTTGTTTAAGGTTGAAGAAGGACAATATTATTGGGAAAAGGGAAGATCAAAGAAATACACTATTAATATATAGATTATGGAATTACAAAAATTAAGTATTATTGACTGTTAATTTATTGCTTTTTTTAAAAAACAATACATGCTGTACACTAGGCCTGCACTAGGCACTAAGGATTGTCACTGTAAAAAAATCAATAAAACATTTCTAAAAAAAAAAACAACATAATAAATGCAGGTAGTCTTAGACTTAGAACAGTTTGTTTAGGGACTGTTCAAAGTTACAACGGCACTTTAAAAAGTGACTTAGGACCGTTTTCCACACTTATGACCGTTGAGCATCCCCGCAGTCAGGTGATTTATATTCGGATACTTGGCCACTGACTCATATTTATGACGGTCGCAGTGTCCCGGGATCACGTGATCCCCTTTCTGTGACCTTCTGACACAAGCAAAGTTAAGGGGGGGGGAGCCGTGTTACTAATTGAACAACTGCAGTTGTTCAATGACATTTTGCAACACAGATATGTTATTCTAGGGCTTTGCGTCTGCTGCGGTGTTTTGTACACTGCTTATAATCACTTGGAGTGGAGCGCTTGATAAATTCGTACATCAATCACTGCCAGGGTGCCTGTCCCTTTAAGGGCTGGCCACGCCTTCCCTTCCTCCCACCCAGCTCCGCCCTCCGTGTGATTGGCGGCATGCAGCAATGCCTACAGGCCACTGAGATTTGAGTGAGGAGAGGCCCACCAATCAGAAAGCAAAGAGCGAAGTGGCTAGTTTCCTCTTGATCCATGTGCCACCCAGCATGGCCCATAGAGATAGGAAAATTAAGAGTGGCACGTGGTACTGCCATTCTGTGAAGACAGAATTCTGGTCTGAGCAGAGCAACCTGGAGTTAATAATAATAATAATAGAATTGAAGGGACCTTGGTGGTCATCTAGTCCAACTCCCTGCTCAGGCAGGAAATCCTATACTATTTTAGACAAATGGCTGTCCAGTTGCGCTCTCAGTTTGTGTTGTTAAGCGAGAAATTGTTAAGTGAGTTTTGCCCCAGTTGACGACTTTATTTTGATGTTGTTAAGTGAATCGCTGCAGGGGTTAAATTAGCAACACGGTTGTTAAGTGAATCTGGCTTCCCCGTTGACTTGTTGTAAGGTCGCAACAGGGGATCACATGACCCCGGCGGGAGACTGCGACCGTCATAAATACGAACCGGTTGCCCAGCCTCTGAATGTTGATCCCGTGGGGACGCTGCATCGGTCGTTAAAAACAGTCATAGGTTCCTTTTTTCAGCGCCGTTGTAACTTCGGACGGTCACTAAACGAGTCGTCGTAAAGCGAGGACTGCCTGTATTTCGTTCTACGTAGGCAAGATGAAATGAAAAAGGCTGGTTCCTGTTGCCCTCCCGTTTCTGGGGGAAAAAAGTAAATAATCCCCACCAACTTGGGGGTTTAAGAGCCAGAAAAAGAAAATCTGGTTGATGTGGGCGAAGCGGAGGAAACGGCCACAAAGTCTGGAAGCAGAACTGGAAGAGGAACCGAAAGAAACCAGGAGCTTTGGGTGATGCTTTTGATTGGTCAAAACGGAAGATGGGAGGGCTGGGAGAAGGAACACAGGCAGAGGGTTGAAGTCCATGAGTCATAAAAGAGCCAAGGTTGCCTACCCCTGAACATGGGTGTGCTAATGTTTATTTATTAGATTGTTATCCTGCTGCCCTTGTTATTTTTTATAAGTAGCTCAAGAGGGTGAAGATACCCCTTACACTCTCCTCCTGCTTCCCCCCCCCCAAACAACAATCTTGCCAGGTGTGCTGGGCTCAGAGAGAGAGAGCGATTGGCCCAAAGCCAGCCAACCAGTTTTCATGCCTAAGGCGGGAGCAGAATTCACCGTCTCCTGGTGATTGGCCCAGAGTCACCCAACCTGCTTTCATGTCTAAGGCAGGACTAGAACTCACCGTCTCCTGGTGATCGGCCAGCAGCCGAAAAGGCCAATGCAATCCTGGGCCGTGTTAACAGAGGGATAGAATCACGATTACGTGAAGGGTTAATACCACTTTACAAGGCCTTGGTAAGGCCACACTTGAAATACAGCATCCAGTTTTGGTCACCACGATGTAAAAAAAGATGCTGAGACTCTAGAACAGTGGTTCTCAACCTGTGGGTCGGGACTCCATTTGGGGTCAAGCAACCATTTTACGGGGGTCGCCAAACAATGCAGTCCGCCATTTTTTCCCCCTTTTCCTTAGCTGTGCTACTCCCTTTTATTCTATTGGCTTTTGAAAGCCAATAAAATAGACTCTCTTGAATAGAGTCTAATTCTATTGGCTTTCCAAAGCCAATAGGAATTGCCCAGGCTGTCTCTGCCCTGCTGAGCCCGCCAAAAGTCCCAAACGGTGCTGAACCAGTTGAGTAGTCCTCGACTTACAACCGGTTGGGGGTCACGGCATTAAAAAGGTTGAGAACCACTGCTCTAGAAAGAGTGCAGAGAAGAGGAACAAAGAGGATCAGGGGACTGGAGGCTAAAGCATATAAGGAACGGTTGCTGGAATTGGGGATGTCTAGTTTAAGGAAGAGAAGGACGAGGGGGGACAGGATAGCCGCGTTCCAACATCTCAGGGGCTGCCCCAAAGAAGAGGGAGTCAAGCTATTCTCCAAAGCGCCCGAAGGCAGGACAAGAAGCAACGGATGGAAACCAATCCAGGAGATGCAGATGACCAAGAGCAATAATTAGCCGTTTAGCATGAAAGAAAAAAAAAAACTCAAGTATCTTTGGGCATGAAACTAAGAGAAAGGAGAAGGATGTTGTCGATGTGAACGGAAGAGGTCCCGACCTGTGAAGTGGACGCATGTGTGCAGAAAAGGGAAAGTTTCAGGTCCCGTTATGACTGCCTGGGCTAAAATATATGTCGGGCTGAAAGAGAGGCGGACAGCGAAGCGGCTGAGCACGAAATGGGAAACCCACCGGTGGGTGAATGTCCCAGGCTGAGCTCCGGGTGAGAAGGGTCGGAGAATCTTGAGTTCTGAGGGAATGCAGCACTGAGCTGCATGGAGAAACGGGGACGTAAGGCCATTTAATTACTTATATTTAGAACTCAGGGTCTCTTGTGGCCTCAAAGTCGTCCCCCCCCCCGCCCGCCATTTGCTCTCAGGGCCCTCCGTCTGCTGGTGATTGATTCTTCCCAGTTGCTCCCCAGTTGCTTCCAAGGCGGGGACTGATGCTCATCTACTGGTGGTTGATTCTTCCTCCTCCTCCTCCTCCCCTCTTGCTCCTCGTTCCCTCTCCCCTTTCTCCCACTCATTTTTTCTCCTGCTCTTCCTGCTCCTCCCTCCCTCCCCTCTTGCTCCTCCCTCTCCTCTTTTTTCCTCTTCTTCTTTCTCCTCCCCTTGCTCCTGCTCCTCCTTTCACCTGCTCCTCCTCCCCTCTCCCCTTTCTCCTGCTCCTCCCCCTCTCACTCTCCTCCTGTCCCTTTTTGCTCCTGCTCCTCCTCCTCTTCCTCCTCTCCCCTTTCTCCTCTTCTGCTCTTCCTACTCCTCCCCTTCGCTCCTGCTCCTTCCTCCTCCTCTTCCTCCTCCCCCCTCCCCTTTCGTTCCTGCTCCTCCTCTTCTCCTGTTTGCCCTCCTGTCTTTTTTCTGCTGCTCCTCCCCTCTCCCTTCTTGCTCCTCTTGCTCCTGCTCCTTTTCTCCTCCTCCTCCATCTTCTTTTATCTTTACTTTATCTTACCTACTATATTTTATCCCATTTAATCCCCAAGGAGCTATTTTATCTTACTTCAATTTCTCGTTTTATTCTATTTTATTACGGCTGGTGCTCTTGCTTTGAGAAGACCAACTGACCAATCAAACAAAGTATACAGTATTGTAGCACTGGTACCCCAGTAATTATAGTTAAAAATATATATATATAATCTTTTGATATTTACCTCTGCCCTTGCTGAGCTTCCTGTAAAACGATTTACCCATGGACCTGTGTTCAATAGGTTCCCCTTTTATCTGTCAATTATACTTCGTACATTTTTATTTTTTTGCTAAATACAGGGAGTCTCCTCCTTGGAATACTGCAACCGTCATAAATGTGAATCGGTTGCAGAGCATCTGAATTTTGATCATGTGTGACTACGTGGTTGTTGCAATGGTTGTGTGAAAAATGGTCCTAAGTCACCTTTCTCAGTGTCATAACTGTGAATGGTCACTTAATGAGCTGTCATAAGTCAAGGACGATCTGTATTATGTTCAGTTCACTTTGATAACTTACAGGTTTTATTTTAAATTGTATTATGGGTGTAGTTTGGGGGTAATAATAATAAAAAAGTTGGAAGGGACTTTGGAGGTCATCTAGTCCAACCCCCCCCCCCCCCGCTCAGGCAGGAAACCCTACACCATTTCGGACAAATGGCTGTCCAGTCTCTTCTTAAAAACTTCCAGTGTTGGAGCATTCACCGCTTCTGGAGGCAGGTCGTTCCACTGGTTAATTGTTCTAGCTGTCAGGAAGTTTCTCCTTAGTTCCAGGTTGCTTCTCTCCTTGATTAGTTTCCATCCATTGCTTCTTGTTCTGCCTTCAGGCGCTTTGGAGAACAGCTTGACTCCCTCTTCTTTGGGGCAGCCCCTGAGATATTGGAACACTGCTATCATCCTTCTCTTCCTTAAACTAGACATGCCCAATTCCAGCAACTGCTCCTTATATGCTTTAGCCTCCAGTCCCCTGATCATCTTTGTTGCTCTTCTCTGTACTCTTTCTAGAGCAGCGGTTCTCAACCTGTGGGTCGGGACCCCATTTGGGGTCGAACGACCATTTCACGGGGGTCACCAAACAACGCAGTCCGCCATTTTTCCCCCCCTTTTCCTTGGCTATGCTACTCCCTTTTATTCTATTGGCTTTTGAAAGCCAATAGAATAGACTCTCTTGAATAGAGTCTAATTCTATTGGCTTTCCAAAGCCAATAGGAATTGTCCAGGCTGTCTCTGCCCTGCTGAGCCCGCCAAAAGCCCCATTCTGCAAACGGGGCTGCACCACTTGAGTAGCCCTAGACTTACGACCGGTTGAGTAGTCCTCGACTTACAACCGATTGGGGGTCACGGCATTAAAAAGGTTGAGAACTACTGTTCTAGAGTCTCAGCAACTTTGTTATAGTTCTCTAAAAAACTAAAAAAATGCACCCCCGAGGGCATCCTAGATGCACAGAGGGAGGGAAGCACACTAGTCTAGTTGCAGAAGGGCGTCAGGACACCTAAAAAGCCCCTGCAGAGTAGTCCCACAACACAAGCACACAATCTACGCGCATCACAACAGGGACTGGGCTAGCCCGCTAGAGGGTCTCACATCAGCTACTCCTCCAGGTGTTCATTCCCATGACGGAGGCGGGATGGCTACGCGGCGGTTCCTCAGACCGTCGCCCCGCGTCCGCGCCACAAAACTCCTCCCACCCACCAAGCGTGACCCCAACTCCTTTCCGCGCCGCTGCCACGGCGGCAACTGCGGGGCCGTGGCCAGCGAGCGCCCTTTTATAGTCCGCTCCCGGGAGGGGCGGGACCCTCGGTCCTCTGGCAGCCAATCGGACGGCCGTGGCTGACGTCGGCGCTCGCCCGCGTTGGCCTGGGCCGCCGTCACGTGAGCGCTCGCGGGCGTCGCTGCGCCTGCGCGGCTCCTCCCCCTTCTCCTCCGTCGTCCGCCGGCGAGTCGCGCTGCCGTTTCTTCTCCGTCGTTGCCGCGGACGGTAAGCGGGGACCGGGGGGGGCACCGGGGAGCGATTTCGGCTTAGTGGAGCCGGGGGAGGAACGAAGGAGACAGCCCCCGCTCTCTTGTCCCGGCCTTGAGGACGGGGGGGGGGTACTACACCTCCCATGCTCCCCGCCCGCGGCTGCGGCGCATGGGCATTGTAGTCCTCCCCATCCCTCCTCTCCCAGCCCGTTCAGGCAGCAGGGCTCTCTCGGGCAGCGCTTCCTTCCCTCCCTCCCTCCCTCGGCCAACTCACCAGCCTGGCCGGGTTCCAGCTGCGAAGTCTCTCCGGCTGCCTGGACTCCCGGCCCCATCGTCCCCAGCGGGCGGGGTGAGAGTGGGGGGTGGGTGGGTGGCCCGCAGCCTTCCTGTTTGGAAAGAGCCGGTTGGAAAGGTTAGGCAGAAGGGGACAGCCAGGCTGCGGGGCGGGGGAGGGGTGATGGAGAGGTGGACCCCCCCCTGTCCATTTGGGGAGGGGTCTGGAGGGGGGGGAGTTGATCTCCCTCAGCGAGGGGTCTCCTTTGCGTCCGCTCCAGATCAGGTGGAGCCAAAGAGGGTCGAGCTGAACCTGAGGGTTCCATAGCAGCCGGAGGGGGGGGTCTTCTGGGGGGTCCCCCCTAGTGGGGCATGCCGGGAAAGGTTTGGGGAGGGGTCCCAGGAGGGCCTGCTGACCCCTGAATCCGAGGACAGCCTTAACCCGGCCTGGGAGCAAAGGTGAGGGTCCTGAGTAGCCTCTTGCGTCCTCTCCAGCTGTGACTGACATTGGGAGTGGATCTGCTCTCGCCCAGAAGAAGTTGGACCTTTTTGGGGGTGGGGGGTGGGGGGTTTGCCCTGATCCCTGCTCAGAGGGAAGCCAGCATAGACCCCCCCCTTAGGTCCAATTGTCCCTGTGGTCAGCCGGAACCAGTATGAGCCCCGTTCTCAAGGCGAGCTTTTATTTTACGCTTATAAAATTCCCCAACAAGCCCTACTGGCTGGATTGTGCCCATGGTCAGCCAGAACTGGCTTGTTCCCTGGGGGAAGCAGAGCTTCTGTTTTACAGCTGTGTGTTTGTGTAGGTTGGGAGGGGGGGGTCTCTCCAAACTTGGCAACTTTTTAAAGGCTTGTGGACTTCAACTCCCAGAATCCCCCAGCCGGGCTCACCTGATTCTACCTTCCCAGGCTGGTTAGTGGAGCCTCACCACAAAAAAGGAAACCAAAATGTTTTATTATAGACAGTTGTCCTGCATATATCACCACAACTGAGCCCAGATTTCCTGTGCTAAACAGGACAGCTGCTAAGTGAGTTTTGCCCCATTTTACGACCTTTCTTTTACAGTCGTTAAGTAAAACGCTGCAGCTGTTCAGTTAGTCACAGGGTTGTGAAGTGAATCTGGTTTCCCCCGTTGATTTTGCTTGTCGGAAGGTGGCAAAAGGGGACAGGACCCCAGGATACTGCGACTGTCACAAATAAACACTTGCCAAGTGTCTGAATTTTAAACGTGTGCCCATCGGCTGCTGCAACGGTCGTAACTGTGTGAGAACCGGTCATTGGTCACTTTTTCCGGTGTCGTGCGAACGGTCACTAAACGAACGCATGTAATTTGAGGACTACCTGTATATTCGGGAATACGGGCTGGATGTTCAGCTCTTCCCCAGCTGTTGCGGAAGTAAAGATTAATTCCTTATCTCGTCTGTTCCCAGTTTGTGCCTCTTGTTAATGAGTGAACAAGATGCCATCCCCAGGTCCATGGATCAAATGCCCGGCTTAATGGTGGCTTCCTTTCCACGAATTATCAGGCAGGGCCTGGGTTCAATAACTCACCGTAATAATATCCATTCACATTTCTAACCACCTGTGTCCTTGGTGGAAAGCTTGCTTAGTGGTTGCGCTTTGAGCAACGTGGATGCTGCTCTCCGTTGATTATGTTCTTTATTTTATTTTATAGAATAGAATAGTAACTAGGGAATAGAATAGAAACTAGGGAATGAATAGAATAGAAAATATGGAATGAATAAAATAGAAACTAGGGAATAGAATGGAATACAAAATAGGGAACAAATAGAATAGAAAATATGGAATGAATAGAATAGAAAATATGGAATGAATAGAATAGAATAGAAAATATGGAATGAATAGAATAGAAAATAGGGAATGAATAGAATAGAATAGAAAATAGGGAATGAATAGAATAGAATAGAAAATAGGGAATGAATAGAATAGAATAGAAAATAGGGAATGAATAGAATAATTAGAAACTAGGGACTAGAATAGAGTAGAGTAGAATAGAAAATAAGGAATAGAATAGAATAATAACTTTATTGTCACTTTGTACACTAATTGGCATACATGAAAATGAAAATTCGTTGCATTCAGCTTTCAAAGGGTCACCACCTCTGATATACACTTCATAAATATGACAGAAGTAAATCAATCACAGGGCCCTGGGACGCCGCAGTTGTCATAAGCACATGCCAGTTGTCAAGCCTATGAGTTACGATCACATGACCATCGCAAAGGTTGTAAGTGTGGGAAATGGACATGTCACTTTTCTGAGTGCCCTTGTAACTTCAGTCGCTAAATGGACCGTTGTAAGTCGTGGATTACACAATTTTGTACTGTTTTCAACCTCTTTTAACTTCGTGAGCTGCCCATCTGATGGTTTTACTGGTTTTCACGGCTTTTGTATTGGTTTTTTGTGTGTGTATGTGTGTTGCTTTCTGCATTTTTATCGTTTGGTGCTGCCCAGGTTTGTCATAGGTCTTGAGATGAATAGGACTACACAGGTGGTCCTTGACTTACAAAAGTTTCATTTAGTAACTGTTCAAAGTTACAACAGCACTGAAAAAAGGGACTTAGGGCTGTTTTTTTGCATGGCCGTTGCGGTATTTCCCCCCCCCCTGTGGTCACGTGATCCCCTTTTTGTGACCTTTGGACAAGCAAAGTCAAAGGGGAGAGCCAGATTCACTTAACGACCATGTGACGAACTTAACAGCTGCAAGGATTCATTTAACGACCGTGGCAAGCCAGATCATAAAATGAGAAAACTCACCTAACAAATTTCTCACTGCAGCAACATAAATTCTGGGCTCGGTTGCTGTTGTAAATTGAGGACCACCTGTATTAAACAAATGTAGTCCCATATATTGGATGAACCCAGGACCTTTGGTGGAGGGTCCTATAAAAGGGGCTGTTCCAGGGACAGATCTCCCTCCCCTTTCTCTCATCTTGACCTATCTTGAGGGTAGCAGCTGGATCTGGGATCCCGAAAATAGCACAGCGTGGAATGACAGCAATCCACGGTCCTCAAAGGTCTTCGGAAAGATCTGTGACATTTGCAGTCACAATTTGGGATCCGTTGGCAGCAAAACGTCAATTGTCCAAGGTTTTCTTTGGGCATTGTGGCTGTGTGTTTGTGGGTGTGTGTTGGGGGGGGGGCTGTCCCTTGTCCTGAGGGGCTGGTGGAAATATATAAGTTGGCTTCTGCGGAAAAAAAAAGAGATCCCTGCAGAAATCTCAAAGGATCAGAGAGGGTATAAATAGATCCGTAGGCTGGAATGCAAACAGCGTGGTCCGGATCTGGGGAAATGCGTGGAAGTCCTTGGATAATTCCAGAATTCCCCATCTGGCGTGCTTTGAGATGGGTGGAATCAACTCCCAGAATTCCCCAGCCAGCCTGCTTTAAGATGGCTGGGCTTCAACTGCCAGAATTCCCCAGCCAGCCTGCTTTAAGATGGCCGGTCTTCAGCACCCAGAATTCCCCAGACTGCATGCTTTTGAGATGGGTGGACTTCAACTCCCAGAATCCCCCAGCCAGCATGCCTTGAGATGGGTGGAATCAACTCCCCAAATTCCCCATGGCTGGCTGGGGAATTCTGGGAGTTGAAGTCCACAACTCCTTAAAAGTGACCCTGGTTTTGGACCCTCCGACTTAGATATTTCCTTTGGTCCGTCCTGGTTCTTACGATGTCTTCAATATTGCCAGGTGACCTTCGGTTCCGGCCTTTGGGGACGGAGGAACATCTCGTCCGTTTGAGCCACCGCCTTCGTGGGCCCCAAATCATCCAACTCCCATTCCTGCTGCTTGAATCCCACGGGGCCTGAGCCATGGTGCTGGGCGTTCAGCAAGTCGTGGGGTACCTGGCCCTGTGGGCCCTCTGCGCTCAGGGCAAACCCACCGAGAAGAAGGAGCGTGTCCACCACGATGCTCAGCTGAGCGACAAGGTCCACGACGACGCCCAGAACTTTGACTACGACCATGATGCGTTCCTGGGGGCGGACGAGGCCAAGACCTTTGACCAGCTGACTCCCGAGGAGAGCAAGGAGCGATTGGGGTAAGAGATGCACTTGGCTGAGTGTGAGCTGAAGCTGACACTCAGGGGTTGGACTAGATGACCTTTAAGGTCGCTTCCAACTCTGTTATTCTGTTCTGTTCTACTCCATATTCCTATTCCTATTCTATTATTCTATTCTATTATTCTCTTCTCTTCTTTTATTCTATACTATTCTCTTCTATTATTCTATTCTCTTCTCTTCTATTCTATTCTATTCTATTATTTTATTCTATTCTTCATTATTCCTATTCTATTCTTCATTATTCCTATTCTATTCTGTATTTCTATTCTATTATTCTATTCTATTCTATTATTCTATTCTATTCTATTATTTTATTCTATTCTTCATTCTTATTCTATTCTATTCTATTCTATTCATTATTCCTATTCTATTCTATTCTCTATTCTCTATTCTGTTTTCTATTCTATTCTACATGCTATTCTTCATTATTCCTATTCTATTCTATTCTATTTTATTCTATTCATTATTCCTATTCTATTCTATTCTCTATTCTCTATTCTGTTTTCTATTCTATTCCATTCTACATTCTATTCTGTATTGACCATTGTGCTCGTAAGCCGAGGACTACGTGGCGCTGCCGAGGCCTGTGCAAATTAAGTGTCACACCTGGCTTGTCATGTAGGGCGGGACGCAACCTCTGCCTCAAAACCTTGATCCCTTCCAGCTCATTTATTTTCCTTGCTGTCTTTCAGCCCAAATTCTTAATTCTGCCCCTCTTTTCTCAAGGGGAAACTCGCCGGAATTAAACTGATTCCCCCCCCCCCTCCAGTTCGTATGCATAGCTCTTCTCTGTGTTTCTTGGAAAGCTGGACAGCTGATCTGTTAGTTTGCTGACACGCACGTAAATGGCCAGTCTAGAGAAAAGAAGGACTGGGGGGGTGGGGACCCGATAGCAGTCTTCCAATATTTGAGGGGCTGCCCCAAAGAAGAGGAGGGGGTCAACTTATTTTCCAAAGGACCAGAAAGCGAGATAAGAAACAACAGATGGAAACCAATCAAGGAGATTGGAATTAAGGAGAAACTTCCTGAGAGTGAGGACAATTAACCAGTGGAACAACCTGCCACCAGAAGTTGTGGATGCTCCAAGACTGGAAGTTTTTAAGAACCATTTTGTCTGAAATGGTACAGGGTTTCCTGCCTCAGCAGGGGGTTGGACTAGAAGACCTCTAAGGTCCCTTCCGATTGGCTGATTCTATTATGCTGTACTCCCAGATCAATTAACCAGTGGAACTGCTTGCCTCCAGAAGTTGTGGGTGCTCCATCACCGGAGGTTTTTAAGAAGAGACTGGACAGCCACTTGTCTGAAATTCGATCGGATCTCTCGTTTGAGAAGAGGGTTTCCTGCCTGAGCAGGGGGTTGGACTAGATGACCTCATGAGGTCCCTCCCAGCTCTACCCTAATTGATTGATTGAATAATAATGAAAGTCTAGCGGAGACCAAGCTGCCAGTGCTTTCTTCGCCTTAATTTGAGCACACTTAAGGAGGGGCACTGGGGACAGAAACCAGCACATTAATTCAGTGTTTCCCAAACTTGACAATTTTAAGGCATGTGGACTTCAACTCCCAGAATTCCACAGCCAGCAACGCTGGCTGTGGAATTCTGGGAGTTGAAGTCCACATGCCTTAAAATTGTCAAGTTTGGGAAACACTGCATTAATTAATGTCCATTTATATACTGCTACTCTTTTTATTGCATCAGCTTGTGAGAAGCCCGGGAGAAAGCAAGAACTTGGCTAAGGCCCTCCGCTGCCCTCCCCCCCTCCCTCCTCCCCTCTCCCCCTCCCTCTGCGCCCAAGTGTCAGATCACAGGAGTTGACAGCTGTGGTTATATTTGGCTCTGAATTCTGATGCTTCTGCTGTTCCAGGCTTTCAGGGGTGGGGGTTGGGGTGGAGAGGCAGGATTATGGGCCTTTGAATCCGCTCTTAACGCTCCATTTTTTTTTTCTTTCCAAATTTATCAGCTGGGCCATTGGAGAAGGAAATACTCTGCGGATCAGACTTTCTAGTTTTGGATTAAGCTAGGATTGATAGATTGATAGAGGATGGATGATAGATACGTTGAGCGGATAGATAGATTGGTAGAGATGTTAGACCAGTGTTTCCCAAACTTGACAATTTTAAGGCATGAGGACTTCAACTCCCAGAATTCCACAGCCAGCAACGCTGGCTGTGGAATTCTGGGAGTTAAAGTCCACATGCCTTAAAATTGTCAAGTTTGGGAAACACTGTGTTAGACAGAGAGACAGACAGATAGGTCAGTATTTCTCAACCTTGACAATTTTAAGGCACGTGGACTTCAACTCCCAGAATTCCACAGCCAGCAATGCTGGCTGTGGAATTCTGGGAGTTGAAGTCCACGTGCCTTAAAATTGTCAAGGTTGAGAAACACTGAGATAGGTAGTAAGAGATGGTAAGATAGATAGATAGACAGACAGACAAAGAGAGAAATAGATAGGATAATCGATGGGATAATAAATAGATTAATACAGAGAGAATAATGATAAATAGAAAGAGGATGATAGAGATAGATAGATAGATAGATGGATAGATAGATAGATAGATAGAGATAGAAATTGATAGATTGATAGATTATACATACATCATGGATGGAGGGATGGATATCCATCCATCTATCTATCTATCTATCTATCTATCTATCTATCTATCTATCTATCTATCTATCTATCTACCCACCCACACACCCATCCATCCTATATCATCTATGTGTCTACGTATCTATTTATATCTTCTATATATATCATCTATCTTCTATCTCTTCTACCTACCTACCTACCTACCTACCTCCCTCCACTGCACATATATAAAACAGACTTAATGGAATTAAAAAAGAAGCAGCCAGAAATTAGAAAACACCAACATGACCATTTATCTCAGGGGTGTCAAACTTCCAATGTCATGTGACGTGTCGTGACGTATCGCGACCTTTTTTCCATTGCCGGCAATGGGGCGGGCGCAGTTTCAGCATGCCGCATCCGGCCCATGGGCCGGCAGTTTGACAAACCTGATTTATCTTAACCCCTACTTAATGGGATCCACCATGAGGTCCTGTTGCTTTTTCATCCTATATGCTGGTGTTTGTCAAGCTTTAAGATGAGTGGATTTTAATTCCCAGAATTCAGTCTGGCTGAATTAAACTAGACTGAGGGATTCTGGGAATTGAATTCCTCCCCTTTTAAACCAGACTGAGGAATTCTGGGAGTTGTATTCCACCCCTCTTAAAGCTGCCAAGATGGAGAGATACTGCTCTGGTGGGCCATGACAATTAAACTGGCCTTTTGGGGTCTGGTCTTCTGGTCCCTCTCCCCTTTCCCCAGCTCCCTAACCCCACCCTCCCTGTATCTCCCCCCCCCCGTGCGCCCTCATCATCATCCTCATCCTCATTCTTTTTCTGCCTTCCCCACAGAAAAATTGTAAGTAAAATTGATGCCGACAAAGACGGCCTAGTCACGGTGGAGGAGCTGAAGGCCTGGATTAAGTTTGCCCAAAAGCGCTGGATTTACGAGGACGTGGAGCGCCAGTGGAAGGGCCACGACCTCAACGGGGACGGCCTGGTTTCGTGGGAGGAGTATAAAAACGCCACCTACAGCTACGTCTTAGGTAGGTCCACTCTCCCCCCGGCTGACCCTCTGCCCCGCTTTTGTCTTGTAGCGCGATGGTGGGCAAAATAGACACGGATAAGGATGGGTTTGTGACGGAGGGGGAGCTGAAGGACTGGATTAAGAAGGCGCAGAAGAAGTACGTCTATGAGAACGTAGCGCGCCAGTGGCAGGAGTATGACTTGGACCAAGATGGCCTCATCTCCTGGGCGGAATACAGGAATGTCACCTATGGCACTTACCTGGGTAAGGGGCGAGTTGGGGGGGGGGAGGCAGCCATGCTGGAAAGCAGCCCTGGAGCCTTTTTGACGGGGGGGGGGTCAAAGCGAGGGCTGGATGCTCCCCTCTCGGGGATGGGGTGGTGAAGCGTGCAGGGGCTGGACTGGATGACCTCCTGGGGACCCTTCTCGGCTCTAGGGTGCTGCAAAAGGCCAAGGGTGTGTGTGTGTGTCATGCTAGGCCTAACTCTTTAAGATGAATGCTGTTGATAGCAAGTCAGCAGACTTGTGTTTCCCATCCTCTGCCCCTTGAAGAGAATGTGGACTTCAACTCCCAGAATCCCCTAGACTTAAAGTTCATTAGCATGCTGGCTGGGGGAATTCTGGGAGTTGGTCTAGGCATCTTCAAGCGTGACTGGCCAGGGAATTCTGGGACTTGAAATCCCCAGGCTTAAAGTTTATTAACACTTTGGCCAGGGGATTCTGGAAATTGAAGTCCACGCATCTTCAAGCATGGCTGGCCAGCGAATTTTGGGAGTTGAAGTCCACAAGGTTAATGTTCATTAGCATGCTGGCTGAGGGGTTCTGGGAATTGAAATCCACAAGGTTAATGTTCATTAGCATGCTGGCTGGGGGGTTCTGGGAGTTGAAGTCCAGGCATCTTCCAGTGGCAGAGGTTGGAAAATGCAGCTGTAGAGAGAGCATTGGTCTCCGTGTAAACAAGTAAGTTTTTAAGGCAGCTTCTGCTTTCGATTGTATTAAACCATCCAGGGAATGGTGGCTTCTCAGTCGGGCCTGCTTACTCGGCCTTGCCGATGGGCCTAGGCCAGGAGTAGGCAACCTTGGCTCTTTTATGACTGGTGGACTTCAACTCCCAGAATTCCTGAGGCAGCCACGCTGAGGGGAAAGGGAGAGGTTTCCAAGCTGAGCCATGCTGGCTCAGGAATTCTGGGAGTTGAAGTCCACGAGTCATGAAGGGGTCATAGTTCCCTCATGCTGGATCAGGAATTCTGGGAGTTGAAGTCCATGAGTCATGAAGGGGCCATAGTTCCCCCATGCTGGCTGAGGAATTCTGGGAGTTGAAGTCCACAAGTCATGAGGAGTGCATAGTTCCCCCATGCTGGCTCAGGAATTCTGGGAGTTGAAGTCTGCAAGTCATGAGGGGGACATAGTTCCCTCATGCTGGCTCAGGAATTCTGGGAGTTGAAGTCCACGAGTCATAAAAGAGCCAAGGTTGCCTGCCCCTGGCCTAGTGACAAACTGCATTTTATTGCCGTGTGCCGATAAACCATGTTCTTGGCCTGACTTTTGTGGGGTTGCAGAACCAGGGACGCCAATCCGCACATGCTCCCCAAGGCAACACAAGGAGATAAACCCGGAAAAGCAACTTTTCCAGACAATCTCTCTCCCCCCCCCCATTAAAAAAACCCCTTGAAAATTGATCCTGGTTTTATCATCAAGGAAAGATTTCCTGACTCGTGAACATTTCAACTGGCAAAGGAGCCACCCCCCCCCATCGATTGCGTTGCAATAATACAGGTAGTCCTCGGCTTAACGACTTCCTCGTCGTAAACCGAGGACTACCTGAACTGGGCTGGCTAGACCGGGATGTGCCACCTCTGTGAGGAGGTTGGATGGCGGTCCAGTTGCGCCTCAGTGACACTCCCTTCCCCCCCCCATCCCCATCTGTGCCGTTCAGATGATCCGGACCCCGACGACGGCTTCAATTACAAACAGATGATGGTGCGGGATGAGCGGCGGTTCAAAATGGCCGACAAAGATGGAGACTTGATTGCCACCAAGGAGGAGTTCACGGCGTTCTTGCACCCGGAGGAATACGACTACATGAAGGACATTGTCGTGCAGGTGGGTGGCCTAACCTAGCCACGGGCTACGGGCAGTCCTCGGCTTACGACGGCCACGGAGCCCCAGGTTTAAGTTGCTAAGCGAGAAATTTGTGAAGGGAGTTTTGACCTCACTTTACGACCTCTGCCGCCACGGTTGTTAAGCGAAGCGCCCAGTCGTTAAGGGACGGTTCCTCCTTTGTCATTGCACTCCGGAGCAGACCTGGTCAGGATTCGCATTCGTTCGGCGGTTTGTCTGTTTCCCCCGGGGTTGAATTGCAGCTTTCCTTTACGTGGAGGTGGTTATAATTCATCTCTCTTTTTTTTTGTATCTGGGTTGGTGTGTGTGTGTGTGTGTGTGTGTGTGTGTGTGTTTTTCACATTGTGTTCTGGGTCAGTTGAATTGAGGTCTTGAAGGAAACAAAAAAGTGGGATTCAGGTGAAATAAATCTTAATGCTTGAACCTAGTAGTTAAAGCACCAGGCTACAAATGGCAGGCGGTGAGTTCTAGTCCTGCCTTAGGCATGAAAGCCGGCTGGGTGACTTTGGGCCAATCACCAGGAGACGGTGAATTCTAGTCCCGCCTTAGGCCTGCCAGTCAGTTGGGTGACTTTGGGCCAATCATTAAGAGACGGTGAGTTCTAGTCCCGCCTTAGGCATGAAAGCCAACTGAGTGACTTTGGGCCAATCACCAGGAGACGGTGAGTTCTAGGCCCGCCTTAGGCGTGCCAGTCAGCTGGGTGACTGGGCCAATCACTAAAAGACGGTGAGTTCTAGTCCCGCCTTAGGCCCAAAAGCCGGCTGGGTGACCTCACTCATCCCAGTCCACCTCACAGGGCTGTTGTTGCGAGGACAATAGGAAGAAATAGTATGAATATGTTCGCTGTCTTTACTTGTTTATAAAAATAATAACGGGGAAATAAGTAAATAACGCTGCCCCTAACTTCTCTCTACAGGAAACCATGGAGGACATCGACAAGAACGGAGACGGCTTCATTAATTTGGAAGAATACATAGGTGAGCTGGTTTGGCCCTGGACTGGACGATAAAACTAGACATGGGCGGTCCTCAACTTACAACAGTTGGTTTAGTGACCGGAGTCACAATGGCACTGAAAAAAGGGACTTACGACCCTTTTTCACACTTACGACCGTTACAGCCTCCTCCCCCGCTCACAGGATCAAAACTTGGCAACTGACTCACATTTACGACAGTTGCAGCGTCCCGGGGGTGTGTGTGTGTGTCACGTAATCCCCTTTTGCGACCTTCTGACAAGCAAAGTCAAATGGGGGGGGGAAGTCAGATTCGCTTAAGGACCGCAGCTGTTTCGCTTAACTGTCATGGCAAGCGAGGTCGTAAAATGGGATACTTAGCATTCAGGCTTACACACACACACACACACACACACAAGGAGTGAATGCTTCATCACTGGAATTGTTTAAGGAGAGACTGGACAGCCATTTGTTTGAAATGGTATAGGGTTTCCTGCCTGAGCAGGGGGTTGGACTAGATGACCTCCAAGGTCACTCCAGCTCTATTCTATTCCATTCCATTCCATTCTAATTAACCAGTGGAACAACCTGCCTCCAGAAGCGGTGAATGCTCCAACACTGGAAGTCTTTAAGGAGAGACTGGACAGCCATTTGTTTGAAATGGTATAGGGTTTCCTGCCTGAGCAGGGGGTTGGACTAGATGACCTCCAAGGTCCCTTCCAAGTTTATTATTATTATTTGACCGCCCCCCCCCATTTTACAGCGCTCTCTCCTGAGCGGTTTATCACGTAAGCCTTATGTGCCTATTGGCCCCTAACCCTCTGGATCCACTTAACAGCCGTCTCACTTAGCAACGGGAAGGCTGGGCTCCTTTTTGGTCGTTAAGCCGAGGACGACCCGCGTTCTGCCGGTTCAGCACGTGGTGGGACTTAGAGCTGAGACCCTCACTGGGCGTTTTCCTCCCCAGGGGACATGTACAGCCACGACGGGGACACGGAGGAGCCCGAGTGGGTGAAGACGGAACGGGAGCAATTTGTGGAGTTCCGGGACAAAAACCACGACGGGAAGATGGACAAGGAGGAGACCAAAGACTGGATCCTCCCCTCCGATTACGACCACGCCGAGGCCGAAGCGCGGCACCTGGTGTACGAGTCGGACAAGGACAAGGTGAGAGGCCTGGGGAGAGGGGTGGGGGGGGGCACCTGCCTCCCGCCCAGGTTTTTTTCTCAGCAGCTCAGCTGAGACCACCAAAGGCCCCTGTTCCTCCGCCTGGGGGGGGGCCTGGAAAGGAGGGGGGGCAGGGCTGCAGATCTGCATGCACCCCCTGCCCCGTTGGGATAGGGTGCCCTGGGCCTGGGGGGGGGGCTTGTGGCAGCCTTTTCTCTATGGGACCCTTGGTGCTGCCTGAGCTGGGTGGTTCCCTTGCAGAGGTGTCGTGAGCCAGCTAGGGAACATCGTCGGTGCTAGTGGGGAGGCAGAGTGGAGAGGAGAAGGAGAAGGGGAGGAAGAGGAGGGAGGGAGGGAGGGAGGGAGGAAGGAAGGAAGAAAGGAAGGAAGGAAGGAAGGGCTGTGGGGGGGTCTGTGATGCTCTGAGCTGGGTGCTTTTCTCGCAGACATTTCATGACCCAACTAGGGAACGTCATCAGTGCTAGAAAGGAGTGAAAAGGAGAAGGAAGGAAGGAAGGAAGGAAGGAAGGAAGGAAGGAAGGAAGGAAGGAAGGAAGGAAGGAAGGGCTGTGGGGCGTCCTTGGTGCTCTCTGAGCTGGGTGCTTTTCTCGCAGGCATTTCATGACCCAGCTAGGGAATGTCATCAGTGCTAGAAAGGAGTGAAAAGGAGAAGGAAGGAAGGAAGGAAGGGCTGTGGGGGGGTCTGTGATGCTCTGAGCTGGGTGCTTTTCTCGCAGACATTTCATGACCCAACTAGGGAACGTCATCAGTGCTAGAAAGGAGTGAAAAGGAGAAGGAAGGAAGGAAGGAAGGAAGGAAGGAAGGAAGGAAGGAAGGAAGGAAGGAAGGAAGGAAGGAAGGAAGGAAGGGCTGTGGGGCGTCCTTGGTGCTCTCTGAGCTGGGTGCTTTTCTCGCAGGCATTTCATGACCCAGCTAGGGAACACCATCAGTGCTAGAAGGGAGAGGGGTTTGCATGGAGGAGGAGGACTGTGGGATCCTTGGTGCTTTTTCCCGCAGACGTTTCATGACCCAACTAGGGAACGCCATCCGTCCTGTCCTCGCGGCTTCACCTCTGGGTTCCTCCCCTTTTTCCAGGACGGCAAGCTCACCAGAGAAGAAGTTGTGGACAAGTACGACCTCTTTGTGGGCAGCCAGGCCACGGACTTCGGAGAAGCCTTAGTACGGCATGACGAATTCTAAGCCAGGAATCCTCTTTTTTTTTTTTTTTTAAGGAAGAAAGGTCGGGGTGGGGGGGGGGAAGTACGGTTTTTACTGTTTCGGGATTAACACACACACACAAAAAAACGCTCTCTACTATCAAGACTCCCTTTCAGCCGAGAATGGGGAGGGGGGGGGAGAAGAGAACCCCCCCACCCGCCAATTGGTCCCATCCTCCTTTATTTTTTTTTTCCTCCACCCCCACTTCACTCCCTCCGAGGCGGGAGGTCTG
Organism: Crotalus adamanteus; assembly: GCA_039797435.1. Classification (NCBI taxonomy): domain Eukaryota; kingdom Metazoa; phylum Chordata; class Lepidosauria; order Squamata; family Viperidae; genus Crotalus; species Crotalus adamanteus. The sequence goes on from CM077923.1 coordinate 93,477,167, forward strand.
TATTGCGAGACGTCGCCTTCGGTTGAAACCCCAAGGTTTTGCTTTTTTTCATTTTTGCTTTTTTTTAAATAGAGTTGTGTATTCTTTTGAGTCTAACAAATTCAAGTTTATTTTTTTTTTTAATTTTAATTTTAATTTTTTTTTTTTTGTTCCGTGTGAAATGAAGAACGTGTTAGGCCTATCGGGGAGGGATGACAACCCTGTCCCCTCCATTTTTATTTTTTTTAAGATCGGTGTGTTCAGCCACCAAAGTCCGAACGCCGGAGAACAAGACGCGGCCGAGGGGGTCAAACGCGGGGTGGGATTTGCCCTCAAAGACCCCTCCCCTGTTCTTCCATCTTTTGCGCTACTCGAAGAGGCCGACAAGACAATTTTGTCAACCCCGTTTTAGCTTCTCTGCTCCGGCCTTGAAGGCGGCAGAAATCTTGATTTAAATCTCCCTCCGGCATCTCCTCTCAATTCCCGCATCGAAACATCCTCTGGAACGACGCCCCTGTGCCTCGGTTTCTCCAACGTCTCTCGGTTGCGTCATTTTGAGGATGTTTCCAGCACGAGCTGCACGCATGGCGATGTTGCAAGCTGCGTTGTACCTGGGACACTGGTGTCATATGCAAGGCTGGTGAACTCTGCTTGTTTTCCACTCCGGGATTAAAACGGCTACTCGGCAGATGTTGGAAGAGGCAAGGCTGAACCGGGTCTGTCCCAGGTTGAAGTAGCCAACCTAGACTTTGCTAGACCACCATCCGGTAATGTAGAGTAGGGGGTTGAACCCCCCAGTTGGTCGGTAGGCTCAGAAGGAGAAAGGGGGCGGCTGTCAGCTTTAAGGATCCCTGGATATTCTGCATTTTTGAAGTGCCTTTTTCATGAAAAGCAGCCGGCCCAGTGCAGGGAGGCAGACCCCGAGTTAAATACAGGGTGGGATCTGTCCTCAAAGATACCCCCCTTATTAAAAGCAGTTGGCCCAATGCAAGGGAGCAGACCCTGAGTCGAATATAGGGTGGGATCTGCCCTCAAAGATCCCCCCTTATTAAAAGCAGTTGGCCCAATGCAGGGGGGCAGACCCTGAGTCGAATATAGGGTGGGATCTGCCCTCAAAGATCCCCCCTTTTCATTAAAAAAAGTTGGCCCAACGCAGGGGGGGGGAGACCCCGAGCCGAAACGTGCTCCTGAAGTGAACGCAGAGAAGCACACTCCTAAATTAACACACACCCTCTCTTCCTGCAGTGCTTTCCCCAGCCACATGGCCTTGGGGGGGGGGAATACTAAGAGAGACCCCCCCCTCCCAGACCCTAATTTGTCAGGATAGATCCCTGGCTTGAGAAGGCAAGTCCGCCCTCTCGTCCTTTTGTTTTGATTCCTGGAAGTGACACCATCTCCCGTCCTGCATCTTTTAAACACACACACCCACAAACACACACACCCACACACACCCCTTACAAAACCCCCAAGGGGTTTTGCTAGGTGCACAGGCTAGGATACGCCTAGGATGTAAGCTTGCTTTCCCGTTGGCCTTCGTAACACTAATCGTGGATTCCTTAGCGAGGTTTTCCCCGGGCGGGTTGAATCACCCCGATAGCCAAAGGGTGGAAACTTGAAAAAAGTATTACTTCCTGGTCTGTTTTAATCCCCTTGTTGCCAGGGGAAGGAAGAGATCCGTTTGATGACACTAATAGGCCGGCCATGTGTTCAAGGATTTGCCAACAAGGCACGACACTCGGCTAGCCACCCATCGCAACATCAGACAGGCGTTGTTTGCAGCCACCTTGTCCAGGGACGCAGGTGAGAGGCAGAAGCAGAGCAGGAAATGGGCCAGTGAGGTGAAAAACAGCCCCACCAGGTGTTTCTCTCTACCTGGAAGGCGTCCTTTGGTATAGATCAGGGATGGTCAACCTTGGCTCTTTTATGACTCCCAGAATTCCTCAGCCAGCCTCCATTTTGTTTGTTAGATTTAAGACAGGGGTCTTCAGACTTGGCCCTAAGTCATCCTGTTCCGAGCGGTGAGCCTCCTAGACCAGGGGTAGGCAACCTTGGCTCTTTTATGACTCGTGGACTTCAACTCCTAGAATTCCTGAGCCAGCCATGCTGAGGGGAAAGGAAGAGGTTTCCATGCTGGCTCAGGAATTCTGGGACTTGAAGTCCACGAGTCATAAAAGAGCCAAGATTGCCTACCCCTAACCTAAGTCCTCCTGTTCTAAGCGGTGAGCCTCCTAGACCAGGGTTAGGCAACCTTGGCTCTTTTCTGACTCTGGACTTCAACTCCCAGAATTCCTGAGCCAACAGGGCTCAGCTTGGAAACCTCTCCCTTTCCCCTCAGCATGGCTGGCTCAGGAATTCTGGGAATTGAAGTCCACCAGTCATAAAGGGGGCCATAGTTCCCCCATGCTGGCTCAGGAATTCTGGGAGTTGAAGTCCACCAGTCATAAAAGAACCAAGGTTGCCTACCCCCTGGTATAGATCCTGGCTTCTCGTGGTCATCAAGAGCGCCTGATGAAAGTCAGCCCCCCCCCCCCCTTAGCAAATTTGCACAGCTTGTGGAAAGGGCCCGTTACTACTCCAGAGAGGGTTACTCTCAGCTTTGAAAAGTGGGTCCCCCGATTCTGGGTTTTGTCGCTTTGCTGAACAGGTGTGTGTGTGGGGGGGAAGTTTTAGTGTTGCAGATAACAGGTTTGGGACAAGACACAAAAAATGTTGTCTTTACCATCTTGGGGGTGTTCCTTGTTCGACGTTCCCGTTATTCAAATAAAGCTGATGGAGAAAGGAAGGAAGCAAGAAAGAAGGAGAGAAAAGAAAGAAAGAAAAAACCCTCTCCATCCCAATTCTTCACCGCCAATCTTTGATGCGGCTTTTCGTATACAGCATCCGTGGAGTTTTATATAATGTACAACACACAAATGGTGTCTTAATAAAACTGTTTACATCCTTCCTGAGGCATTGTGTGTTTTGTTGTTCGGGTGTGTTCAAGCTGGGTAGCTGACAGCTGTTTTGTGGGGGGATAGAAAGGGCCCACCCTGTTCAGCCGGAGTTTTATTTCCACAAGGTCCCAGTTAGGTACTTACCGGTTGGGGATCTTTCCTAACAACTGGGGTTTAGAGACATCGGACAACAATGATGTTGTGCACGCAGGAATCTTCTAAAGCAGTTTCTCAACCCTGGTCACTTTAAGGTGAGTGGACTTCAACTCCCAGAATTCTCCAACCAGCCAGGAGAAAGCCATGCTGGGCCAGTTTTACAGGGCTGATGTGTAACATTGCGATGGCTGTGCACACTTGAAAAGTGGATTTGGGGATCATGAGCTATCGCCTCTTTACGGCTAATTAAAGCAGCCACATCTCTCTCTTTCCTCTTCTTCCCTCCCACCTTCTCTCTTTCTCCCCGCCCATTTTTGCAAGCAAGTTTTGAAAAAAAAAAGGACACGGCTGCTTTGAACAGTTAGTTCATTAAAGCCACTCCATGCAACAGCATTCTTAACAGGAGCCTGAGGCAAGATACGCTTGCTTGTCAAAGTGGGTTTTTTTGGGAGTCCAAAAAGTTCCGTTTCCTTCCAGATGGCTCATCTCAGCGCATCGCAGCTGCTCTTCCCAAGCCAGCGGTTCGCACCGGATCCCTTGAACTGGGTTTATTGTGGCAATGGCTTGCTCCGAATTCTAAGGAAAGGAGCAGGGGAGCAACGCGGTCCTAAAATTCACAGCAGCTTTGCAAAAAAGACAAAACAACAACGATGGTCTGCTTCTGCTGAATCCTGGCCACCCGAATGGTTGCACGAGAGCGAGTGCGGTTCTAGCCATGGTTTCGACAGATTATAAAACCTAGGCTGGAGTTCTGCACTGCTGGCAAGATGCCTTGCAAGATAGGAGTTAGGAGAGCACTGGGAAAATGACCCCCAATTGGGTAGAAGTGGGTTTTCCCTCTAGGTAAAGCTCACAAAGCCGTGAGCCAATCACAAGAGGGACATTTAGCCCTGGTGATGTTAGCTAGTTGGGTCATGAAATGTCTGCAAGAAAATCAAGCTGAGAGAGCACTAAGAACCCAACAGTCCTCCTCTTCCTCTTCCTTCTTTTCCTCCTCCCTTTCCCTTTTCCTTCTCCTCCTCCTCCTCCTTGTTCTCCTTCCCCTCCCCCTCCTCTCCTCCTCTTCCTCCTCTCCATAAGCCCCCCTCCCTTCTAGCACTGATGATGTACCCTAGTTGGGTCACGAAATGTCTGCAAGAAAACAAGCAAACTCAGAGAGCACCAAGGACCCAACAGTCTTTCTGCTCCTCCTCCTGCTCCTCCTCCTGCTCCTCCTCCTCCTCCTCCTCCTCCTCCTCCTCCTCCTCCTCCTCCTCTCTTCAAACCCCACTGCCTTCCAGTACTGATGATGTTACCTAGTTGGGTCATGAAACATCTTCAAGAAAAACTCCAAGCTAGAAGAGCACCAAGGACCACACAGTCCTCCTCCTCCTCCTCCTCCTCCTCCACACAAACCCCACTCCCTTCTAGCACTGATGATGTTACCTAGTTGGGTAATGAAACATCTGCAAAAACAATCAAGCTCAGAGAGCACCAAGGACCCTACAGTCCGTTTCCTTTTTCTCTCCTCCTCCTCCTCCTCCTCCACACAAACCCCACTCCCTTCTAGCATCAACAGGGACATTTCCTTTCAAGCATTTGACTTATATTGGGTAGAATGGACTTTCCGATAGGGAGTTTGGGTGACGAAGGAAAAAGTTTGGGGAGCATTGGGTTAGGGGTTCAAATCATCCGGAAAAGGGCAGCTCCTCTTGAGCAAACTTTTTTTTTTTGTCCACTCTTGTGTCTAAACGGAGCCCTGGAGTGGTGCTGAGGGGAGAAAATGTCTGTGTGCGCGCATGTGTGTTTTAAAAGAGCTCCATGGTACAGTGGGGTGGGGAGGGGGGGGTCTCTTTTTTTGGCATAAACATCGTCTTGGTTGAGTTCCGACATGCGGAGTGGCTGCTGGGCCCGGCCTTAGTGGGCTTCTCAGCTCTTGGGGCTGACTTGACTGGAGGACACTGTAGAAACTTCTGTCTTCTGAGAGGCCACATCAGACTCGTCCGTCATAGGTTTGCCACACACCGTTTCCATGATACAGCCGCGGAACTGGGAAGGGAGGAGACAGGAGCGTAAGGGCTGCCCAAGGGCTGGCAGAGAATACAGAATAACAGAGCTGGAAGGGATCTTGGAAGTCTTCTAGTTCAGGGGTCCCCAACCCCTGGTCCGTGGACCAGTACTGGGCTGCGGCATGCCAGCGACCGGTCCACACAAACAAGCAAAGCCCCATCCACGGGATGCAGGCAGCACACAAAACCAGGCACCCTCCGATCTGCGGAAAAACCTCTCTCCACGGAACTGGTCCCTGGTGCCCCAAAGGTTGAGGACCTCTGTTCTAGTTCAACCTCTGTGCAAGCAGGAAAACCTATAGCAGGGGTAGGCAACCCTGGCTCTTTTATGACCCGTGGACTTCAATGGCTGGCTCAGGAATTCTGGGAGTTGAAGTCCACGAGTCGTATAGCATTCTGGACAAATGGCTATCTTCTTGAAAACCTCCAGTGTTGGAGCACCCGCAACTTCTGGACTAGTTTCACTAGTTAATTGTTCTCACTGTTAAGAAGTTTCTCCTTAATTCCAGGTTGCTTCCCTCCTTAATTAGTTTCCATCCGTTGTTTCTTGTCTTCTGATGCTTTGGAGACTAGGTTGACCCTCTGCTCTCAGAAGCAGCCTCCGCTCACTTTAGACCAGAGGTGTCCAACCTTGGTGGACTTCGGCTGCTGGCTGGGGAATTCTGGGAGTTGAAGTTCACAAGTCTTAAAATCGCCAAGGTTGGACACCCCTCCTGTACATTAACGAAGAGAGGGCCTAGAGCAGGGGTAGGCAACCTTGGCTCTTTTATGACTCGTGGACTTCAACTCCCAGAATTCCTGAGCCAGCCACGCTGAGAGGAAAGAGAGGTTTCCAAGCTGAGCCATACTGGCTCAGGAATTCTGGGAGTTGAAGTCCACGAGTCATAAAAGAGCCAAGGTTGCCTACCCATGGCCTAGAGCAGTGGTTCTCAACCTGTGGGTCAGGACCCCATTTGGGGTCAAACGACCATTTCACAGGGGTTGCCAAACAACGCAGTCCGCCATTTCCCCCCCTTTTCCTTAGCTGTGCTACTCCCTTTTATTCTGTTGGCTTTTGAAAGCCAATAGAAGAGACTCTCTTGAATAGAGTCTAATTCTATTGGCTTTCAAAAGCCAGTAGGAATTGTCCAGGCTGTCTCTGCCCTGCTGAGCCCGCCAAAAGTCCCAGTCTGCAAACGGTGCTGCACCAGTTGAGTAGTCCTCGACTTATACGACCAGTTGAGTAGTCCTTGACTTACGACCGGTTGGGGGTCGCGGCATTAGAAAGGTTGAGAACCACTGGCCTAGAGGATATTACATTTAGTAGCTGGAATGGTAAAGTGTACAATGGGCAAGAGCACACAGTTGTAGTTGTTTGGTTGGAGAATGCTGGCTCCTGCATGAGGCAGTCTGCACTGTGATTAGTTGCCCTAAGTACGAAGGGGGTGTTTCTCTTTTTCCCGCCTTTTTTCTTCTGTGTGCTCTGTGTGCTGTTTGATTTACCTCACGATATTCCTGTGTTCCTGACTCTCTTATCTGCTGCTGCATGAGGCAATCTATGCTATGATTGGTTGCCGTAAGTATGAAGGGGGCATTTCCCTTTTTCCCTGCCCTTTTTCTTCTGTGTGCTCTGTATACTGTTTAAATTTACCTCACGATAATGTTCCTGACTATCTTGTCTGTTGCAAATATAAATGTTAACTATATTTATTTTATATAAAACTACAAGTTCGAGTCAGTGTCTCTGACTTCGTGTGGACACCTGCTGCGCTATTCCCGGTCAAAGCAGTTTAATGGGACCTTCACGTGTCGAGCTGGTCTTTCGCACCTGGTCGTGCTCACCTGCTTGTTCATGAAGCAGTAGATGATGGGGTTATAGACGCAGGAGCTCTTGGAGAAGAAGGCAGGGATGGTGACCAGGCGCAGGTCGAAGCCATGCTGAGGATTGTTCACCATGTACATGGCCAGGGCGGCGTACGGAGTGTAGCAGATGCAGAAGGACCCCACCATCACCACCACCATCCGGGAGACCTCTCGCTCAGCCTTCTGGGTGGTGGCTGACTCCTGCTGCTGAGCTGCTACCTGTGGATAACCGGCCCAAAGAGTTGTGACATTTTACGGCACTGATAATGTGACCGAGTTGGGTCATGAAATGTTTGCAAGAAATCAACCAAGCTAAGAGAGCAGCAAGGACCCCACAGTCCTTTTCTTTCCACCCCCTTGTCCTCTCCACAAATCTTACTCCCTCCTAGCGTTGATGATGTTCCCTAGTTGGATCATGAAATGTCTGCAGGAAAACAATCATGTTCAGAGAGCATCAAGGACCACCACCACCACCACCACCTCCTCCTCCTCCTCCTCCTTCTCTCCGCAATCTCCCCCCCTTCTAGCACTGATGAGGTTACCTAGCTGGGTCATGAAACATCTGCAAGAAAACCACTAAGTTCAGAAAACACCAAGGACCCCACAGTCGTCGTCATTGTTGTCGTTCTCCTCCTCCTCCTCCTCCTCCTCCTCCTCCTCCTCCTCCTCCTCCTCCTCCTCACTCTACCAACCCCACTCCCTTCTAGTACTGATAATGTTACCCAGTCAGGTCATGAAATGTCTGCAAGAAAACCACTAAGTTCAGAGAACACCAAGGACCCCACAGTCGTCATCATTGTTGTCGTTGTCCTCTTCCTCTTCCTCCTCCTCCTCCTCCTCCTCCCTCTACCAACCCCACTCCCTTCTAGTACTGATAATGTTACCCAGTCAGGTCATGAAATGTCTGCAAGAAAACCACCAAGCTCAGAGAATGTCAAGGATTCTGCAGTCCTCCTCCTCCTCCTCCTCCTCCTCCTCCTCCTCCTCCTCCTCCTCCTCCTCCTCCTCCTCCTCCTCCTCCCCATTCTACATATCTCACTCCCCTCCAGCACTGAGGATGTTCTCTAGTTGGGTCATGAAATGTCTGCAAGAAAGCAATCACATTCAGAGAGCATCAAAATTCATACGATTGGCAACTGATTCATATTTATGACGGTCTCAGCATCGGGGGGGGGGGTCACACGATCCCCTTTTGTGACCTCCTGCTAAGCAAATTCGACGGGGAGAAGCCGTCTTCACTCACCAACTGTGTTACTAACAACAGCTGCAGTTATTCTCTTAACAACAGTGGCAAAAAAAAAGGTTGTAAAATGCCGCAAAATTCACTTAACAACAGCCTTACTTAGCCACAGAAATTTTGGGCTCCGTTGTGGTCGTAAGTCGAGGATTCCCTGTGGTCCAGAGATTTGATGACTTACCGCCCGGAGGGCGCCCAGGAGCCGCGCATAGGAGAAGGTGATGAGGGTGAGCGGAATGATGAAGCAGAAGACGAAGAGAAACCAGGAGTAATACTCGCTCTTGTATTTGGTGCCCACCGTGTACCAGTCGGGACCGCAGGAGCACTGCAGCCCTTCCGGAAGGAACCTGGAAGATGGAAAAGACATGGCCAGGGAGAGGATCATAGATTCCTAGCTGGAAGGGACCTTGGAGGCCGTCTAGTCTAGGGGTAGGCAATCTTGGCTCTTTTGTGACCCGTGGACTTCAACTCCCAGAATTCCTGGCTGACTGGGTAGGGTTAGGCAACCTTGGCTCTTTTATGACTGGTGGACTTCAACTCCCAGAATTCCTGAGCCAGCCATGCTGAGGGGAAAGGAAGAGGTTTCCAAACTGAGCCATGCTGGCTCAGGAATTCTGGGAGTTGAAGTCCATGAGTCATGAGGGGGGCATAGTTCCCTCATGCTGGCTCAGGAATTCTGGGAGTTGAAGTCCACAAGCGAAGAACACCAGGCCCATGAAGATGGTCTAAAAATGGAAGGCCCACATGGGCGCGATGTGATACTGAGGACCATCCCAGGACTTTATGGAGGAGATGTTTTCACACAGGTAGAAGTCTTCTTCTTCTTCGGACATCCTCCCAAGCCTGGGACACCAGTGTGCACCCTTCCAGAAGGCTTCTCCTCTCCTATTATAGGACGCCAATGGAGGACAAGAGCCAAGGTTGCCTACCCCTGGCCTAGGCCTAGGCCGCTTTATGATTTATGGACTTCAACTCCCAGAATTCCTGAGCCAGCCACGCTGAGGGGAAAGGGAGAGGTTTCCAAGCTGAGCCAGGCTGGCTCAGGAATTCTGGGAGTTGAAGTCCACGAGTCTTGAAGGGGCCAAAGTTTCCCCCATGCTGGCTCAGGAATTCTGGGAGTTGAAGTCCACAAGTCATGAGGGGGCCAAGGTTGCCTACCTCTGGGCTAGTCCAACCCCTAAGGCAGGAATCCTTATACCATCCCAAACAAATGGCTTTGGATTCAGAATAGAAGATTCAGAATAAAGCTGGGAGGGACCTCAGAGGTCTTCTAGTCTAACCCCCAAGGCAGGAAACCTTACACCATCCCGGACAAATGGTTTTTGGTTCAGAATAGAAAAGTCAGAATAGAGCTGGAAGGGACTTTGGAGGTTTTCTCGTCCGACCCCTTGCTCAAGCAGGGAGAACCCAATGCCATTTTGGACAAGTGGTTGTCCAGTCTCATCTTAAAAATCTCCAGGGATGGAGCACCCATAACTTCTGGTGGGAAGCTGTTCCACTGGTTAATCGTTCTCATTCTAAGGAAATTCCTTCTGATTTCTCCGTTGGGTCTCTGTTTAACAATCTTCCACCCATTCCTTCTTGTCCTGCCTTTGGGTGAACCCCACCTTCTGTGATGGACCCTCAAGTCTCGGAAGACAGCTGTCGTGTCCTCTAAGCCTTCTCTTGCCTGGGCTAAGCATACCTAGCTCCCTTAGCTGTTATTCATACGATTCCGTCATATTCATTCAAGCAAGAACAGGAAGGGAATCATAGAATTCTAGCTCTGGAAGGGACCTTAGAGGTCCTCTAGTCCAACCCCCTGCCCAAGGCAGGAGTCTGTATGCCATCCTGCACCATGGGTTGTCCAAACTTTTCTTGAAGACTTCCAGCGGTGGGGCACCCACAGCTCCCCGAGGCCTGTAGGAGAAACTATTCCGGTTCCTGCCTAAGCAGAGGGTTGGACTAGAAGACCTCCAAGGTCCCTTCCAACTCTGATGTTCTACTCTGCTCTGCTCTGCTCTACTCTTCTCTGCTTTATTCTATTCCATATTTTCTATTCCATTCCATTCCATATTTTCTACTCTATTCTGCTCTATTCTATTCCATTCCATATTTTCTACTCTGCTCTACTGTACTCTACTCTACTCTACTCTACTCTACTATTCTATTCTATTCTATTCCATTCCATATTTTCTATTCCATTCCATTCCATTCCATATTTTCTACTCTACTCTACTCTACTCTACTCTACTCTACTACTCTACTCTACTCTACTCTACTCTATTCTACTCTACTCTATTCTATTCTATTCCATATTTTCTATTCCATTCCATATTTTCTACTCTACTCTACTCTACTCTACTCCTCTACTCTACTCTACTCTACTCTACTCTACTCTACTCTACTCTACTCTACTCTACTCTATTCTATTCTATTCCATATTTTCTATTCCATTCCATTCCATATTTTCTACTCTACTCTACTCTACTCTACTCTACTCTACTCTACTCTACTCTACTCTACTCTACACTCTACTCTACTCTACTCTACTCTACTCTACTCTACTCTATTCTATTCTATTCCATTCTATTCCATATTTTCTATTCCATTCCATTCCATTCCATATTTTCTACTCTACTCTACTTTACTCTACTCTACTCTAATTCTATTCTATTCTATTCTATTCTGTTCTATTCTATTCTATTCTATTCCATTCTATTCCATATTTTCTATTCAATTCCATTCCATATTTTCTACTCTACTCTACTCTACTCTACTCTACTCTACTCTACTCTACTCTTCTCTTCTCTTCTCTTCTCTTCTCTTCTCTTCTCTTCTCTTCTCTTCTCTTCTCTTCTCTTCTCTTCTCTTCTCTTCTCTTCCATATTTTCTATTCTATTCCATTCCATTCAATTCCATTCCATATTTTCTACTCTACTCTACTCTACTCTACTCTACTCTACTCTACTCTACTCTACTCTACTCTACTCTACTCTACTCCTCTCTGTGCCCATCAAACCTGCTCCAGCCGAAGAAGGGGGGGACAGACACCCCAACTCCGATGACCCACGTGGCTGCCACCACAATCAAAGCATGCTTGGCGTTGAAACGGAAGTTCCCCAGTGGCTTGCAGATCACGATGTAGCGTTCGAAGGCGAGGAAAGCCAAGGACCAGCCAGTGACCAGACCTGGGAACGATGGACGGATAGACAGACCCAGAAAGGGAGGAATTAGAAGTGGACGATGCAGGAGCTCAGAATATAAACCTCAACCAAGATTACACCCTCGACTCTCCATCTCCATCCTTACTTTTAGCACCATTTCTCTATGTTGGCATTTTTATAAGGAGCGGACTTCAACTCCCAGAATTCCCCAGCTGCCTTGCTTTAAGACATATGAACAGCTTGGATGGGTTCTTGCATTGTCTGAATTGTCAAATGGGGCATAGTTAATCATCCTGATCTGAAGGACAATCGGCTGCTTCAAATCTATTCATACAGGGGTCTCCAAATGTGGCCACTTTGAAACTTGTGGACTTCAACTCCCAGAATTCCCCAGCTGGGGAAGTCCACAAGTGTTAAAGTGGCCATGTTTGACGACCCCTGCATTATAATGTTAACATGGGCTTTCATCCAGTGTTTTGGACAAATTCCAAGAGGACCAGATCCACCTCAGTGTTCCTAGACTACAACTTCCATCATCTCCTGCTTGGCTAGGTCTGAAGGGTATCACGGTTTGATCACTCTCAAGAGAGATGGAAAGACTTTAACTCCCAGGATTCCCCTGCCTGCTTGCTTTAAGAGATGTGGGTCTTCGGTGCTGGCTGGAGAATTCTGGGAGTTGAAGTCTACCCCTTTTAAAGTGACCAAGATTGAGAAACTCTGCGGTGAACGCTCACCATAACTGGACTTCAACTCCCAGGATTCTTCAGCCAGCCCTGATGGCCACATCTCTTAAAACCAGGGAATCCTGGGCGTTGAAGTCCACCTCTGCTTAAAATGAGCCAGGTTGAGAAACAGTGGTTGAGTGGGTTTTCCAGAACAAGGCCATCCAATCAAGGTTAATGTTTTTTGGATGGGTCAACCTGCTGTATCCTTCAGACCCAACCAAGTAGACAGGGGTCTTCAAACTTGGCCCTTTTATGACTTTTGGACTTCAACTCCCAGAATTCCTCAGCCAGCATGCGAACTGGCTGAATCCCACCACTGGGCAGGACCCACCTGGGGGATCACCTGGTTCTCTCCCAGTCCTGGTCTTTACCTGCCACCGAGCCTAGGAAAGCCTCCAACATGCAGACGTGACGGCCAAAGAAGAAGTACCCTTGGGTGCTGGACAAGAAGACCGTGAAGACCGCGAAGACGCAGAAGATAAATCCGGCAAGGGAGATGTTGACCAAAATGTAGTTGAGCGGCTGCCTCAACTTCTTGTACTTGATGGTGACGAAGAGGATGATGGCGTTGAGCGGGGGTCCCGGCGAAGAACACCAGGCCCATGAAGATGGTCTGAAAATGGAAGGCCCACATGGGCGCGATGTGATACTGAGGACCATCCCAGGGCTTTATGGAGGAGATGTTTTCATACAGGTAGAAGTCTTCTTCTTCTTTGGACATCCTCCCAAGCCCGGGACACCAGTGTGGACCCTTCCAGAAGGCTTCTCCTCTCCTATTATAGGACGCCAATGGAGGACAACGTCCGCTTAATGGCTCAAGATGGGATCAGCGGCTAATCCTGATCATCCAAGATGCAAACTTGGGGATTAGGGATGTATAAGAATCCGGCCTTCTGTCCCGTAAACCTCCTGAGAAAGTAATCTCATTTGTGGACTAGCTGCAACCCATCAAGCAGGATCTTCAGATCTTAGAGGACAAATATGGGTGAGACCATAAGACAAAAACTGTCTTCCTCAATTTCTCTGGTTGGGGCCCAAAGAGTCAACTCCACCTTAGCTATCCTTCTGTCCGAATCTTGGTTTTTGTCTCTCTAACCATCTACCTCCGGAGTTGGACTTCCAAAATCTGGTGGCCATCAAGAAGAAGAGTTTATAGATTTGATGAGTCTAAACTTCTGGGAAGGCTGGTCAACTGACCAGGAAGAAGTAGCTGAGAGGACCTGGGTCTTGACCACCGTTGCCCAACAAGGTGTCCCATGGCATAGCCCAGGGGTCCCCAAACGTGGCCCTTTGATGACTTGTGGACTTCAACTCCCAGAATTCCTCAGCCAGGCATGCCTGGCTGAGGAATTCTGGGAGTTGAAGTCCACAAGTCATGAAAAGGTCACGTTTGAAGACCCCCTGGCTTATATAATCCATGCTGGCTGAGGAATTCTGGGAGTTGAAGTCCACAAGTCATCAAAGGGCCACATTTGAAGATCCCTGGCTTATATGGTCCACGCTGGCTGAGGAATTCTGGGAGCTGAAGTCCACAAGTCATCAAAGGGCCACGTTTGTAGACCCCTGGTTTGTATGGTCCATGCTGGCTGAGGAATTCTGGGAGTTGAAGTCCACAAGTCTTGTCTCTATGTCAAAACTGTCCTCGTTTAGTGACTGCCTCATTAACTGACTGTTTCTAGTTTACAACGGCGATGAAAAAGTCCCTTGGCAGCCAGTCCTCTCATTTGCGGCCTTCGGGAAAGGAAAGCTGAAATCAGAAAGTCAGCACAGTGGCAGTTTTGCATAGCGGCTGCTTCATTTAATGTCTGAGTCACCCCTTCCAACTGGGGGTGACTAAATGAGGATTACCTATAAATCTTTTATGCAAAGAAGTAGGCTAGTACGGGCTGTTTCGCAACTGAATTTGAGGCATGTAGAAAGATAAATCGGGCGGATCTCTCCATGGTACTCATTGGGTTTCACTTAGTGACTGCTTCACTTAACGATCAAGTTGTTGTCAGTAAATGAGGACTGCTTGTACATTATTTTCCTCCTATTTGTTTAGCTTGAGTTTTAAAAACAGTCATGAAAGAATGTTTGGGATTGCAAGGACATCTTTCCAATGCATTTGAGGGGGCATCCCAGGCCCCATAATCCCCTACTCCCAGAATAATTGGAGTCGAGTGTCGTTTACATTGAGCAAGTGGTTCTGGTCTGTATTTCTTGTCAAGCACATCCAGGAAAATTAAAATATTTCACGCCCAAACGATGTGCAGGCAACCAGCGCATGAACCGGTTCTGCCTGTTGCCTTGAGCCAAAGAACGACGTTTGAGCCTCTAATTAGCAGTCCGTCCGAAAGAAACATCTGGAAGGCATCTGCAACAACTGGCTCGTTGGTCTAGGGGTATGATTCTCGCTTAGGGTGCGAGAGGTCCCGGGTTCAAATCCCGGACGAGCCCAATTTTTAATTCCTGGGATAACTTTTCCAGAAAGCAGAGAGAGAGAGAGAGAGAGAGAGAGAGGCAGAGAGAAAAGTACAGATTAAAATTTGACTTTTAATTCCTGGGATAACTTTTCCAGAAAGCAGAGAGAGAGAGAGAGTGAGTGAGAGAGAGTGAGAGAGAGAGAGAGAGAGAGAGAGAGGCAGAGAGAAAAATACAGATTAAAATTTGGCGTGCATTGCTTGCTATGTCTGCTAGTCTGGGGAATTCTGGGAGTTGAAGTCCACCCCTCTGGAAGTTAGCAGGATTGAGAAACACTGGCCTAACTGTCTATTTGCAGGCAGTCCTCGGACCACAAAGGAGCCCCAAAATTCCGTTGTTAAATGAGACATTTTTAAGGGAGTTTTGCCTCAAGACTCCACGTTTCCTCTGAATCAGGGCCAGCCTGTCCCCCTCTCCCAGCTTTGGGGGAAGAACAAGAAGTAAACCATAAAGGTGTTTCCCCAAAAGGTACCTGGATTTTCTTGTCTTTGAAGAAGTTTCACTTCTAACCCGAGAGGCTTTTTCTTCTTCTGCTGTACTGTTCTGAATTGAACTGGACAGCTGAAGAAGAAGAAGCTTCCTGGATGAGAAATGAAATGTTTTCAAGGAAAAAAAACACCACCAAGAGAGTCCAGTTGCCTTTTGGGGGGGGGGGAACCCATCTTTGGGATAAGCATGACCTGGAGGAGACAGAGCATCTCCATAGACAACAAGAAGTCAACACCGTCTCTCCATCTCCTGCTCAGGATGGGCCACGGTGAGAAGCCAAGTGCTGGACTGAGATGCCCTTTGGCCCGATCCTGATCAGGCTAATCTGGGTGAGGTCCTCTCCATGGCAGGAAGTGTCCTGTGGCTTCTAGGCTGTGGGCTGGCATTGCCGTGCCACTTGCGCCTAGAGGCACCGGAGGAAGGGCTGGTGGGTTGGGGATGAGCAGATGGAAGCAGCTTATTGAGAAGAGCTTGGAGCAGCCCCTGACCCGGGACTCAGAGGGGGATTAAGGACAAACTGATTACTCCAAAGTCCCATCCATCCATCTCCTCGCTCCTCTCTCCTCTCCTCTCTCCACCGCCTCACCCTTCGGTTTGACTCATCCCAAAGAGGGGTGGAGCCCCCCCCCCTCAACCCTGCCTTCTCTGCCTTCCATGAGCGGAATGGAAACTTTTCTTGAATTGTGGGCTTTCTTTTTCTTTCTTTCTTTCTTTCCTTTCTTTCTTTCTTTCTTTCTTTCTTTCTTTCTTTCTTTCTTTCTTTCTTTCTTCCTTCCTTCCTTCCTTCCTTCCTTTCCTTCTTTTCTTTCTGTCTTCCTCACTCCCTTTCCTTTCTTCCTTCCTTCCTTCCTTCCTTCCTCCCTTTCCTTCTTTTCTTTGTCTTTCTCTCCCTCACTCCCCTTCCTTCCTTCCTTCTTTTTTTCTTTATGTCTTTCTCTCTCTCCCTCACTCTCTTTCTTTGTTTCTTTGTTTCTTTCCTTCCTTCCTTCCTTCCTTCCTTCCTTCCTTCCTTCCTTCCTTCCTTCCTTCCTTCCTTCCTTCCTTCCTTCTTCCTTTCTTTCTTTCTTTCTTTCTTTCTTTCTTTCTTTCTTTCTTTCTTTCTTTCTTTCTGTCTTTCTCTCTCCTTCACTTCCTTAATTTCTTTCTTTCTTTCTTTCTTTCTTTCTTTCTTTCTTTCTTTCTTTCTTTCTTTCTCTCTCCCTCCCTCCCTCTCTTCCTTTCCTTTTCTTTCTTTCTCTCTCCCTCACTCCCTTTCTTTCTTTCTTTCTTTCTTTCTTTCTTTCTTTCTTTCTTTCCCTTCCTTCCTCCCCCTCCTCCTCCTCTTCCCCTTCCTTCCTTCCTTCCTTCCTTCCTTCCTTCCTTCCTTCCTTCCTTCCTTCCTTCCTTCCTTCCTTCCTTCCTCTTTCTTTCTTTCTTTCTTTCTTTCTTTCTTTCTTTCTTTCTTTCTAAATTTTTTATTTTATTCGGAAAATTATGGTAAAATACAAACTTCCCAAAAAGAATTTTTTTTTACAAAAAGCAAAACAAAGATAGGCAAAACAATTAGGAAGGAAAGAACACCCCCCCCCCCCCAGCCAGCATACTTTAAAATATATGGGCCAACTCCCAGAATTCCTGGCACGGGACTCCTGGGAATTGAAGACCACCCATCTTTAAGTCGCCAAGTTTGAGAGCTGGAGAGAGAGAGAGAGAGAGAGAGAGAGAGAGAGAGAGAGAGAGAGAGAGAGAGCATCCCTTCCAGCCACAGGTGATGTGCTCAACCACGTGAGCGAATCCAGGTGTCTCTCCACAGGTTCACCACCAGAGGGCGCCTTTCATCTGCGTTTAAGGACCGGAAAATTCGATTCTGCCTGAGCAGGCAAGCGTAATTTAAATTTGTCCCTAGTTGCTCTGTCTGCTTAAGGCTAAATTTAACTCCCGGTTGGTTAGTTGGGTCAACTGATGGCTTTTGGATGTTCCCGTGGTCGTTAACCCCTTCCCTGACCCAGTTAAGTGTGTTAAAAGTGTTTGTGTGTCTCTATCTTGAAGCAAAATGTTTCGCAGGGAAGAATAAAGTAATAGGCCGCCTGGTTAGGCGGTACTGGTGGTCCTCGGCTTACGACCACAGCTGAGCCCCAAATTTTTCTTCCTGAGCGAGACGGTTGTTAAATGAGTTTTGTCTCATTGTACGACCTTTCTTGCCACAGTGGCTAACGAATCACTGCAGGTGTTTAAGTAACCCGGTCGTTAAGCGAGTCGGGCTTCCCCATGCATTTTGCATGTCAGAAGGTCGCAAAAGAGGATCGGATGACCCCCCGGGACACTGCAACCGTCATAAATGCGAGTCGGTTGCCAAGTTTCTGAATGTTGGTCATGTGATCTTGGAAGGCCATAAGTGTGAAAACAGTCCTAAGTCGATTTTTTCAGTGCTGTTGTCACTCTCCATGGTCATTAAATGAAGCGTTGAGGATTCCCTGTATTTTTTTATTGTCTGTAAGCTGCCCAGAGTTACAGAAAGTGAGTGGGTGGCTCTATAAATCTTCAAAATAAACAAACAAGTCAACGGAGCAAAACCCAAAGCTGCTTTGAGGCTGAACCCTTCACGGGGGAATCACATATTTTATTTATTTGGTTTCACTAAAGCAAATTTATATCTTTATTATTTATATATAGGGGACTCCGGGCAGCTTATAAAATTTAAAAAATATCCACGCTAAAATAAAAGCCATTAAAACCCACCACCCCCTATTAAATCCTTGTTTTAAAAAGTTATTTATTTAATTTTTATCCCGCTTTTCTCTAAGACCCTGGGAGCAGTGTGCAAAGTGTTCCCTTTTTCCCATTATTTCCCCAACAACGATCTTGCGAGGTCGATTAACCCGGTTCAAAGTGATCTCTTAAGCTTCCCCTGTTCAAGCGTAGATTGAACCCGGGTCCCCCAGACCCAGGGTAACCTTTCCTGGCCCCCAGTTTCCAATTCTGCTTGTCCTGGCTGAAAGGGACTCTTATTGCAACTTAAAAAAATTCTTAGTAACCAACTTTTCAGAATGACAAGAGTTGGAAGTGACGTTGAAGGCCTTCTACTCCAACCCCAGTTCCAGCCACTGCTCTTTATATGTTTTAGCCTCCAGGTCTTTAATGATCCTAATTGCTCTTCTCTGCCCTCTTTCCAAGGCCTTGGTAAGGCCACACTTGGAATACTGAATCCAGTTTTGGTCACCACGATGCAAAAAGGATGCTGAGACTCTAGAAAGAGTACAGAGAAGAGCAACAAAGATGATCAGGGGACTGGAGGTTGAAACATATAAAGGATGATTGCTGGAATTGGGTATGTCTAGTTTAACAAAGAGAAGGACAGTGGGGGGGGCATGATAGCAGCCTTCCAGTATCTCAGGGGCTGCCCCAAAGAAGAGGGAGTCAAGCTGTTCTCGAAAGCATCAGAAGGGCAGGACAAGAAGCAACGGAAGGAAACTAACCAAGGAGAGAAGCAACCTAGAACTAAGGAGAAACTTCCTGACAGTTAGAACAATTAACCAGTGGAACAACCTGCCTCCAGAAGCGGTGACTGCTCCAACACTGGAAGTTTTTAAGAAGAGACTGGACAGCCACTTGTCTGAAGTGGTATAGGGTTTCCTGCCTGAACAGGGGGTTCGACTAGATGACCTCCAAGGTCCCTTCCAACTTTTATTATTATTATTATTATTATTATTATTATTATTATTATTATTATTATTATTATTATTATTATTACTATTATTATTATTATTATTATTATTATTATTATCGATCATCGCACAGTCAGCCAGATGTTCAGACTGGATTTGGCATTTTGTCTACCTATCGAGTCCTTACCCAGGACCTGGGATAGGCAGATGTGGATGTTTGATGGTATTACAGATATCGTCGCAGGATGGAAGCAGTTCCTAGTAAGGCCACCTATTGCAATTGACTATTATTATTATTATTATTATTATTACATATATCATGGTGACCAATACTGAATTGAAGGATGCCAAGCATTGGTCTTATCAAAGCTTTTTCTTCTGATTCTGTGGCTAGCTTGGAAGGACCGGAGACATCTTGGCCAGAGGATGCTGTGGTCCGTGGCCAGGGCAACGCGGAACTTAGAACCCCAGCATCACCAGAGAGGCAGATGTCACTGCAAAGGCATCGTTCCACCTTGCTTGGGTGGCTGGGCTGAAAGGGGGCAGCCGTTAGCATGTGGCCGCCTGTGGGGACAAAGAGGTGATGGGGGCCTTCTTGAAGATCTGGGCCAGGAGCTGTGGGTCAGGAGATGGAGCAGTTTCCGGAGAGTAAGGTGCCCTGGTGGTGGGGGGACCATAGGGGTTGTGATGGGAAAAAGAGGTCAACCATGTCTTAGTGTCAGCCTTCAAGGCTGTTTTATTCAGACCCAATTCTGGGGTGGTGGAGGTAGCCAAGAAGGACCTGCCAGGGGATCTCAGCCAGCTTCTAGAGTGTATACAGAAATCTGGTCTTTCTGAATGAAAGTGCGGATCAGTGTTTATCAATCTTGGTTACTTGAAAATGGGTGGACTTCAATTCCCAGAATTGAAGCATCCATCCGTCCGTCTGTCTTTCCAATCTATCCATCTATCTATCGATCTGTCTATCATCTGTCTATCTTATTTACTGTCTATCATGGGTCTATATCTATCTATCTATCTATCTATCTATCTATCTATCTATCTATCTATCTATCTATCTATCTATCTATCTATCTATCTATCTATCTCCTATCATATTTACTATCATGGGTTTCTATCTATCTATCTATCTATCTATCTATCTATCTATCTATCTATCTATCTATCTATCTATCTATCTATCTATCTACCTACCTATCTACCTATCATATTTACTGTCTATCATCAGTCTATATCAGTGGTTCTCAACCTGTGGGTCAGGACCCCATTTGGGGTCGAACGACCATTTCACGGGGGTCGCCAAACAAGGCTGTCCGCCATTTTTTTCCCCTTTTCTTTGGCCATGCCCCTGGCACCCGGTGCTGTATAAGTGGTTGGGGGTCACCACAACATGGGGAACTGTATTATGGGGTCGCGGCATTAGAAAGGTTGAGAACCACTGGTCTATATCCATCGATCCATCTATCTATCCATCTATCTATCTATCTATCTATCTATCTATCTATCTATCTATCTATCATATTTACTGTCTATCATCAATCTATATCCATCGATCTATCTATCTATCTATCTATCTATCTATCTATCTATCTATCTATCTATCTATCTATCTATCTATCTATCTATCTATCTATCTATCTCCTATCATATTTACTGTCTATCATGGGTCTATATCTGTCTATCCATCTATCTTTCCATCCATCCATCCACCCATCCATCCATCTATCTATCTCCTATCATATTTACTGTCTACCATGGGTCTCTCTCTCTCTCTCTCTCTATCTCCAACTTTTATTATTTGTATAAATGTGCTTTTCCGTCTTGGGCTCCTTTTCCAGAACCATTCCAGTTCAGTTCCATCCGGGGCTGCCATTTCTTCTGGCCCACTGCCAGATGCCCGACCCAGCAGCTCCCCCCCCCCCCGCGCCTGCCTTCCTCCCCAGCGAAGCCAAGCCGGCTTAAGGGCTGACCCCCCCCCCCTAGCGCAGCGCAGACCCCTCCCCCCTTTCGGGTTGGAACGGACCTCTTCAACGGCAGGGGTCTCGGGGGGGGCGTCCTCCCACCCCGGGGGTGCAGCTGAGCGGGAGGAGGGACCGGAGCGGGGCCGGGGGCGAGCTAAGCGGGGCTTTGCTGGGGGGCGGGGGCAGCGCCCGAAGTAGCGCCCCCTCCCCCGGTGGAGGGAGCCCAGAGTCGTGGGCGGGCGGGGGGGGTCTCGGGCATCTCCCGGGCATCTGCCTGGCTCGGGCGGCGGTGCCAAAGAGCCGCGAGACCCGCCCGGCTCCGCGCATCCCTAGCCGGCGCGTACACGCGTGTCTACGGTACGTGTGGACGTGCACGCGCCTCCCGCCTGCCTGAGGGTGGGTCCGCCCCGCTGCTCCTCCTCCTCCTCCTGTCTCCCCCCGCCCATCCAATTTCTTGCTCGGTCGCAGCCACCATGGAAGCGGCTGGGATGCAGGGCAGGAGGAGGAGGAGGAGGAAGGCCAGAGCAGGTGGGTGGGGGTCCTCCCTTCCTGCCCCCCCTCCCAGCACCAGCCCCCCCCCCCCGCCGCCGCAGCGCTCGCTTCGCACTTCTGTCCCCCCCCACCTCGTTGCCGGCTGTCGCCCCCTCCCCCGCGAGGGGTCTGGCCCCCCCTGCTCCCCTTCCTGCGCCGGGACCCCCCCCTTTATAAGACGCCCCCCCGAGTTTCCTCGCCCCTCCTTTTGTGGTATCATCTCCCCCCTCCCCACCCCTGTGGGTGGTCTCTCTGCCCCTCCCCACCTCCCTTCAGCAAACACCTGGGCCTGATGACGTCATCGCCCAGGAGTTGGGAAGGGGAGGGGGGAAAAACGGGGGGGCAATCTGACAAACCCCCCCTCCCCCGTTGGTCATGTATTTATAGCTTTCCGAATAAGGGCCAGGTTGCCCAATGCAGTCGTAACAGCTTTTGGGGGTGCGTTTATTTTGGGGGGAGGAATCGAACCTTTGGGGGGCGTCACCCTCGGCCGATCCCCTCTCGAAGGGGTCTTTAGGGGGCTCCAAATCTAAGCAGACCGTAAGATGAGCCCCCCCCTCCCCATCTGCCTGCCTTAGTTCTCTTTGAGGTTAAGCCTTGTTCTAGCCAAGTCTGGGGGTGCATCGGGGAGACACCTCCCCAATGGGTGATCCAGAAACCGGGTGTGGGGTGTCGTGTGAAGGGGACCCGTGGCCCCATTAGGGAAGCGCCAGTGGCGGTGGTGGTGATGCCAATTTGGGGGGGAAAGTCCCCCCCCAGTTTTTTTTTTTTAAAAAGGACCCTCTTTAGTCAGGCCGTTCTGCAGTGATCATGGGGGGGGGGTTTCCTCAAATACACCACCCCATTCTACCCCATTCCTGGGCTTGGGGGGGGCTTCTGCCCCACCGTTTCTTCCAAGGGGACCCCACCCCCAGCCTCTTGGCTTGCAGCTTTCTGAGGTTGCACCCCAAAAGACGCTTTGGGCGTCCCGTCTGGGTGGACGTGAGTTACAGGTTGCTCTCGACTTACAACCGTCCCTTTAGTGACCGTCGTTCAAACGCCACCGAAAAAAACGTGACTTAGGACCGTTGTTCCCACTTAACGACCGTCACAGCCTCCCCGCCCCCCCCAAGGTCGCGTGATCAAAATTCGAACCCTGGGCAGCCGACTCCTAGTTACGACGGCCACAGCGTCCCCCGGGGGTGTCACGTGATCCCCTTTTGCGACTTTCTGACAAGCAAAGTCAAGGGGGGAAGAAAGCCGGATTCGCTGAACGACCCGTGTTGCTAACTGATCAGCTGCAGCGATTCCCTTAAGAACGGGGGCAAGCGAAGTCGTAAAGAGGGGCAAAGCTCACTGAACCTTCTCCTCTGGAAGACTTTCCCCTCTTTACGACTTCGCTTGCCCCCCCCCCGTTCTTAAGGTGGCCTGCTAAAGACGGCGGTGCATGGCTCCTGGACTCCACTCTTGGTCTTGTTGACGTTGAGTGTGTGTGTGTTGTTTTTGCGTCAGGTGAAGTGGACTCCCCCAAGAAGGAAATGAAGGAAGAGGAGGAAGAAGAGGGAGAGGAGGAGGAGGTGGAGGAGGAGGAGGAAGAAGAGGAGCAGAAGGAAGACGGGGAGGAGAAGGACATGGAGGAAGAGGAGAACGCGGCCAAAGAAGAACCGAAGAGCTCGGTGGAGGATGGGAAAACGTCGGATCAAGATTCGGAGCACAACCTCCAGGCTCAGGTCCTGCAGCTTCTGGATGAGCTGGAAGAAACCCGGGGGATGGTCCTCAAACATGAGGAAGACGCCATGGAGTTGCAAGGTAAGGTCTGACTGGGTCACGGAGGTGGACAGTTCTGGAGCTCTTTCCAGCTCTGGCTTGTGTTTTGGGCTGGCTCTTCCTGGTTAACAGCAAGGATGATGGTCCGTTGTCCTCTCAACAGTGTTGGGTGGCAAGCTTGGTTGGCTGAGAGATGATGGTGATCTCCAGTGAGGAGCATTGATGGAGAGAAAGCCCTTGGACGCCAGGGAGACTTCGGGTTAAGACTGCTGCTCAGTGGATTTCATAAACCCTTCTTTTTTCTTCCTTCTTCTTCTTCTTCTTCTTCTTCTTCTTCTCCTTCTCCTTCTCCTTCTCCTTCTTCTTCTTCTTCTTCTTCTTCTTCTTCTTCTTCTTCTTCTTCTTCTTCTCCTTCTCCTCCTCCTCCTCCTCCTCCTCCTCCTTCTCCTCCTCTTCCTCCTCCTCCTTTCTCCTCCTCCTCTTCTTCCTCTTCCTCTTCCTCCTCCTCCTTCTTCCTCTTCCTCTTCTTCCTCCTCTTCTTCTCTCAGTGGATTTCATAAGCCCTTTTTTCTTCCTCTTCCTTCTCCTCTTCTTCTTTTTTTCTTCTTCTTTTTCTTCTTCTTCTTCTTCTTCTTCTTCTTCTTCTTCTTCTTCTTCTTCTTCTTCTTCTTCTTCTTCTCCTTCTCCTCCTCCTCCTCCTCCTTCTCCTCTTCTTCCTCCTCCTCCTTTCTCCTCCTCCTCTTCTTCCTCCTCTTCTTCTCTCAGTGGATTTCATAAGCCCTTTTTTCTTCCTCTTCCTTCTCCTCTTCTTCTCTTTTTCTTCTTCTTTTTCTTCTTCTTCTTCTTCTTCTTCTTCTTCTTCTTCTTCTTCTTCTTCTCCTTCTCCTCCTCCTCCTCCTCCTTCTCCTCTTCTTCCTCCTCCTCCTTTCTCCTCCTCCTCTTCTTCCTCCTCTTCTTCTCTCAGTGGATTTCATAAGCCCTTTTTTCTTCCTCTTCCTTCTCCTCTTCTTCTCTTTTTCTTCTTCTTTTTCTTCTTCTTTTTCTTCTTCTTTTCCTCTTCTTCTCCTCCTTCTCCTCCTCCTTCTTCTTCTTCCTCCTCCTCTTCTTCTCCTTCTTTCTTTTTTCTTCTTTCTTCTTCCCTACTTGGGTCATGAAATGTATGCAAGAAAAGCACCAAGCTTGGACACCAAAGACCCAACAATCCTAATCCTCCTCCTCCTCCTCCTCCTTCTCCTCCTCCTCCTCCTTCTTCTTCCTCCTCCTCTTCTTCTACTTCTTCTCCTTCTTTCTTTTTTCTTCTTTCTTCTTCCCTACTTGGGTCATGAAATGTATGCAAGAAAAGCACCAAGCTTGGAGAGCACCAAAGACCCAACAATCCTAATCCTCCTCCTCCTCCTCCTCCTCCTCCTCCTCCTCCTCCTCCTTCTCCTCCTCCTCCTCCTTCTTCTTCCTCCTCCTCCTCTTCTTCTACTTCTTCTCCTCCTTCTTTTTTTCTTCTTCTTTCTTCTTCCCTACTTGGGTCATGAAATGTATGCAAGAAAAGCACCAAGCTTGGAGAGCACCAAAGACCCAACAATCCTCCTCCTCCTCCCCCCCTCCCCTCCTCTCCCCTCCATTTGGGACACAACTGTCTTGTTGTGTTTACTCCCTAAACGTTTGCTTTCTTTTACGATTGCTCCCCCTGCTTCTCCCCACTGGGGTGTGGGGGGGCAAAGGTCCCCCCCCCGGATCAGGAGCCTCCCAGAAGCCTCCTGCTGAAGTCCCACCTTCTCCTTATTCTCTCCTCCAGGCTCCCCCTGGCTGAGTTCGCACAACATGCTTCACCAGGTGAGGTTAAGAAGCCCTCCTCCCAGCTGCTCAGCTTGGTCTGCTTTCAATTTGGGAGGCTGTGTTGTGTGTCGCTTAGTGTGTTGTTCAAACCCAGCCCTGTCGTCCAGCTGACTCTCGCCAAGTATTGTGCAAGCGCAACAACGAAGGCTAAGGATTCGTATCGCAGAGGGAGCAGGTCCTGGGAATGTTCCGCCTGGAGGGATAAACTAGCCAACATTGGCTTGGCTAACCTGTGGTGTCCTTCCCTCCCTTTGTGTCTCTGGGTCTCCCTGTCTCTTCTCTCGAACTTTTGTGTGTGGCTGTGCTGCAATCGTATCACAAAGCCTTGCTTTGTAGGCGACGATCGATCGTCCATCCATCCATCCATCAATCAGAATCAATCGATCAATCAGAATAGAGCTGGAAGAGCACAAACCCAAATCTTGGCTCTTGATTGCTTGATATTTTGAAAGACATTTTACAAGCAGTCCTCCCCTTACAACAATTTGCTTAGTGACCGTTTGAAGTTAACAACGGGATTGAAAAAAGCGACTTAGGAGCATTTTTCACAGTTTGTGACCGTTGCAGCCTCCCCCGGGGTCACGTGATTTACCCCCGGATCGCTTGATTGCTAAAGAGGAAATTGGAGGATGTGTCTCGGTAGTCCTCGGCTTACGACCACAACCGAGCCCCACATTTCTGTCGCTAAGTGAAACAGCCGCTAAGTGAATTTTGCCCTTGCTTACAACCTTTCTCGCCACCGTTGTTCAATGAATCACTGCAGTTGTTCAGTGAGAGACATGGTTGTTAAGCAAATCAGGCTTCTGCATTGACTTGGATTGCCAGAAGTTTGCGAAAGGGGGTCGCGTGGCACCCCCGGGGACGCTGCGACCGTCCTAAATACGAGCCCGTTGCCCGGCGTCCGAATTTTGATCACACAAATCACTACTAGATCTTTTTCTGCAGTCGGTTTTTTACGTTGTACGTACAACCGCAATCGACCCCAAAATGCCTGTTGTTCGGTGAGACGTTTGCGAAGGGAGATTTGCCCCATTTTACGGCCTTTCTCCCCACCGTTGCAAAGTGAATCGCTGCAGTTCTTCAGTTAGTGACGAATCTGGCTTTCTCCCTTGACTTTGCCCATCCCTGCAACCGTTGTAAAGACGAGCCTGTTGCCGAGCGTCTGAATTTGGATCCCGTGCTCACTGGGGAGGCTGCCGTGGTCGTTAAGCGTGAAAAACGGTTCTAAGTCCCTTTTTTCAATGCTGTTGCCCCTTTGAACGGTCACTAAATAGACTGTCGTAAGTCGAGGGCTACTTACAAAGGGGTGGGATGTCAGGTGGCCAAGGGCGGAGGCCATCTTGACTTTTTTGACCTCTGTGGGCTCCCTGAAGAGCCCAGTGGGCGTGGCTCCCGGTCCCTGATCCGTCTTTTTTCCCTGATAGGATTCTTGGAAGATGAGCGTCTGGCCAGCGCGCAGCAGGCGGAGACCTTCACGAAGCAGATCCAGACTTTGTACGGTCAGTCCCGATGTGCCGGCTTTATTTTTTGTTTGTTTATGTCAGTGATGGCAAACCTTTTAGAGACGGAGTGGCCAAAGTGAAACCCCAAACCCACTTATGTACCGCAATTTAACCTGAATACTGAGTTTTTAGTTTAGAAAAAAAAAAACAACTCATACATTAACATCCTTGATCTTAAAAGAAAAACACCAGAGCAAAGCTTTCAGTGATACACACAACTTTTGATTGAAAGGTAAACAGTTTGCATGTGGCATGCTTTTGAAGCATTAATGTGATTTTTGCTGTTGTATGCATGCTGATAATTTGTCTAACCTTGGCTCAGACTTTGTAAGTTTGAGAGCAACACATTTCTCAAGCCCTTTCCGAGCCAAAAGAAGGCTCCGGAGCGAGCATACTCGCTCTGGAGGTTTGTTTTCACAGGATTGCTGTTAAGAAGAGTGAGGCTCGCTCGCTCCAAAGGCTTGTTTTGGCTAAAAAAGGGCTTGAAAAATGGCTTTTTCCTGTGAAAACATAGCCAAAGTGCGAGGTGCGCGTGCCCACAGAGAGGGCTCTGAGTGCCCCCTCTAGCACGCGTGCCACAGGTTCGTCACCACTCGTTTATGTCGTCGTCACAGGACGCAGCAGCAGGAACACACAAAAACTCACCCAGACAGCCTTTGAAATGTGTTGCAAAAGGGTTAAAAATAACAACAACAACAACATCAGAGCTGGGAAGCGTTCCAAAAACAGACGGCACCAGCGCCGAACAAAATTATGAAGGAAGGATTAAAAATCATGACGTGGTTTGTGAATTAAATTGTTCCATTAGAGTACAGGCCGGCCTCCACTTACGGCCCCAAATTTACGTTGCTAAGGGAGGAATCTCTGAAGTGCGCTTTGCCCCATGTTACGACTTTTCTGGCTGCGGTTATTAAGGGAATTGCTGCAGCGGTTGAATGAGTCATACGGTCATTAAGCGAACCCGGCTTCAGGACTTTGCTTGTGTCAAAAGGTCGCAAAATTTCAGGACTTTGCTGGTGTCAAAAGGTCGCAAAAGGGGATCACGTAAGCCCGGGACACTGTGACCATCGTAAATGTGAGTCAGTTGCCAATTCTGATCCCGTGGCCAGGGAGATGATGCGACGGTCGTAAGGGTGGAAAATGATTGTAGGTCCCTTTTTTCCAGTGCTGTTCTAACTTTGAACGGTTGCTAAACGAACTTTTGTAAGTCCAGGGCTACCTGCCAATGTGCTGCTTCGTGTGTGTGTGTGTGTATGTGTGTGTGTGTGTGTCTGGGTGTGTTATTTGAGACATACATGAGTCATGGTTATGGCCAAGCGACTGACTTTTGAGACGCTCCGGCTAGGGATGGTGTGGTCTTCTCCGTTGACCTACAAATGTCCGTCCCCTGTCACTGATACTGGACATGGGTGGCCAGGAAAACTAAGAATATCAAGGAAATATTTGGGCTGCTCATTCAGACCCTGTTCCTTTGCTGGGTGGACGGCCGAGCTGGACGGAGATGGACTGTGAGATCATGTGTTGACCTCAGAGGACCCAAAGGCTCTTCTTCTGGAGAAGGTCCGCCAGCTGGACGGTTGAGAATAGAATAGAAAATGGAATAGAATAGAATAGAATGGAATAATAAAACAGAATAGAATAGAAATATAGAATAGAATAGAATGGAATGGAATGGAATGGAATAGAATGGAATAGAATAGAATGAAAATAGGGAATAGAATAATAAAACACAGAATAGAATAGAAATATAGAATAGAATAATAAAATACAGAATAGAGTAGAATATAATAGAATAGAATAATAAAATACAAAATAGAATAGAATAGAATAGAACAGAATAGAATAGAAATATAGAATAGAATAATAAAATACAGAATAGAATAGAATAGAATAATAAGATACAGAATAGAATAGAATAGAATAGAATAGAATAGAATAGAATAATAAAATACAGAATAAAATAGAATATTAAATATAGTGGCACCCTGATGCCAGCCTGGTACCCCTATTTTCTACATCCATCTGGTGGTTTTGCCCCCAGCCCAGCCCAGTACAAGGCTCTTTCTGCAATTCCCCCCAAAAGGGGGGGTCATCTGCTATTCATTGGCACCCCATTATTCTGGGGACTGGTCGAGGATTATGGGCATTGCAGTCCGATGCCTCTGGAGGGCACCCCCATTGGGGAAGAAGGCGTCTGCCAGTTGCCCTCCTTCCAAGGGGAGAAGGCTCCAGGGCCACTCAGCTTGAGATTCCGAGATGCTGTGGCTTTAAGGGGCTGAGCCCCCCCCCAGGCCAGGCGCAAGGGCTGGGCCAGGGGGTCTCCCAGTGGCCCTGGACCACCCGTCTCCATGGAGCCGAAGCCCTCCGCCTCCGGGAACGGTGAGTTCCCCTCCCAAGAGGGAAGGGGGGAGGTGTTGCCACAGCAACCAGTTGCCTCCAGGATGGCCCAACTGCCAGGGACCCCCCTCCCCACCTGGTTCCATCCCCTTCAGGTCTCTAGGATGCCCGTAGGCTTCTAAGTTGCACCCAGGGCCAGGCCAGGGAAGGGGGGGGTTCACCCACCTGGCACCTGGGGGGGGGCCTTCAGACCCACTCCCCCTAACAGACCCTCCTGCCTCCAGGATCAGCCACTTTCTGTTGCCAACTGATTGCTCAAAATCCTTGCTCCTTTGCTTGGTAGTTTGAGTTTGTTTCTACTCAAACCATGATTAAAAAAAAAAACCTGGTTTAGCAAAGGCGGGATGGACGCCATCCTGATCTCTTTGTCCTTCCAGCCCACCTGGGTCAGTGTGATTTTAATCACCTTTTGTTGAAGGTTTTTTATTATTATTATTTATTTAAAGGGGGGGGGGTTATTCAATTTGGTTCAAATTTAATTTTTCCTGTTGTGGGGCTGGGCCTGTTTTTTCTTGGGTGAATGTCACGAACCATTTACAACTTCGGCTGTGAGACCCTTCGAAGGGAATTAAAATGAGGAATAGCTGTCTCGGTTGGGGGGGGGGAGACAGTGAATTTATGCCCCATAACCTCTGGCAAGAATTTCATGGACATTAGAATTTGAGTCTTGAAGCAAATAAATGCAGGGAGGAGCAAATAAATGCAGGGAGGAGCAAATAAATGCAGGGAGTCCTTGACTTGTGACTACAAAGGAGCCCAAACTTTCTGTCGTTAAGCGGGACACTTTTTCTGAGAGTTTTGCCCCATTCTTGCCCCCGTTGTTAAGGGAATCACTGTAGTTGTTCAATGAATAACACAGTTGTTAAGTGAATCTGGCTTGACTTCGTCGGACAGAAATGCGAATTTACTTCATTGTAATGTGGGAAGAGAAACTGGGTCCAGTTCCAAGCTCGGAATAAAATGGAGGCTGCTTTTGGAAGAAGGTCTCTTTATTGATTAGCAGAACCAGCATGGGGTTCTGGGGCAGCTGACAAAATGGTGTTGAGAGTGGGTAGATTTTTATTCCTTCTTTGGGCTTTGAGGTTGTTCCTGTTCCTGTGCCATGCCCTTCGACCACAGCTTGAGCGTGCCCTTTTGGTATTTTTAATTATTGTTGCCTGACTCCCATTGTGGCTGGGGGTGTGTGTGTGTGTGTCATATTTATTTATTTATTTATTTACAAATATTTATATGCCGCCCAATCCCAAAGGACTCAGGGCGGCATACAAGGTTAAAAACAGTCATAAAAGAATAAAATAATCCAGTCATACCGCGAGTCCGATCATATCCCGGCCCCCCGGGGACATCAGCCCCAGGCCTGCCGGAACAGGACAGTTTTAACGGCTCTCTTAAAGGCCGGCAGGGTGGGAGTAGTTCGAACCTCGGGGGGAAGTTGATTCCACCAGGTCGGAGCCACCACAGAAAAGGCCCTTCCCCGAGGGCCCGCCAGCCGACATCGTCTGGCCGACGGGACCTGAAGGAGGCCCAATCTATGGGACCCCACCGGTCTCTGGGAGCTGTGCGGCAGAATGCGGTCCTATAAGTAACCTGGTCCTAAGCCATGAAGGGCTTTGAAGGTGATAACCAACACCTTGAATTGCGTCCGGAGACCCACAGGAAGCCAGTGCAGCTCGCGGAGGATAGGTGACACGTGGGCGTACCTTGGCGCGCCCACAATCGCTCTCGCGGCTGCATTCTGAACCAACTGCATCCTGTCCTTTGGAGGTGGGTGGGGGAATGTAAATATTTGGAGTCTTTGTTTTTCTAATCCCATCGTCTCCAAGCTTCCTGACTCCAGTTTCCCTGCATGGATTAGAAAATCTACATTTCTAAAAAGTGGTCTCCTGAATTTCTGCTTGGTGGGCCATTCCCCATTTCTCCTTTTGGGGAAATATAATATTCTGCCCTTTTTAAATATTCCCCAAAATATCACAAAGATGCTTTTTCAGGAGGCAACTGGACTTTCTTGTTTTTCTTTGAAGACGTTTCGCTTCTCATCCAAGAAGCTTCTTCAGCTCCCCAAAATATTTCATTCTCTGGTGTGTGTGTGTGTGCTGACTCCCTACAGCAGGCGTAGGCAACCTTGGCTCTTTTGTGACTGGTGGACTTCAACTCCCAGAATTCCTGAGCCAGCATGGCTCAGCTTGGAAACCTCTCCCTTTCCCCTCAGCATGGCTGGCTCAGGAATGCTGGGAGTTGAAGTCCACCAGTCATAAAAGAGCCAAGGTTGCCTACCCCTGCCCTACAGTAACCTAGTTTGACATCATGTTGAACTTCTTCAAGAAACTGACTGGTTAATGTCCAGACCGAGGGGTGAATTCTGGGAGTTGGTCCACCCATCTTAAAAGCTGAGTAACACGGAATCAGACCACGCGCCTTTCCTAACCACGTTCCCTTTGTGGACCTCAAAGGCTCTGTCTGTCTCCTGTTGACGTCTCCACCTCAAACCAGGTCTTACCCAGCCAGCTTCTTCTTGGTCCCCCCAATCCAGTTTTCTCACCCTCCGTCCCGTTTCTTCTTCCTCCCCCTCCCCTCCAGCCCAGATGCGTTTGCGGAAGGACGAGTTCGATTCCCTACAAGCCACAAAAGACATGGAGCTGGAGCAGGTGGCCCAGGAACTTCAGGATGCCCACCAGGAGATCCACAGCCTGCGCCTGGAGGCCGAGGAGGTGGCCGCCGTGCACGAGAACGAGATCGCCAGCTTACAAGAGGAGCTTTGCCGGCTGAAAGCCGAGCTGGAACGGGTCCAACAGACCCACAAGGAATACGAAATGGAGGTGACCGCCCTGCGTGCCGAAATCCGGATGAGGCAGGAATCGGCTCCCGAAAGCAGCGCTGTCGTGGGGGGAGACACCCTCCAGGAGCCACGGCCGCCCAGCCCGTCTCAGGAAGTAGCTCGGCTCAAAGGTACCTCTTTTGTATCGGAGTAACTACCCCAGGGCTCTCTCTCTCTCTTGTTTGTTTGTTTTAATTTATTCATTCATTCAGTTTCTGTAGCCTCTGCCAAGTCAACCGAGTGAGTTTGGGAGGCTTGGAATCTAAATCAGTGGTTCTCAACCTTTTTAATGCCGCGACCCCCAACTGGCCGTAAGTTGAGGACTCCTCAACTGGTCGTAAGTCGAGGACTACTCAACTGGTGCAGCACCGTTTGCAGAATGGGACTTTTGGCGGGCTCAGCAGGGCAGAGACAGCCTGGACAATTCCTATTGGCTTTGAAAAGCCAATAGAATTAGACTCTATTCAAGAGAGTCTATTCTATTGGCTTTCAAAAGCCAATAGAATAAAAGGGAGTAGCACAGCTAAGGAAAAGGGGGAAAAAATGGCGGACTGCATTGTTTGGCGACCCCCGTGAAATGGTCGTTCGACCCCAAATGGGGTCCCGACCCACAGGTTGAGAACCGCTGGTCTAAATCGTAAGGCTCTTACATTCCTCCAGGGGTGAAAAGAGATCAACATACATCATGGTAACAACCACAACTTGGGCAGGGGGTTGCACTAGAACCAGGCTCTCCAAATTTGTGGACTTTAAGGCTGATGGACTTCAACTCCCAGAATTCCTCAGTCAATTATGCTAGCTGGGGAATTTTGGGAGTTGAAGTCCAGAAGTCTTAAACTTACCAAGTTTGGAAGCCCCTGGCTGAGGAATTCTGGGAGTTTGAGTCCACAAGTCTTAAAGTTGCCATGTTTGGAGGCCCCTAGCTGAGGAATTCTGGGAGTTTGAGTCCAGAAGTCTTAAAGTTACTAAGTTTGGAGGTCCCTGACTGAGGAATTCTGGGAGCTGGCTTTCATGGCTAAGGTGGCACTCGAATTCACAGTCTCCTGGTGATTGGCCCAAAGTCACCCGGCTTTCGTGGTTAAGGCGAGACTAGAACTCACCATCTCCTGGTTTCTAGCCTGGAACCTTCACCAAACTGACATAAACATTAAATCTCTTAACCTGGAACTGACCCTGTTTGTAAGAAATTGTAGATAGGTTTTGCTGTACAGAACTCCTGGTTGAATGTGGGGATGCTTAGAATCTGGGCTCATTTGGCCTTGCAGGAGAGAGAGTTTATGGAATACTAGGGCTGGAAAGGACCAGTCGGGGGTGGAGGCAGGGGGTTGGACTAGAAGACCTTCAAGGCCCCTTTCAACTCTGTTATTTGTGTTACTTTGGAGGACTGTGACTTCCTTTCATCCCTACTCCTGTGGTTTGCAGATGAGCTGGAAACGGTGCAAATCCAATACGCGGATCTGAAAGAAGAGTTCCAGATCTTGCAGGCTAGCAACAAGCTCATGGTCCACCAGCTGGAGAAGCTTGAAACTATGAAATACAAGTATGTTTTGGTATTTCTGCTACTGGGGCAGCTGCTCCACCTGGAGATGGATGGGAATGTCCTGGGTGATGGAGAATGGGGTGTGGATGGATCTCTCTAGCTCCATGTGATTTACTTCAACCTGGTGGTCTCCCAAAGGGATGACCCACCTCCAGGTTCCTTGGGAATCAGATGGGTTGTCCCAAAGTGAAGTCAACTCCAGTTCCATTCCAGAGGTCAAAGTGCATCTTATCTCTCTTCCCATTTAATTTGCATTTTTAAGAAGCAAATTACATGGAAAAGTGCTGATGGTAACCATCTTGAGGCTCAAGAGGACATCATAAAGGGAGTGTCCAACCCTCTCCTTCCCTATTGGAAGTCTGAGAAAAATCAGAGGAGACTAGATGACCTCTGAAGCCCCTTCCAGTGTCTGGATTCTGAGTTCTGAGGCCTCTGGTCCTGTTCAGGTCCAGGGTGATGGGCTTGCAGTGCTTCAAGATGGAGTCCTGGTTGAAGCTGCCTGATCATCTCTGTCTCTTCTTCATATTCTAGAGCAGTGTTTCCCAAACTTGACAATTTTAAGGCATGAGGACTTCAACTCCCAGAATTCCACAGCCAGCAACGCTGGCTGTGGAATTCTGGGAGTTGAAGTCCACATGCCTTAAAATTGTCAAGTTTGGGAAACACTGTTCTAGAGTAGGAGTCTCCAGCTTGGCCACTTTTAAGACTTGTGGACTTCAACTTTGTGAAGTTCACAAATCTTAGTGGCCTTGTTTGGAGACCCCAGAATTAAACCATGCTGGCTGTGGAATTCTGGGAGTTGAAGTCCACAAGTCTTAAAGTGGCCAGGTTTGGAGACCCCTGGGGCAAAGCATGATGAGTGGGTCTCCAGGTAATGTGATTCGGCGGGTAAGACAGTGTCTTCACCCTCCATGTTGCTTGAGTAACAGGTAACCAAGGTGGAGATGTTCCCTCCTGGTCTCCTGGCCTGTTTCCTAACACCGGGTCTACCACTTTTGGAAGACTCGGTGCTGGTTATGCCCGTGTAGTCTTTCTTATGGGCTGGAGGATAGGAGGAGAGGTGTGGATGAAGCTGTAGGACTCTCACGCTGCATCAAGAGGGACAACGTTTCTTCTGATCCAGAAGTGCCAAAGGTGAAAGGCAAGTGACTTTCTAAGGAGTTGAAGTTCACAAGTCTTAAAGTGGCCACGGTTGGGGAGCCCTCACTAAAGCCAATCTCCCACAGCAAGTACCGAAGCAAGGTGGAGGACACCCCATCTCTGGAGTCCATTGCTCAGTGGCCCACGGATCGCCGCTACTCCCTCATGAAGCAGCCCTCCAACCAGAAGGGCAGCTGTGTCTCCTTCTGGTCGGTCGAAATTGTCGGTGTGGCAAGCGACTACAACGAGGAGGAGAGGATGGAGAAGGTGGAAGAGGAGAATGAGGTGGACCTCCTGTATCAGCTGGCCACGGAGGAGGAGACGGTGGAGAAGGTCCAGACCCAGGTGGCTATTTAGGTTACAGTGCATTCATTGATTGGATTGATTTTATAGTGTATCTCTCTGTCCGTCCATCCATCCATCCATCCATCCATCCATCCATCCATCCATCCATCCATCCATCCATCCATCCATCCATCCATCCATCCATCCATCCATCCATCCATCCATCTATCTATCTATCTATCTATCTATCTATCTATCTATCTATCTAACAGCGTATTTATTTTTTAAATTGATTTTATAGTGTATCTCTCTGTCCGTCCATCCATTCATCATCTATCTATCTATCTATCTATCTATCTATCTATCTATCTATCTATCTATCTATCTATCTATCTATCTATCTATCTATCTATCCATCTACCTACCTATCTACCTACCTACCTACTACCTATCTAATAGCGTATTTATTTTTTAAATTGATTTTATAGTGTATTATTTATTTTATGGTATATTTATTTAGTCATTTTATAGTGTATTCATTTCTTTAGTTATTTTATAGGGTGTTTATTTAATTGATTTTACAGGGTATTTATTTAATTGATTTTGTATTTATTTATTTAATTGATGTTATAATCTGTCTATCTATTTTATAGTGCATTTATTTAATTGATTTTATATATCCATTTATCTATCTATCTATCTATTTAATAGTGTATTTTTAAAATTGATTTATAGTATATTATCTAGTTTATAGTGTATTCATTTATTTAGTTATTTTATACTGTATCTATTTAACTGATTTTGTGGTGTATTTATTTATTTATTTAATTGATTTTATAGTCTATCTATCTATCGATCTATCTCTCTCTCTCTCTCTCTCTATCTATTAGTGTATTTATTCATTTAATTGATTTTATAGTATATTATTTATTTTATAGTGTATTCATTTTAGTTATTTTATACTGTATTTATTTATTTTGATTTTACCGTATACTTAATTGATTTTGTAGTGTGTTTATTTAATTGATTTTAGTCTATCTATCATCTATTTAACAGTGTATTTGTTTATTTAATCGATTTCATAGTGTATTTATGGAATTGATAATTTAGTTATTTTATAGTCTATCTGTGTATCTAATAGTGTACCTATTTATTTAATTGATCTTATAGTGTATTTATTTTATTTTACACTGCATTTATTTATTTATTTATTTAACGGTGCATTTATTTATTCATTCGATTTATACAACCACGCAGTCAGTCGCTCACGTAGCTTTGAAGCCACAAGGAGAACGAGCAAGATAAAAAAAAAAAATTTTTTTAAAGTGCCCCACCAGAACACATCAAACAATCAATTAGCGGTCTGACAATTACAGCTAGTCCTTGAGTTACAACAGCTCGCTTAATGACCGTTTGCAGTTGCAACGGCACTGAAAAAAAGTGACCTGTGACCCTTTTTTCACACTTACAGCCGTTGCAGCGTCCCCCGTGGTCACAGGATCCAAATTCGGGCGCTTGGCAACCGACTCGCATTTACAACGGCCACGGGGTCCCCCAGGGGTCACGCGACCCCCTTGGGCAGCCGAGCCAAGTCAATGGGGAAGCGGGATTCACTTAACGGCCGTGTCGCTAACTCAAACAAGCGCAAGACAGGTCGTGAAATGGGGCAAAGCTCACTTAAGCAATGTCTCGCTTCGTGACGGGAATCTTGCTAAGCCCAATTGTGGTTGTAAGTCGAGGACTACTTGTAGAAGAAGCAGGCTCGTCCAGCGCCCTGGTCTAAGGCCTTACGGAAGGTCAAGTGAGGGAGGCCATCTGAACCTCAAGTGGTGCTATGGTCCAAAGGACAAGGGGGGAGCAGGAAGGCATGTCTCCTGGAGCCCACCAGGTGATATGGCTTCCGAGAAGAAGTCTGGAGATTGTCCACCCTGTCAGTTCTTCTGAGATGGGTGGTCCACGGGTGACCTGGTCCTACGAAGGAGTGGGTGGAAAACCCTTGCAACTGATCAGTTGTCAAGGCTGGAGACCCCTGAGAGGAAGGCTGAAGATCAAATGTGAGGGATTGAGAAGGGATGGGACATTCAAGATCTTTAGGAGAACCAGAAAGTTCTCCTGGTCAGTTGTCTAGAACGTGGAGGGAAGAGGGCAAAGAGGGAGTATCCAGCTGAAGAGAAGAGAGAAGGGACAAAGATATGGGTGGAGAGGATGGGGCGACTGAAAAGCCACCTCAGAAGAGCTGGTGATGGAGACACTTGATGCTTCCTTTCCCATCCTGTTCTTGCCCTGCTAGGGCAACATGTCCCAGTGCATTCTGGCTGAGATGGAGAATGAGGACCAGCATGGCTCCCAAGAGCTAGATGTTAGGAGACGACCGAGAAGGAGGAGAGACTCTGATGCCCGTAAGGTAGGAAAAGAGGGCAGGAGGGAGGGAAGGCCAGCTAAGCTTCATGGTGGAGAAGGATCAGCTCAACCCCATCCTAGATGTTTCTGGAGCTCATCTGAGGGCTTCAGTCCTGTCTCCTGATCAGGGGACATCATAGTGGCCAACGTTGCAGGGTGGTTATGAGATCAGAGAAGGA
Organism: Crotalus adamanteus; assembly: GCA_039797435.1. Classification (NCBI taxonomy): domain Eukaryota; kingdom Metazoa; phylum Chordata; class Lepidosauria; order Squamata; family Viperidae; genus Crotalus; species Crotalus adamanteus. The sequence goes on from CM077923.1 coordinate 93,514,155, forward strand.
GAACCATCCAGTGAATTAGAAAAAGAAATGAGTGTCCGTGTGGAGAGTGACCCATTCTTGCTAAAAGACATCCAAGGTCCTCGCTATCCTATGGTCATATCAGAAGGGTTGGGACATTCAAGAACTTTAGGAGGACCAGAAAGTTATCCAGGGTCAGTTGTCTAGAACTTGGAGACCCAAACGTGAATTGAGGAGGACTTTCCTGACTTGGAGAGCTGTAGATGTTCCATCATTGGTGGTCTTCAAGAAAGGACTGGACAGAAATACCATCCAGAATGGTAGGATGTTTCCTACCATGGGCAGGAAGGTTGAGTAGAAGACATCCAAGGTGCCCTTCCACCCTATAATTCTATGAGAAGGGATGGGCCACTCAAGAAATTTAGGAGGACCATGACGTTCTCCTGGATCATTGTCTAGACCTTGGAGGGCAGAGAGGAGACAAAGGTGGGGAGGATGGGGTGATAGAAAAGCCACCTCAGGAGAGATGGTGGTGGAGCTATGCTATGCTTCCTCTCCCATCCTCTTCTTGCCTGCCAGGGCATTATAGCCCAGTTGAACCTGCCAGAAACGGACAGAGAGGAACATCCTTCCAACCAAGAACTGATCAGTAAGAGAAGATCGAGGAGGAGAGAATCCTTGAGAGAAGGGAAAGAAGATGACCTTAAGAATTGGAGGGAGAAAGGAAAGAATAAAGAGTTTCTTCTTCTTGACCCAGAACTGAACGAAAGTCCAGGGAGGCAAGGGCAGGTAAGCTTAATGGTGGAGAAAGATCAGGTCAGGCCTGTCCTGGGTGGTTTCTCGGATTCATCTGGGGACAGTCCTGCATCTTGATCAGTCCTGCATCTTGATCAGGGGACATCATGGTGGCCAACCTTGCAGATCATAGAAAGAGAACCATCCTGTGCATTGGCAAAGAGCTGAGTGTGCACGTGGAGTGACCCCATCCTTGCTAAGGTCTTCAGGTCCTTGTGGGTCAGTCAAGTTGAAAGTCTTCTAGCCCATATGATGCATGTGACATACTTGATAGATGTCTTCAAGGAGGGTCCCAAACCAACTCTGATTCTTGCTGTTGGCTTTGTCGTTTGAGATCTTGAATGGGAAGCAAGGGTGGACTTCTTTTAGCTCAATGTTGCTGTGGTCTGGACATTCTTCTGGGTTGTCTACAACTGGGAGTTGTCTACAACTTGGAGGAGAGGTCCAAACAAATTGAGGAGGACTTACCTGACTTGAAGAGCTGTTAAGTGGAGCTGTGGGCGCTCCATCGCTGGTGGTCTTCAAGAAAGGACTGGACAGCTGTTTGTCTAGAATGGTGGGAGGGTTCCTGCATTGGGCAGGAGGGTTAACTAGAAGACATCCAAGGTGCCTTTCAACCCTATGACTCTACAAGAAGAGATGGCCCATTCAAGAACTTTGGGAAGACCAGGAAGTTCTCTTGGGCGATCTACAACTTGGAGGATTGAGGGCAGAGGGGAGAGAAAGATATGGGTGGGGATGATGGGATGACAGAAAGGCCATCTCAGGAGAGATGGTGAGGGAGCTTCCGCTCCCACCCTCTTCTTCCTTGCGAGGGCTTTAAGGCCCAGTTTAATGTGCCAGAAATGGAGAGAGAAGACAAGTCTTCCCGCCAAAGTCCAAGCAATGAGAGAAGATCGAGGAGCAGAGAATCCCAGAGAGAAGGGAAAGAAGATGGCCCTAAGTATTGGAGGGAGACAAGCTGGAAGAGAGAGCATTCCCATGAGGCTGAGGAAGCTCCAGGGAGGGAAGGGCAGGTAAGCTTAATGGTGGACAGGGATCAGCTCAGCCTCATTCTAGATCAGTGGTTCTCAACCTTTTTAATGCCGCGACCCCCAACTGGTCGTACGTCGAGGACTACCCAACCGGTCGTAAGTCGAGGACTACCCAACCGGTCGTAAGTTGAGGACTTTCCCTACCCGGGAGCGCCACGCATGCGTGGTGCTGCCCCCTGCGCCGGCCGAGGCGTAGCTGGCAAGCGGCAGAGACGGCGCAGGCCGACCACCGGCTGGGCCCCCAGCTGGCCCAGCCCAAGGGAGGTAAGGCACCCGCGGGACCCACACGCGCCAGCAACCCTCCCTGCGCCCGCCGGCCTCCCACCTCTGGCCCTCTTTTCCTTACATTGTTAGTAGTTGCTCAGCAGGGAGGGGTGGAAGCTTCCAGACAGCTCGCCTTCGCTGCAGACAACTCGCAGCACCGTTTGCAGATTGGGACTTTTGGTGGACTCAGCAGGGCAGAGACAGCCTGGACAATTCCTATTGGTTTTGGAAAGCCAATAGAATTAGACTCTATTCAAGAGAGTCTATTCTATTGGCTTCCAAAAGCCAATAGAATAAAAGGGAGTAGCACAACTAAGGAAAAGGGGGGAAAAAATGGCGGACTGCGTTGTTTGGCGACCCCCGTGAAATGGTCGTTCGACCCCAAATGGGGTCCCGACCCACAGGTGGAGAACCACTGTTCTAGATGGTTTCTGGGGCTCATCTGAGGACCTCAGAAATTGGGGATACCCTAGTGGCCCAACTGCAGAACGGTCGTAAGATCCGAGAAAGAGAACTGTCCAGTTAGTTTCTAGCCTGTATGATGGACTTCAAGTGTCTCTTCAAATAATTGAGGTTAGTCTTCAAGGAGAGCCCCAATCAAACCCTGGTTCTTGCAGTTGGCTTTGTGGTTTGAGATCTTGAATGGAAAGCCCAGATGGTGGACATCAAGTACTTGATGTTAGTCCAAGGAGGGCCCCAAGCCAATCCTGGTTCTTGCAGTTGGCTCTGTGATTTGAGATCTTGAATGGGAAATCCAGATAATAGACATTGAATAATTGATGTTAGTCTTCAAGGAGGGCCCCAATCAAACCTTGGTTCTTGCAGTTGGCTTTGTGGTTTGAGATCTTGAATGGGAAGATAATAGACATCAAGTACTTGATGTTGGTCTTCAAGGAGGGCCCCAATCAAACCCTGGTTCTTTGTGGTTTGAGAGCTTGAACGGGAAGCCCAGATGATGGACGTCAAGTACTTGATGTTAGTCTTCAAGGAGGGCCCCAAACCAACCCTGGTTCTTGCAATTGGCTTTGTGGTTTGAGAGCTTGAATGGGAAGCCCAAATGATGGACCTCAAGTAGTTGATGTTAGTCTTCAAGGAGGATCCCAATCAAACCCTGGTTCTTGCAGTTGGCTTTGTGGTTTGAGATCTTGAATGGAAAGCCCAGATGGTGGACATCAAGTACTTGATGTTAGTCCAAGGAGGACCCCAAGCCAATCCTGGTTCTTGCAGTTGGCTCTGTGATTTGAGATCTTGAATGGGAAATCCAGATAATAGACATTGAATAATTGATGTTAGTCTTCAAGGAGGGCCCCAATCAAACCTTGGTTCTTGCAGTTGGCTTTGTGGTTTGAGATCTTGAATGGGAAGATAATAGACATCAAGTACTTGATGTTGGTCTTCAAGGAGGGCCCCAATCAAACCCTGGTTCTTTGTGGTTTGAGAGCTTGAACGGGAAGCCCAGATGATGGACGTCAAGTACTTGATGTTAGTCTTCAAGGAGGGCCCCAAACCAACCCTGGTTCTTGCAATTGGCTTTGTGGTTTGAGAGCTTGAATGGGAAGTCCAGATAATAGACATCAAATAATTGATGTTAGTCTTCAAGGAGGATCCCAATCAAACCCTGGTTCTTGCAGTTGGCTTTGTGGTTTGAGATCTTGAATGGGAAGCCCAAATGATGGACCTCAAGTAGTTGATGTTAGTCTTCAAGGAGAGCCCCAATCAAACCCTGGTTCTTGCAGTTGGCTTTGTGGTTTGAGATCTTGAATGGAAAGCCCAGATGGTGGACATCAAGTACTTGATGTTAGTCCAAGGAGGACCCCAAGCCAATCCTGGTTCTTGCAGTTGGCTTTGTGATTTGAGATCTTGAATGGGAAATACAGATAATAGACATTGAATAATTGATGTTAGTCTTCAAGGAGGGCCCCAATCAAACCTTGGTTCTTGCAGTTGGCTTTGTGGTTTGAGATCTTGAATGGGAAGCCTAGATGATGGACCTCAAGTAGTTGATGTTAGTCTTCAAGGAGGGCCCCAATCAAACCTTGGTTCTTTGTGGTTTGAGAGCTTGAACGGGAAGCCCAGATGATGGATCTCAAGTGCTTGATGTTAGCCTTCAAGGAGGGCTCAAATCAAACCCTGGTTCTTGCAGTTGGCTTTGTGGTTTGAGAGCTTGAACGGGAAGCAGAGGTGGACTTGTTTTAATCAACATTACTGTGGTTTGTGGTGAAATGTGACATCCCAGAGGCGGCTCTAATCTGTGATTTTGGACAGGGCACCATGAACCCAAAATGTTAAGAGGCACATCCTAATTATCGGTAACGTAGGACAGGTAGTCCTGGACTTAACAACAGTTCATTTAGTGACCGTTCCAAGTTACAACGGCGCTGCAAAAAGTGACTTATGGCCGTTTTTCACACGTACGACCGTTGCAAGTACCCGCACGGTCACGGTCAACTGCGGAGAGCCGGTGGCGGGACCCCCCCGTGACGGTTATCCTTCCTCTTGGTTTGACAGCATCACCGAGCACAGCAAGACCTGCGCGAACTGGAAGACAGGTACCGCCACAGCCAGGAGGAGTGGGAGCAGCTTCAGGAGGACCTTCGCCTGTGCAAGGAGGAGATTGAAAGGCTGAACGGCAACATCCCGACAGGAGGACGGGTAAGGCCGTTGGCACCCCGGCTATCTCGGAGAGGGAGGGGGCTTCTCGCCCAGGTGGCATTCAGAGGCCCGGCGCAAGTGGTGGTCCTCCACATTGGCCGCGCCAAGGAGCCAGGTGTGCAGATCCAGAGATGTTTTCACGATAAGCAAATCGTCCAGCAGAGCAGCGTTACGTTCTTGGTGCTGTCTGAACTTGGGTTGTTTCCTTCAAGGTGTTGCATGACCCAAACTAGGCATCATCATCAGTGCTAGAACGCAAGGGGGTTTGTGGGAGAGGAGGGAGGAGGAGGAGGAGGAGGAGGAGGAAGAGGAGGAGGAGGGGGAGAAGGAAGTCCTTGGTGCTCTCTGAGCTTGGTGGTTTTCTTGTAGACCTTTCATGACCCAAACTAGACAACGTCATCAGTGCTAGTCAACTGAATGACATAATGAAACATCTGCAAGGAAGCCACCAAGCTGAGAGAGCCACCAGGAAGTTCTCCGTCTTGGGTGGTCAAGGCTTAAGACGGTCAACAGATATGGCATCTCTCTTCAGTTGCCCGTTTTGTGCATGTTGTGTCTAAAGTTCTGAGGACCACAATCCAAGAAGGAGGCTGAGGAACGGGAAAGAGCAACTGAGATGGTGAAGGTCTTGGAGGTGATATCCCGCAAAGAGCAGTTGAAGGAACTGGGTTTGTTTAGCCTAAAGGAACAGAAGGTTAAGCATCTTCCAAGTCCTTGAAAAATTGCCCCAAGGAACGGGTTGGGGAGGTCTTCTCCAGAACATCCAAAGGCATGAGAGGGCCCAACTGTTAGTAGATGGATCTCTCCTTATTAAGCTTCCTTTTTTTGTTGTTGTTCTTCTCTTGGGTGATCTGGAGGGTAGCTCCACACACCCCTTCCATGGGGCAGCCCTCCAAAATCAGGAGGAATGTCTTGAATTGAGTTCTGGATCAGTGCCCATATCTTAAGTTCTCCCTGGGGCTACCAGAACCTCACCATTGCCACTGGAACTCTTCTGGAGGCATCTCCCCGGCCGATTGGAAAGGATTCGTCCGTTCGTCCCAAGACCTAGCCGACTTTCCCGAGAGACCTTTTGCAAACCTGGTTAAATTCTCTGCCGAGCCCTGCGGCCTTTAAGCAGGTTTGAAGCCCACCAAACGTGGCCCAGGGTTCAAGTCCTGGATCCTTCGGCCCAGGCCAGCTCTAATCCTTTTCTTTTTCTCTCCTCCTCCTCCTCCTCTTCCTCCCTATCTCTCATCCGCCTTCTCGGTGGCTTCATGTCTGAATGGCATTTCGCGCTCTCCCCCCTCCCTCCCCACCAGGTCTCTCCCCCCCTCGGCTCTCCCACCATCTCCCTCCCTCTCATAGGACTGATTGTCATAGTGGCCCTGCTCTGGTGCTGGTGGGCTGAGACCTCGTCCTAAAAGCCAACCAGGTATGCGATTCGGCATTCTCCGCCCGGCTGTGCTGTGTGTCTGGGCCACTGCGTCCCTTCCTGGCATGCGCCGTTTCCTGCCTGTCCCTTTTTGCGGAGACATCCCACCCACCCACCCCGCCATGTTAATACACACGCTCCCCGTCCTTTCCTGCCCTTTCCTTTTCCTCTTCCACCTGCATGACCCCTCTGGCGGAGTCGGGACTGAGCTGTTTCTAGGAGGAATTTATCGGTGGTTGAGTGAGGCGCTGAGGAGCATCCGGGCGGATCTCTGGAGTAGCGGGATTTGGAAGTCCGAGAAGTTCTCCCTTGTGGACTTCAACTCCCAGAATTCCTGACTCACCCTCTAGGACAGTGTTTCCCAAACTTGACAATTTTAAGGCATGTGGACTTCAACTCCCAGAATTCCACAGCCAGCGTTGCTGGCTGTGGAATTCTGGGAGTTGAAGTCCTCATGCCTTAAAATTGTCAAGTTTGGGAAACACTGCTCTAGGAAATAGGTCTTCTGCAAGAGTCCCAGCCTGTCATTTTGTGACAGTGCCCTAAGGAGCCACTTGGTGGCGCAGTGGTTAGAATTGCAGTATTGCAGACCAACTCTGCCCACCGCCAGGAAGTTTGATCCTGACGGTTCAATGTTTCACTCAGCCTTCCGTCCTTCCGAGCTCGGTTAAAATGAGGACCCAGATCGTTGGGGGCAAGAGGCTGACTCTGTAAACCGCTTAGAGAGGGCTGTATATAAGAGGTATATAAGTCTAAGGGCTGTTGCAAAGTGGGAAGGAAGGAAGGAAGGAAGGAAGGAAGGAAGGAAGGAAGGAAGGAAGGAAGGAAGGAAGGAAGGAAGTGGTTTGAATGCAGTGTTGCAGGCTAATTCTGCCTACTGCCAGGAGTTCAATCCTGACCGGCTAAAAGGTTGACTCAGCCTTCCGTCCTTCTGAGGTCGGTAAAATGAGGACCCAGATCGTTGGGGGCAAGAGGCTGACTCTGTAGACTGCTTAGAAAGGGCTGTCAACCACTGTGAAGCAGTATATAAGTCTAGGTGCCATTGCTAAGTTGGAAGAAAAGGAAGGAAGGAAGGAAGGAAGGAAGGAAGGAAGGAAGGAAGGAAGGAAGGAAGGAAGGAAGGAAGGAAGGAAGGAAGGAAGGGAAAAAGGGCCCTGGGGGTGCAGTGCTTAGAACGCAGCATGGCAAACTAATTCTGCCGACTGTCTGGACTTCGATCCTGATTGGCTCAAGGTTGACTCAGCCTTCCGTCCTTTCAGGGTGGGTAAAATGAGGACCCAGATTGTTGGGGGCAAATAGGCTGACTCTGTAAAATTGCTTAGAGAGGGCTGTTTCTTTGTATGTCTAACCCAGGGGTAGGCAACCTTGGCTCTTTTATGACTGGTGGACTTCAATTCCCAGAATTCCTGGCTGGCTGAGGGGAAAGGGAGAGGTTTCCAAGCTGAGCCATGCTGGCTCAGGAATTCTGGGAGTTGAAATCCACGAGTCATAAAAGAGCCAAGGTTGCCTACCCCTGGCCTAAGTCCTCCTGTTCTAAGTGGTGAGCCTCCTAAACCAGGGGTAGGCAACCTTGGCTCTTTTATGACTCGTGGACTTCAACTCCTAGAATTCCTGAGCCAGCATGGAGGAACTATGGCCTCCTTTAGGACTCGTGGACTTCAACTCCCAGAATTCCTGAGCCAACATGGGGGAAACTATGGCTCCCTCATGACTGGTGGACTTCAACTCCCAGACTTCCTGAGCCAGCATGGCTCAGCTTGGAAACCTCTCTCTTTCCCCTCAGCCAGCCAGGAATTCTGGGAATTGAAGTCCACCAATCATAAAAGAGCCAAGGTTGCCTACCCCTGGGTTAGACACACAAAGAATTAGTTTCTGGTATAGAAGCACTCAGTATACAAGGAGTCCTCAACATACGACCACAGTTGAAGCCCAAATTTCTGTTGCTAAACGAGACAGCTGTTAGGCGACTTTTGCCCCATTTTACGACCTTGCTTGTCTGCGTTGTTAAGCGAATCACTCCAGTGGTCAAATTAGGAACGAGGTTGTTAAGTGAATCCGGCTTCCCCCCCCATTGACTTTGCTTGTCAGACGGTCGCTAAAGGGGATCACGTTACACTGGGACGCCGCAACCGTCATAACTATGAATCAGTTGCCAAATGTCTGAATTTGGATCACGTGACCACCGGGAGGTGGCAACGGTTGTAAGTAGGAAAATGGTCATGAGTCCCTTTTTAAAGTAGTGTTGTAAGCTTGAATAATCACTAAGTGAATCGTCGTAACTAGAGGACTCTCTGTACTTGCAAAGCAACAGAATATGAAAATAATGCTAAACTTACAGCCAGTAAAAGGGAGAAGTAAACAATAATAAAGGGGATTAAATAATAATACTGCAGCCACACCCGATGGGTTAATTATGAGACAGCTCACAGCAGTACAGGTAGTCCTCGATTTGCGACCACAAATGTGGTCAGAATTTCCATGGTTAAGCCAGGCGGCTGTTAAGTGAGTCACATCCAATTATGCAACCTTTTTTGGCCGCAGTTATTAAACGAATCGCTTCAGTTGCTAACTGAATCATGCGGTCACTAAGCGAATCTGGCCTCCTGCATTGACTTTGCTAGTCGGAACAAAGGTGGTAAAGTGGGGCAGGGCTTACTTAACCATTGTCCCACTTAGCGACAGGAATTTGTGATCGTAAGTCGAGGACTACCTGTTAAAAAAAATGAAGGTGCTGAACGACATGCAGTCAGTCCTCATACTTATGACGTTGCAGGGTCCCCACGGTCACGCTTTGTGACTCTCTATTCCGGCATCTACAAGCAAGGTTAATGGGGATCCCAAACGACGGCCACCCTGATGTCCTCACTTAAAGACGACCCAGGATTCGCTCCATGGCCATAAGGCAGAAGGGCGGAACCGCCACCCGTCAACAGTGCATTCGCAGGACGGCTGTGTTGCTTGGCAACAGGAATTCGGATCCCGATTGCCGTCATTAAGCGAGGGCCACTTAATCCACTTTAATGTTGTTGGCCTATGCCAGGGGTAGGCAACCTTGGCTCTTGTATGATTCGTGGACTTCAACTCCCAGAATTCCTGAGCCAGCATGAGGGAACTATGGCCCCTTCATGACTCGTGGACTTCAACTCCCAGAATTCCTGAGCCAGCATGGGGGAACTATGGCCCCCTCATGACTCGCGGACTTCAACTCCCAGAATTCCTGAGCCAGCATGAGGGAACTATGGCCCCCTCATGACTCGTGGACTTCAACTCCCAGAATTCCTGAGCCAGCATGGGGGAACTATGGCCCCCTCATGACTCGTGGACTTCAACTCCCAGAATTCCTGAGCCAGCATGGGGGAACTATGGCCCCCTCATGACTCGTGGACTTCAACTCCCAGAATTCCTGAGCCAGCATGGGGGAACTATGGCCCCCTCATGACTTGCGGACTTCAACTCCCAGAATTCCTGAGCCAGCATGGGGGAACTATGGCCCCTTCATGACTGGTGGACTTCAACTCCCAGAATTCCTGAGCCGCTATGGCTTGGCTTGGAAACTCTCCCTTTCCCCTCAGCGTGGCTGGTTCAGGAATTCTGGGAGTTGAAGTCCACGAGTCAAAAAAGAGCCAAAGCTGCCTACCCCTGGCCTATGCCTAATGCACTGGGCGGGGGAAGAAACCCCCTTAAATATAAAAATGGTTTTTTGAACCGGCCATCCCTGATTTTGGCATTCTGTGCTGGAAAAAATCCCATTATTTCATCCTTTTACCACTCCTGGATTCTTGGCGCTCCTTCTGGGGAAACTGACAATCCCGGAGTGTTTGTTTAAGTTTGTGCTTGCAACTATGGGGGGGGGGGGACTGTGACCGATGCAGGCAAATTTCCTAGTTTGGGCTTGAAATTTGAGGAGGAGGAAAAGGAGGAGGAGGAGGAGGAGGAGGAGGAGGAAGGTTCAGAGTCATCGGAGGAGGAGGAGGAGGAGGAGAGAGCTAATTCCAGGGCCAGGGAGAGAAAGTGAGGTAGAGAAGGACTGGCCCCCACTGGTTTGCAGAAGAATGATTTTGATTGATGGGGGGGGGAATTACGAGGATATGAAGCCACATCCCTGAGAGTCTCCAGACACCCAGCTGGGGAAGAATAGCCAACATTTTAAAAGATAGACTCAAGATCCAGAAGGATCTCAGAAGACTTGAACATTGGGCGCTATCCAACAAAATGAAATCCAACGGTGAAAAAAGTCAGGTTCTACATTTAGGCAAGACAAACCAAATGTACAGCTATAGTACTATAGGGGGTACCTTACTCAATAGTAGCAACTTTGAGAGGGACCTCGGAAGTCCTAGCGGACAATCCCTTAAATATGAGCCAACTGTGTGCAGCAGCTGCCAAAAAAGCCAACACAGTTCTAGGCTGCATTAACAGAGGGATAGACTCAAGATCACGTGAAGTGTTAATACCACTTTACAAGGCTTTGGTAAGGCCACACTTGGAATCCTGCATCCAGTTTTGGTCACCACGATGTAAAAAAGATGTTGAGACTCTAGAAAGAGTACAGAGAAGAGCAACAAAGATGATCAGGGGACTGGAGGCTAAAACATACGAAGAACGGTTGCTGGAATTGGGCATGTCTAATTTAATGAAGAGAAGGACGAGGGGTGACATGATAGCAGTGTTCCAATATCCCAGGGGCTGCCCCAAAGAAGAGGCAGTCAAGCTCTTCTCCAAAGCACCTGAAGGCAGGACAAGGAGCAACGGATGGAAACTCATCAAGGAGAGAAGCAACCTGGAATTCAGGAGAAACTTCCTGACAATCAGTGGAACAGCTTTGCCTTCAGAAGTGGTGGGTGTCCCATCGCTGGAGGTTTTTAAGATGGGGAGATTGCAAAGCAAATGCAACTGTTAAGCAAATGCAGAGGTTGCAAAAAAGGTTGAAATACTGAGTCGGTCACACGTCTGAGGAAATGGTCCCATCCTGAGGGAACCGGGCTGTGAAATTTTTAAACTGAAATGGTTTAGGTTGCATTGATGAATGTTCCTTAATTAAACGTTTCACACATGCTTAAAAGTGAAACGGGCAGCTAGCAAAAATCACAGAGTAGTTATAGAACGCAGGGCAAAAACATCCACCACAAAATTGTATGGTACAGGCATTCCTCGACTTACAGCAGTTTGTATAGTGACCGTTTGAAGTTACAGCGGCACCGAAAAAATGATTTAAGACCGTTTTTCACACTTAAGACCGCTGTGGCGTCCCCAGGGTCACATTGATTTACATTTGGATGCTTGCCAACTGGTTCATATTTAGGACGGTCACAGTGTCCCGGGATCACGTGATCCCCTTTTGCGACCTCCTGACAAGTGGGGAAGCCGGGGTCTCTTAACAACCGTGTGACTCATTTAAAAACCGCAGTGATTCACTTAGCAACCTGTGGCAAGGAAGGTCGCAAAACGGGGCAAAACCCGCGTAATAACCGTCTTGCTTAGCAACAGTAATTGGGGACCCCGTTGTGGTTGTCACCTGTACTTAATGCGAGGACGAGCTTCCCATCTGAAACTCTTGCCGTTGAAATTAAGAAAGCTTAAAGTGAACGTTGATGAACCACGAGAATTGTCTCTCTTTGACCCCAAGTGGACCTTAACAAACCCAAGATAGATCCCGTAAGCTAAAGATTGACTTGGACGAGCTCGCCGCGGATGGAAGGGGTGCCTCTTCGGAGGGGTGGGTGGAACTGAGCGGATGACGTCTTTGTGGCTTGTGCCGGACCCAGAGGGGCACGGGAAGGCGGGGTTCAGAGTGGCCCCACTGATTCCGACCCGTTGTCTCTTGTTCTGTAGGTCCCCGCCGGAGGGATGAAGCCTTTTGGCCTTTTTGCCATCTGTGCAGGAGGTTTAATGTTGTATTCCTGCCTGAAGAAATCCAGCAGCAGTGGATCGCTGACTTGAGAACCCCTCCCAGCCTCCTGGTGGAGAGGACCACACTTGCCACGCACCCTGTCCCCCGTCCCAACTTGGCAACAAGCACCACCACTCCCAACCCAACTTCTCAAAGGAGCTTCTGGATCCGGCCCCCGGGACTTCTCGGAAGCACCAGCTCATCTCTTCGGCCAGTACAGGCCCTCAGCTGCCCATCCTCCCGTACTCTCTTTGAATCCCCCCTCCCCAGCCTGCACCGTGCTGTGCATCACATCCCCCCAAAAGAGCAACAGGACGATCTCACAACTAGGCTCCCACGTTGTATCTGCTCCGAGCACTTGGCCTGAAATGACGGGACAAAAACGCTTCTGGCTGACCACATCAGGGCACTGTTTCCAGGAATATGAAGCTACTGTCTTTCCGAACTGGGGAGAGGGAGCATCGGGAATATCTTGGAGGAGGGGAAACGAGTCAGTGTGTTGGCTAAGCCCGAATAAAACTCGAGAGCCTTGGTTACCCCTGTTCCCCAACCCTCCCCCTGTGCAGCCTCTCAATTACCACAGCACTAGCTGATCCCCAGATCTGTCCATTGGGATACGTCCGACTCCCGCAACTTAAATACCGCATTTGCAAGCATGAAACCCAGACAGGATGTTGGATGGGACAGCTCCCCTTGTTCCAGCAATATTAGGGCCTCTTTTAACACTGTGACGCTCCAGACGAGCCGCAGTCGACGGTTCTAATTTTTTCTCCAAGATGCTGCTCATTTCTGCCCTGCTCAGGATAGGCACAATCTATGCATTTTGTCCACCGGCCGTTTTCTCTCCTCCATTTTTGTAGTCTGGCCGTGCTGCTGCTGCACTGGACACAGTATCGACGAGCTCCTCAGAAGCCCTTCAATATTGTGTCCGACGCAGCAGCGACGGCCAGACCACAAATATACAGGAGAGAGAAAACGGCGGGATGTGTTTTTGTGAGTGATCCTTGATTCTTCAAGCCCAGCGCAATTGGGTGCGTCGACTCGCCCTCCCCCCTGTGTTTATTTCCAACCAAGGTTGTCCACAGGAAACAGGGAAGGTGATCACGACGGTGTAATCAAACCTCCGCAGACAATTTGCCGCAATCGTACCGTTTCGATCGTACCGCCGTGACCACCGTCCCTGGCGGGGACCCCCGATTTCCACATCGATGGTAGCAATGTTGGACACAACATCACTGGCTGTGTCGTTCTAGTTCAGAGTCTCCCATCCTCACCCTGCATGTGGTGTGCAGTCACCTTCTTTTATGTGTAGCCTTCTCTTGTCCGTTCACGGTTGTTCCCCGCCTCACCTGGGTCTTCTTCCCCACCCCGAAAAGGGGCCCATTGCAAACCAGCACAAGCCAACCAGCCCCAAAGACTCTGCAGAATGTTCTCCTCCTTGTCTTCTCGGTTGTAACTCGGTAAAAAAGAGCTTTATAAATATCCAGAGTGTGATTCTTTTTTTTTTTCTAAGAGCGATATTAGGAATGGGTCAAATGCTGGCAGGTTCGTTGTCGTTTTTTTATGAAAACGCTCATCTCCAATACAGGTAGTCCCCAACTTATGGCCGGTTGCTCAGCAGCTGTTTGGAGTTCCGACAGACCCCTGAAAAGTGACTTAACGGTGTTGTTTTGAAATCCTGACATTGCTGTCCCACAAGACCTCCCAAGGTGTCTATCCTGAAGGAATTAAAGCACCACCTGTTGGGCTGGACTGGGCCAGGGTCTAACTCAGGGGTCTTCAAACTTGCTCCTCTTATGACTTGTGGACTTCAACTCTCAGAATTCCTCAGCCAGGCACGCGTGCCTGGCTGAGGAATTCTGGGAGTTGAAGTCCACAAGTCATAAACGGGCCAAGTTTGAAGACCTCTCGCCTAACCGAACAGGACAGCTCTGATGGTCTCATCCGGATGAATCGGGCAGGTCCTGTATAACAGAATCACAAAGTTGGAAGGGACCGTGGAGGTCTTCTAGTCCAACCCCCTGCTGAAGCAGGAAACCCTCTCCCATTTCAGACAAATGGCCTCTTCTTAAAAACTTCCAGTGATGCAGCACCCACAACTTCTAACAGGAAGCTGTTTCGCTGGCTGTCCTCACCGTTAAGAAGTTTCTCCTTAATTCCAGGTCTTCTCCTTAGATGAGTTTCCATCCGTTGCTCCTTGTCCTGCCTTCTGGTGATTTGGAGAAGAGGTGGACCCCCTTTTTTTCTGTGGCAGCCCCTTAAAAACGAGAGACTGCTATCATTGTCACCCCTGGTCTTTCTTATCATTAGACTAGACCACAGGTCGGCAACCTGCGGCTCCGGAGCCACATGCGGCTCTTTGAGCCTTCCCCTGCGGCTCCCAGCCTCCTCTGCCATTTGCAGAGAGAGACAAGAGACAGAGAGAGGCAATTGCGCTTCCCTGCTTCTCTCTCTCTCTCTCTCTCTCTCTCTCTCTCTCTCTCTCTCTCTGTGTGTGTGTGTAAAAGAGAGGGCATGTGTGTGTAAAAGAGAGTGCACTCACACTGTTCTCCGAGGAGCTGAAAAGCTTACTGGGCGAAGCTCCTCCCTTTGCTGTGTCTCTGCAGGAAGCAGGAAGGGCAGGAGAAAGCTAGCTAGCCCAACTATGCTGACTCAGGAATTGTGGGAGTTGAAGTCCATGAGTAATAAAAGAGCGAGGTTGCCTACCCCTGAGCTTGTTGGAGAACAGCTTGAAGCCAGCTTGCCAGGTGAGCAGCAGATAGGAGAGAGGGAGAGAGGGGGAGAGAGAAAGAGAGAGAGAGAGAGAGGAAAGAGAGAGAGAGAGAGAGAGAAAGAGAAAGAAAGAGAGTGGGGGAAGAGGATTGGCAGACCAAGGGCAGATAGAGAGAGAGAGAGGGAGGGAGAGAGAGAGAGACAGAGACCCTTTTGACATCTAAAATGAAGATAACTACATATATCCTTTTTTACCTGTGTGTGTGTGTGTGTATATACACACACACGCACACACACGCACACACACGCACACACACACACCTATAATAAAGGTAAAAAATGATATATGCAGTGTTATCTTCATTTTAGATATCAAAAGGGTTTTGTGGCTCCCAGTGTTTTGTTTTCAGTGGGAAACGGGTCCAAGTGGCTCTTTGAGTGTTTTGGGTTGCCTACCCCTGGACTAGACTTACCCAATTCCTGCGACCATTCTACATTTTAGCTGCCAGCCCCTTAACCATCTTCGTACGTAGGTCCACGTGAACCAGCCACAAATTAAAAGTCACGTCCTGCCCCGCGGAGGCTGGAGGAACGAGGTGGGTTCACTCCAGGCCGATCAAAGGGAACGTACAGCCTTTTCGCTGTTTCTGGCTGATCCCCCTTGGATGGAAGAGGAGAAGACGCTGCTGGCCGGCCTGGGGTTCAGCTCCACGTCCTGAGCATGCGGCGTTTTTCTCGGACGCTGCACATGCCGGTCCAGCTCATGAGGTGTGCCTGTGGTCAGGCGCTCGGAGACACCACCTCATCGGCTATATTGAGCTCTGAAGACCAAAATGTGGGCCCGGAGCCAGATTGTGGACAAGACTGTCCACCACGGAAGGAGAACGAAGATGGCCACTGGGCTGAATCTCCCCTTTTTCTGGACATGCACGGCAATGACACTTCTCAACTTACAACAATTTATTTAATTTATTTATTTAATGGCCGTTCAAAGTTACGTTGGCACTGAAAAAAAAGGGACTTAGGACCGTTTCCCACACTTTACGCGCATCCCGCAAGGTCACGTGATCAAAATTCAGACACTTGGCAACCGATTCATGCTTACGACGGTCGTGGTGTCCCGGGGGCGGGTGTATCACGTGATCTCCTTTTGCGACCTTCTGACAAAGCCAGTTTCACTTAACAGCGCGTCATTAACTCAACCACTGCAGCCGTTGACTTAACAAGCGTGCAAGGAATGTTGTAAAAACGGGACAAAACTGACTTCGGCAAAAGTGTCCCTTTGCAGCGGAAAGATTAGGCTCGATTACCATCACAAGCCGAGGACGGCCTGTCATTGAAGTTCCCAAATGTCATTCATTCATTTATTTATTCGGTTTCTACAGAGGCCCGAGGATTCTAGTTACGCCGAAGTCAGGAAAACGAGTAAAACGGATGCAATGAAAACGGGATCAAAAACTTTGTTCAAGGGGCTGAATTTTCCGTTTTGATCCCTATTTGAAATAATTCCCACGCATGAAGTTGTGTATGTGTCCTTGCTTGCCGCTCACGCAGAACTGTCCCCTTTCCCCCACCCCCTATCGCTGGTCCACAAAGCCAGAAAGCTCGGGGACCGTTGTCATAAAGCCGTGGTGGCGAACCTATGACACGCATGCCACAGGTGGCATGCAGAGCCCTCTCTGTGGGCATGCGCGCCATCGCCCCAGTCCTAGGCCTTCAGCTGGGTTTTATAAAACCTTTTCACTTTAGGCCTCCGCCGCCCTGTGCAAAAAATAAAAGGTTCAATCAATCAATCAATTTCAACTTCTCACGGGAAAAAAAAATCTCGCAAAGTTGGAATTGATTGATTGAACTTTTTAGTCCCACCCAGTCTGCTGTTATCACTGCAGCCATGCCCACCCAATGGGTCACACCCAGCCAATTGGCCACGCCCAGCCAATTGGCCACGCCCACCCATCAGCCGACGATACATGTGGGTTTTGGGTTGCAGTTTGGGCACTCGGTCTCTAAAAGGTTCGCCATCACTGTCATAAAGTCTGTGCTCCTTTCAGAAACGTGACTGCCTCTTGGTTCTTTTTGTGTGTTTGTTACTCAAGTGGATCCGAATTCAGACCTTTGGCAACTGGCATGTACTTAGGACGGTTGCAGTGTCTCGGGATCCGACGATTCCCCTTTTGCGACTTTCTGATCCGCCAAGTCAACGGGCAAGCAGGATTCACTTATCAACCGTGGGACTCCTTTAACAGCTGCAGCGATTCGCTTAAAACAACGGTGGCGAGAATGGTCGTAAAATGGGGCAAAACTCACTTAACCAATGTTCCACTTAGCAACGGAAATTTGGGGCCAGAAATTGAGGACTCCCTATATTTAGCCCTTATTGCATACAGATAGTCCTCAACTTACAGTCACCCATCTAGCGACTGTAGTTGCAATGTCAGTGAAAACAGTGACTTAGGACTCACACTTACGACGGTCGCAGCATCCCCATCGTCCTGCGATCAAATTTCAGATGCTCGGCAACTGGCGTGCATTAGGACGGTTGCAGCATTCTGGGGGGGGGGGTGTCACGTGATCCCCATTTGCAAGCTTCCCAGCTAGCTTCTGACGAGCAAAGTCAGTGGGGGAAGCCAGATTCGCTTAACAACCCACACGATTCATTTAACAGCGGCAGGGATTTGCTTAAGAACCGTGGTCGAAACGGGTCCTAAAATCGGGCCCGCCTTGCTAAACCGACTTATTCCGTTTTTGTCATAATTCGAGGACTTAACCGTATGGCGAAAGCGGTCGTTCCTCGCTCGTTTCCTGCTCGATTTCCCAACTAAAAACAGGCCTGTCGAAAACTAAATTTCTCTCTTCTCCGATCGGACTCCCCTCTTTTCCTTATGCAATACTCGCAGCTCGCATCTGTCACTGCCTGTTTGGAAAAAGCACGGAAGTAGTGGGATTTTTGGCGTGGCCCCCCCCCCGAAACAATGTGTTTGCAAGGGAAGCCAAATTAGTGCCCCCCCCTTCCTCCGAAATCCCTTTCCGAAGCCAGCTGGACAGGCAGCCCAACTTGCTTCGGCATGTGTGAAGCGATTGTGCCCTTCAGAAGACCTCTGCAGCTGGGAGTCGGTTGTTACGAGGTCCTGGACCCAGCAGCAGCGGGATGCTTGCCTGGTGTTTGAACAGCTGGAAGGGACCCCAACATCTGCCCCCGAGAAGGCCTGGCTTTATTGTTCTCCAGGGAGAGGCTGGCTGGGTAGGAAAAGAGTCTCTGCTCTGCGTCGGCCTTGGCCCACGCTCCGGAAGGCAAGCTCAAGATCCAGAAGGATCTCGGCAGGACTCGAACACGGGGCCCCGCTCGACAAAGTGAAATTCAGCGGAGAGAAAAGTCAGGTTCTACAGGTAGTCCTCGACTTACGACGCCAGTAAAGCATTTCTCTTGTGAGCGAGATGGAGGTTAAGTCAACTGTGCCCCATTCTCGCCTCTGCTCAGAATAGCAGAATAATAGCAGAGTCAGACGGGACCTTGGAGGTCTTCTAGTCCAACCCCCTGCTTTATACCATTCCAGACAAATGACTGTCCAGTCTCTTCTTAAAGATTTGCAGTGTTGGAGCATTCACCGCTTCTGGAGGCAGGTGGTTCCACTGGTTAATTGTTCTCCCTGTCAGGAAATGTCTCCTTAGTTCCAGGTTGCTTCTCTCCTTGATTAGATTCCACCCGTTGCTTCTTGTCCTGCCTTCAGGCGCTTTGGAAAATAGCTTGACTCCCTCTTCTTTGGGGCAGCCCCTGAGATACTGGAAGACTGCTATCCTATCCCCCCTCGTCCTTCTCTTCGTTAAACTAGACATGCCCAATTCCTGCAGCCGCTCCAGTCTGCAGACTCTTTTCAATTGCCAGAGTCCCGGTTGAGAGACGGGCAGTCACAGCTGGAATCTGAGTACAGGGTGACTGCCAAGCTGGTACCGCTTGGGAAGAGCGGGCATGGCTGCCCGCCAGGCCTCCTCTGACTTGGCAGGTTATTAATAGAGACCCCCATCCCCCGTTGCTCTCCAACCATCCAGGCCTCGGAGCTTGCCAGGGCTGTGGGCAGGTCTGCAGCTCAGCAAAGGCTGGATCCTGCACCTCCTGAGCCCAGACCTGGTCTGGTCTGGGAAGGGCCTGGGCAGCTTTGTGTCAAGAATAGAACAGAACAGAACAGAATAGAATATTAAAATATAGAATAGAACAATAAAGAATAGAGTAGAGTAGAGTAGAGTAGAGTAGAATAGAATAGAATAGGAATAATATAGAATAGAATAATAGAATAGAATAGAATAGAATTAGACTAGACTAGAATAGAATAGAATAGAGTAGAGTAGAATAGAATAGAATAGGAATAATGAATAGAATAGAGTAGAATAGAATAGAATAATAGAATAGAATTAGAATAGAATAGAGTAGAATAGAATAGAATAGGAATAATGAATAGAATAGAATAAAATAGAATAGAAATAATGAAGAATATAATAGAGTAGAATAGAATAGAATAGAATAGAATAGAATAGAATAGAATCGGAATAATGAATAGAATAGAGTAGAATAGAATAGAATAAGAATAGAATAGAATAGGAATAATGAATAGAATAGAATAAAATAGAATAGAATAGAAATAATGAAGAATATAATAGAGTAGAATAGAATAGAATAGAATAGAATAGAATAGAATAATAGAATAGAATTAGACTAGAATAGAATAGAGTAGAGTAGAATAGAATAGAATAGGAATAATGAATAGAATAGAGTAGAATAGAATAGAATAGAATAGAATAGAATAGAATTAGAATAGAATAGAGTAGAGCAGAATAGAATAGAATAGGAATAATGAATAGAATAGAATAAAATAGAATAGAATAGAAATAATGAAGAATATAATAGAGTAGAATAGAATAGAATAGAATAGAATCGGAATAATGAATAGAATAGAGTAGAATAGAATAGAATAATAGAATAGAATTAGAATAGAATAGAGTAGAGTAGAATAGAATAGAATAGGAATAATGAATAGAATAGAATAAAATAGAATAGAATAGAAATAATGAAGAATAGAATAGAATAGAGCGGAGTAGAGCAGAGCAGAACAGAACAGAACAGAATAGAATCTGGAAGGGATCTTGGAGGTCATCTAGTCCAGCCCCCTGCTCAGGCAGGAAACCCTATACCATTTCAGACAAATGGTTGTCCAGTCTCTTCTTAAAAACCTCCAGTGTTGGAACTTCTGGAGGCAGGTTGTTCCACTGATTAATTGTTCTCACTATCAGGAAATTTCTCCTTAGTTCCAGGTTGCTTCTCTCCCTGATGAGTTTCCATCCGTTGCTTCTTGTCCTGCCTGCAGGCGCTTTGGAGAATAGCTTCACCCCCTCTTCCTTGGGGCAGCCCCTCAAATATTGCAGCACTTCTATCACATCCCCCCAATCTTTCTTTTCATGAAACTAGCCCTACCAGCAATTCCAGCAACCGTTCCTTGTATGTTTTAGCCGCCAGGCCGCTGATCATCTTTGTGGCTCTTCTCTGCCCACCTTGTCTTCCAGAGAGGATATTCTAGGCGGGAGGGTGGGGGGACGACGCTGGGAGGCTCCCACTTTCTGTACCATTAGTCCTCGACTTACATCCACACTTGGGCCATGTGAGGCCCGGATGCTGCGACGGTCCTCATGACGGGCCGGTTGCCAAGTGCCCCACGTTTGATCACGCGACCGTGTTGGATACTGCGACGGCCATCCGTGCGAGGACTGGTGGCCCGTTAACTTTTGTCAGGGCTGCTGTAACTTTGAGCCAGGGGGTTGGACTAGATGACCTCCGTGGCCCCTTCCGACTCTTGTTATTTTGCTATTTGGTTGTGGGTGCTCCATCCCTGGAGGCTTCAAGAAGAGACCGGACAGCCGTTTGTCTGGAATGGTAGAGAGGGGTCTCCTGCGCGAGCCGGGGGTTGGACTAGATGACCTCTGAGGCCCCTTCCAGCTCCAGATTGATTGATTGACTGATTGACTGTGAGGTGGGGGACAAGATGGGAAATGCAGAGACCGTGTTGGTCTTCTTTCCCTTTTGCAGAACGGAACCCCTTACTCCACCTGGCCTTGGTCCAGCCTGGGCGTCTGACGAGAAGAGTTATTTCTATCGAGGCAGATGCCCGCTGACTGTTAGAAGCTGCCCGAAGCTGCACTCTGCCAGCAAAAGGGAGAGGCTGTGCTGAGCGACCCACACACACACATTCCCTGCATGTGCACACCGTTGTGTATAGACAGGCACCCTTGCCGGCTGCTCTTAGGGAAGGAAAAAGCGAAAAATGGGAGCCGTATTAGTCTAGTCACGTGGTTAAGGCACTAATCTGGAAAGCGGGAGACGGTGAGTTCTAGTCCTGCCTTAGGCATGGAAGTTGGCTGGCTGTCTTTGGGCCAGTCGCCAGGAGGCGGTGAGTTCTAGTCCCGACTTAGAATGTGTGAAAGCCAGCTGGGTGACTTTGAGCCAATCACCAGGAGACGGGGAGTTCTAGTTCTGTCTTAGGCACGGGAGTCATTTGGGTGACTTTGGACCAATCACCAGGAGACGGGGAGTTCTAGTCCCGCCTTAGTCACAGAAGACTGCTAGGTAACTTTGGGCCAATCACCAGGAGTCAGGGAGTTCTAGTCCCGCCTCAGGCGTGAAAGCCGGCTGTAGAAATATCAACAACAGGAATACATTAATAGAGAAATAAGTAATAGCAATATAAATAATAGAAGCAATAGGAATAATGCAAATAGAAAAAAAATAAATATTAGAAAGAATAGAGAGAATAGAAATTACAGAAATAGAAAGAACAGAAGGAACAGAGAGAACAGAAAGGATAGGGAAATAAATGACAGAAAGAATACAAGAGAAAGTCCGAAACGGTATATTCCAGTGATGGTGAACCTTTTAGAGCAGTGGTTCTCAACCTTTTTAATGCCGCGACCCCCAACCGGTCGTAAGTCGAGGACTACTCAACCAGTCGTAAGTCGAGGACTACTCAACTTGTGCAGCACCATTTGCAGAATGGGACTTTTGGCGGGCTCAGCAGGGCAGAGACAGCCTGGACAATTCCTATTGGCTTTGGAAAGCCAATAGAATTAGACTCTATTCAAGAGAGTCTCTTCTATTGGCTTTCAAAAGCCAATAGAATAAAAGGGAGTAGCACAGCTAAGGAAAAGGGGGAAAAAATGGCGGACTGCGTTGTTTGGCGACCCCCGTGAAATGGTCGTTCGACCCCAAATGGTGTCCCGACCCACAGGTGGAGAACCACTGTTTTAGAGACCAAGGGCCCAAACTGCAACCCAAAACCCATTTATGCATCATCAGATGCCGAGTGGGCGTGGCCCGTTGGGTGGGCGTGGCTGCGGTGGTAACAGCAGACTGGGTGGGACTAAAAAGTTCAATCAATCAATTCCAACTTTGCAAGATCTTTTTTTCCCCGCGAGAAGTTGAAATTGATTGATTGATTGATTGAACCTTTTTTTTTTTTGGCACACGGCGGCAGAGGCCTAAAGTGAAAAGGTTTTATAAAACCCAGCTGAAGGCCTAGGACTGGGGCGATGGCGCATGTGCCCACAGAGAGGACTCTGAGTGCCGCCTCTGGCACCCGTGTCCTAGGTTCGCCACCACTGGTATATAGGGTTTTCTGCCTTGGCACGAGAGGTTGGACTAGAAGACCTTACGAGGTCCCTTCCAACTCTTGTTATTCTCTTCTCTTCCGTAAAGTAACAATAGGAAGAATAGAAAGGACAGAAATGGGAAGAAGAATAGAGAAGTGCAAATAATAGAAAGAATTGAGGCAATAGAAATAAATAGAAATGGAGAGAATAGGAATGGGGGGAAAAAATAGAAATTATTTGTCCTATGGAGAAGCTGCCCGTCTTGCTCATAAATGAAGCAGAAATAGCAACCTGCCAGCTCAGGAGGTCTGTCCTGGCAAAGACTGACTCACACATAGGGGTGTGTGTGTGTGTTGTGTGCGTGCGTGTGTCTCTGTCTCTCTGTCACTCTCTCTCTCTCTCTCTCTCTCTGTGTGTGTGTGTTCCTGCTGCCCCCCTGGATGGGTCTCTCTCTCTCCCCCCCCCGGGTGCAACTGCTCGGGGGGGGGGGGAAAGGTCAGTTCTCTCATGGAGATTTCTGGGAAAGGACTCACAGATGAACTCCTGCTGGGCCAGTTTCCTAGGCCTGTCCTTGAGAGAGGAGGGTCTTCGGAGGGAGCCCGGCCGGGTCAGCAAAGGGGCAGAAGGGCTGGCGTGGGTGGGTGTCCCCCCCAGCCGTGAGTAAGACTTGGGCAAAGGAGCTCCCGAGCTCGCCAGCAGATCGCTGCGGCTTGCGGTGTCCTACTACTATTAGACACCGAACGGTAACGTTGCCCTTTGGAGAGAGCTGAATCACACACCCTCTTTACTCTGTCCTCGGTTGGTACCTGTAGTTGCTGCTACTACTATTCCTGGAGGAGCTGTCATTCCCGCGAGGGCCGGGAGGAACCTATTTCTGCAGGGTTGACGCAGGCCGGGCCTCGCGCCAGGCCTTCCAGAACTGGCTGAAGGATCAAGAGAGACTCCGATGACCTCTTCACCAGCATTGGCCCATCTTTTGAGTCATCCATTTCTCTAGCTTTAGTAAAGCTTTTTGACCCTCTGCCAAGATGCCGGAGGAGTGAGAATGCAGAATAACAAGAGCTGGAAGGGACCTTGGAGGTCTTCTAGTCTAGCCCCCTGCTCTAGCAGGAGAACCTTTGCCATCTCAGACAGGTGACCGTCCAGCCTCTTCTTAAAAACCTCCTGTGATGGAGCGCCCACGATTTCTGGTGGCAAGCTGTTCCACTGGTTAATTGTTCTCACTGTCAGGAAGTTTCTCCTTAATTCCAGGTTGCTTCTCTCCTTGGTGAGTTTCCATCCGTTGCTTCTTGTCCTGCCTTCAGGGGCTTTGGAGAATAGCTTGACTGCCTCTTCTTTGGGGCAGCCCCTGAGATACTGGAAGGCTGCTATCATGTCTCCCCTGTTTCTTCTTTTCTTTAGACTAGCCCAGTGTTTCCCAAACTTGACCATTTTAAGGCATGTGGACTTCAACTCCCAGAATTCCACAGCCAGCATTGAAGTCCACATGCCTTAAAATGGTCAAGTTTGGGAAACACTGGACTAGCCAAACCCAAGTCCCGCAGCCATTCTTCGTATATTTTAGTCTCCAGGCCTTTAATCATCTTAGTTGCTCTTCTCCGAATTTTTTCCAGACTCTCAACATCTTTTTTGTGATACGGGGACCAAAACTGGCTGCAGCATTCCAGGTGTGGCCTCACTAGGGTTTCATAAAACTTCTTGTCCTGCCTTCAGGTGCTTTGCGGAATAGCTTGACCCCCCCCCTCCTTTGGGACAGCCTCTCAAATATTGGAAAACTGACCCTAGCCCCCCTCTTCATTAGACTAGAGGAGGTGGTCTCCAAATCTGGCAACCTTAAGACTCGTGCATTTCAACTCCCCAAAATCCCCCAGCCTCCATGTTCCTTTGTGGTAAGCTGGCCGGACAATAAATGTTATAAATAAATTATAAAATAAATACCTAATCTTCCTTCCTCCTCCTCATTTTCCACACGACAATAAGCCTGTGAGGTGCTTTGGGCTGAGAGAGAGAATCGCCCAGCTGTCTTTCACGGCTAAGGCGGAACTAGAACTCACCACCTCCCGGTGATTAGTTCAAAGTCACCCAGCTGGCTTTCAGGCCTAAGGCGGGACTAGAACTCACCGTCTCCTGGTGATTAGTTCAAAGTCACCCAGCTGGCTTTCAGGCCTAAGGCGGGACTAGAACTCACCGTCTCCTGGTGATTGGCCCAAAGTCACCCAGCTGGTTTTCATGACTAAGGCGGGACTAGAACTCACCGTCTCCTGGTGATTGGCCCAAAGTCACCCAGCTGGTTTTCATGACTAAGGCGGGACTAGAACTCACCGTCTCCTGGTGATTGGCCCAAAGTCACCCAGCTGGTTTTCATGGCTAAGGCGGGACTAGAACTCACCGTCTCCTGGTGATTGGCCCAAAGTCACCCAGTCGGCTTTTCTGCCTAAGCCGGGACTAGAACTCACCGTCTCCTGGTGATTGGCCCAAAGTCACCCAGCTGGCTGAGGAATTCTGGGAGTTGAAGGGCCAAGTTTGAAGACCCCTGGGATATACTATACTGCATTATACTATACTGTACTGTACTACACTACGCACGCTATATTCAGTAAATTAAATAAAGATTGCACAGACTGATTATAAACAGTAATAGGATACCGTTGCCAAAATGATTCACTGGAACATCTGTAAAAAGGACCTCGGGCCAGTAATGAAGATGTAGTGAGAACATAAAAGTTGAAAAGGCAGCAAAATGAGCAAATTAAAATGTTGGGGGATTTCCAAACTGCTAAAGTCTTGTCTCATCACACACCAGATGTAGCTGTGCTTGAAAAGAAAACCATGTGGATAGTTGATGTGGCCACACTAGAAGAAAGAGAATTGGAGAAGTATAAAAATCTGAAAATCTGAAAAGTGGTTTTGGGGAGATTGGGTGCCAAAGCAAAAAAAATCTTGCCTGGCACGTAGAAAATCTGGCCATTAACATTTTAATCTGTCAATTGCAAAATGAATGGAAACTAGCCAAGGAGAGAAGCAACCTGGAATTAAGGAGAAACTTCCTAAGAGTGAAGACAATAAACCAGTGGAACAGCTTGCCACTGGAAGTTGTGGGAGTTTCATCACTGGAGGTTTTTAAGAAGAGATTGGACAGCCATTTGTCTGAAATGATGTAGGGTCTCTTGCCTGAGCAGGGGGTTGGACTAGAAGACCTCCAAGGTCCCTTCCAAGTCACTTTTTTCCAGTGTTGCTGTAACTTCAAACAGCCACTAAATGGACCGTTGTAAGTTGAGGGCTGCCTCTACTGCGCTGACACGTTACACAATTTAAAATTCTTGGAAAGGACTTGATGCTTATGAAGGCCAACAGCAGCTACACAACCGGCAGCTGTGATTTCACATTATTGTGTATATAATGATAAAATAATAATGCCTTGGGTGCAATCCCAAAAACCTCTGGCGCACTCTTGGAATCCCACAGGCCTTGACCAACCCCATTGGTCAATTGCGAAAGGCAGCTTGACTTGGAAGAGCTGATATCCTGCACGGATACTTTTCATCCCATCCAATGTCCACGTCTGGTCATCCCAAGTCCTTGGGAAGGATAGGTAGATAAAAATGCCAAATAAAGTCTAAACATCTGGCTGACTGTGAAACACACCATACCATTAATAGTGATAGGCACCTTCTTGGGTGCAATCCCAAAACATCTGGTTCATCTCTTGATCGGCATTGACAAGTTCCCCATCAGTCAATTGCAACAGGCAGCTGTGCTCCAAACAGCTGACATCCTGAGATGAGAACTTTAATTCCATCAAACTTCCACATCTGGCTACCCCAGGTCCTTGGGAAGGACTCGACGGGTGGACAAGAATGCCAAATCTAACCTGAACATCTGGCTGACTCTGCTACTAACCATAACACTAATATCGGCACTGACAAAATCCCCATCGGTCAATTGCAACAGGCAGCTATGCTCGGAACAGCTGACATCCTGCGATGAGACCTTTAACTCCACCAAACTTCCACATCTGGCTAGAGGTGAAAAAAATGCCAACTCCAGTTTAAACATCTGGCTGGCTGTGAACAACCCCAAGGACAGAAATTGATAAGACTTTTTATTTTTTTGGGGGGGGGGGCTGCTTTAAGTTTTTAAATTCCAGCTCAGGCTGCTGCCTCTGGAGAGTTGGGAGCGCTGTTCACCCCCCCACCCCACCCCCGAACTGTTGACACGTTTGGAAAACCCTTCAATCATCCTTCATCCATCCAGGTCAAGAGTGAACGTTCAGAAATGACACGTCAATCAACAATCCGGGCAGGGCCCCCATCCAGCTGGTTTTCCAGGGCTGCTTTGGGAGGGCACCCTTGGCAGGAAACCCAACGTTTTGGAAAGCCATAGAGGGTGCCCCCAACCCTTTTTTTTGGCACCCCCCAACCCTTTTTTTCTCCCCCAGCCAAAGCCCGGCACGTTTCCCCCCCTCTTCACACATTAAAAAAAGACAATCTCCCAGTCACCAACCTTCCTTTCGCGGAGGGTGGAAATTAAAAATAGCAGCTGAGATACCCCTGGCGTTCCGGCCTGCGGAAGGGGAGGGGAGGGTGGGCAGCCAGGGGGGGGCCGCTTGTGCGGGAGGGGGGGGCGGATTTGCTTCGGGTGGAGCCAATCCCCGCCGCTTGCTATCCATAGCGGCCAATCCGGAGCGCTGGGATTATCTGGCCGGGAGGGGGGCGCGTTGCAAAGCAACTTCGCCCCATCCCTTACTTGTCGATGGGTCCCGGGGCGCGCAGGCATTCCTCGCAGTCCTTCCTCCTGACGTGGGCCGGGGGGGGACGGGGGGGGGCGAGGGGGGCGGCGGAGCCTTTTAAAAAACCCCTCCTTCCTCCCGGACCTTCCACTTTTGAATGACCCAAGCGAAGTCCGGACACACCCTCCCGGAGCCCTCGCCTGCGCCTTTCGTCGGCCCGGGGACGAAAAGCAACCAAGCCGAGCCGAGAGACCAGAGGGGACCCCCCCCTCCATTGCCCGCCCCCTCCTCTTTTAAGACTCCCGCAGACAAAGAAGCCAGCAGCCCAGCCCCGGCCCAGCCCGGCTCGGCTCAGCTCAGCTCGGCCCTCTCCAGCTGGTGAAGTTCTTTGCGCCTTTTGGGACACTTTTTGGAGACTTGGCGCGCGCAAAGCTGCGGCGGAGGTTTTTGTTTTGCGAAGCCGGCAGAGAAGCAGGAAAGTGGAACCCTCCCCCCCTGCCCCCCCCCCCACCCACTCAGGCCGGCCCAGGGGCTGACCGCTTTCACTTTTGATCACTTTCACTCTTAAGCCGGGCACTTTCCCCTCTCCAAAGCCACTTGCCTCTTTTCTTCTCCTTCTCCTTCCCCCCCCCCAAATCGCACGTTCGGATCGCGCGCCACCCCCCACCCCCGAACTTGCCGATACCCCGCCATGAACAGCAACAGCTACTACGAGCAGCCCCCGCAGGGCTACTACCAGCCGGCCGAGGAAGCGCAAGAGGAGATGCCGGCCACGGAGAAAGACCTGGCGGAAGATGCGCCCTGGAAGAAGATCCAGCAGAACACCTTCACCCGCTGGTGCAACGAGCACCTGAAGTGCATGCACAAGCGCATCGGCGACCTGCAGAAGGACCTGAGCGACGGGCTGAAGCTGATCGGCCTCCTGGAGGTGCTCAGCCAGAAGAAGATGTACCGCAAGTATCACGCGCGCCCCAACTTCAGGCAGATGAAGCTGGAGAACGTCTCCGTGGCTCTGGAGTTCCTCGACCGCGAACACATCAAGCTGGTCTCCATCGGTGAGTTCCCCCGCGAGGTCGGGGGAGGGGGGGTTTGAGGAGGGGGCAACGCCGCCGGGATGGACCCCCCCTCCCCTCTGCCTGGGGTGGGGAAGAAGGGGAACCAGACAGGAGCAAGGGAGGGAGTAGAAGAAGGGATCGTAAGTGTGTGTGTGGGGGGGGGCTGTGCCAAGACGGGTGGGGGGTCACAGAATCCGGACTGGCCAACTGGCCACTGCCTACTCGCCCTGGCCATTGAGGCACGGCCAACTCACCGCCACCAATTCCACAAGTCCATTTCATGATTGAAAAACGTCTTTTCACTTTTGTCGTTTCCCCGCTTTCCTTCCATCCTCTCTTGGGCATCCTTGTCTTGAGTGCGTTTATTCCATATTGGGGTATCTCTGAATTGTCCCGTGGTGGATTCGGTCAGAGTGAGGGGTCTGGAGGTGAATTGGTGGTGGGGTGAGGTCAGTTGGCCTCAGGGAGTTGTACTACAGACCCTCTTGAGTCATCCAGGGGGAACCTCAGCTGGGTTGGTGTGTGTGTGTGTGGGGGGGGGGTACAGCCAGGTCAGCGAAAGGCAGTCTGGTGCCAGCTCAGGAGGTGTGGATGTGATTGGGTGGGTGGGGGGCTCAGGACGGTTTGATATGATAGGGGGGATTTGTGTGGGTGCCCACCCGGACTGCTCCTCCCCTGCTGATTTGAAGTAATAATAGTAGTAAAGTTGGAAGGGACCTTGGAGGTCATCTAGTCCAACCCCCTGCTCGGGCAGGAAACCCTACACCATTTCGGACAAATGGCTGTCCAGTCTCTTCTTAAAAACTTCCAGTGTTGGAGCATTCACCGCTTCTGGAGGCAGGCTGTTCCACTGATTAATTGTTCTCACTGTCAAGAAGTTTCTCCTTAGTTCTAGGTTGCTTCTCTCCTTGATTAGTTTCCACCCGTTGCTTCTTGTCCTTCTTGTCCTGGTTCTATGTTGCCTGTAAACCCAGGTTTATCTGGTTGTGTGAAGGTGGCCTGCCCAGAAAGGGGGCTGACCACCGGAATGGGGGTGGGTGGGGAGCACTTGGCTGGGTTTGTGGTGAGGGTCAGCAAGAGGCACTCTGGGTCCAGCTCAGGAGGTGTGGATGTGATTGTGTGGCCATTGGGGGTGCCCACCTGGACTGCCCACCCAGGCTGATTTGAAGTGGATCTCTGTTTCCTGCAAACCCAGGTGTGACTGGTTGTGTGAAGGTGTCCTTCTCAGAAAGGAGGACTGCCACGGGGATGGGGTGGGTGGGTGGGTGAGGAGTTCTGGCAGGATCAGTGCTGTGATTGGATAGGCAATCCTCAACTTACGGCGGTTCCTTTCGTAATCGTTCAAAGTTACAACAGCATTGAAAAAGCGACTTACGACCGTTGTTCCATGCTTACGACCGTGGTAGCGTGCCCATCATCACGGGAATCAAATTCAGACGCTGGGCGACTGACTCACATTTATAACGGTCGCAGTGTCCGGGCTCAACCTTCTGGCAAGCAATGTCCATGGGGGAGACAGATTCGCTGAACAGCCCTGTTACTAATTTAACTACTACTACTACTACTACTACTACTACTAGTAGTAGTAGTAGTAGTAGCAGTAGTAGTAGTAGTAATAATAATAGTAATAATAATGATAAAGTTGGAAGGGACCTTGGAGGTCATCTAGTTCAACCCCCTGCTCAGGCAGGAAACCCTATACCATTTCAGACAAATGGCTGTCCATTCTCTTCTTAAAAACTTCCAGTGTTGGAGCATTCACCGCTTCTGGAGGCAGGCTGTTCCACTGGTTAATTGTTCTAACTGTCAGGAAGACAGTGCGGTGATTCGTTTCACAACGGTGACAAGGAAAGTTGCAAAATGGAGCAAAAACCCGCCAAACAACTGTCTGGCTTAGCAAGGGACATTTTGGTCTTACGTTGCGGTCGTCAGGCGGGGATTACTCGTAGCTCTGCCTTTAGCCCGCGTGCCTGGCTGAGGAATTCTGGGAGTTGAAGTCCAGAAGTCCTAAAAGGGCCAAGTTTGAAGACCCCTGCTTTAGCACAAAGGAGAAGGTGCCTGTGCAAAACCCGAACGAGCCCTGGGCGTGTTACGGGCAGCCTCTATCAGCCCCTGCCACCCCCCCAAATCTCCTCCCCCCCTTGCCAAAAGAGCCCTAGATCAGATGCTGGGATTCTCTCCGGGGTTCCAGCTGTCTCTCTGGCAGCTGTTCTTGGACAACCTCTGACTGGGTGCCAGCTTCCCAGGTTACACAGAATGCTTCTTAGTCATGGCTGAAATGTGTTAATCAGCAGCCTCTTTAGAGACAACTGTGGGCCTTGACGGGTGCTGGCAGCTGGAGATCCCGGAGGTTCTTGGGCCAGCTTGACAGGAGGTGTGTGGGAAACGCCTCCCTCCGGCTTTGGCTCAAGCAGGCTGCGTTAACCAGGGAGTGGCTGCGGGGTTTGCCCCATAGAGGAGCGACAAATGGGGGGGGGGACTGGTTGGTCTCTCTGAGCTGGGTGGTTTTCTTGCAGATGTTTCATGACCCAACTAGGGAACAGCATCAGTGCTAGAAGGGAGTGGAAAGGAGAAGGAAGGAAGGGAAGGGAAGGGAAGGGAAGGGAAGGGAAGGAAGGAAGGAAGGAAGGAAGGAAGGAAGGAAGGAAGGAAGGAAGGAAGGAAGGAAGGAAGGAAGGAAGGAAGGAAGGAAGGACTGTGGGGTCCTTGATTCTCTCTGAGCTGGGTGGTTTTTTTGCAGATGTTTCATGACCCAACTAGGGAACAGCATCAGTGCTAGAAGGAGTAGAAAGGAGAAGGAAGGAAGGAAGGAAGGAAGGAAGGAAGGAAGGAAGGAAGGAAGGAAGGAAGGAAGGAAGGAAGGACTGTGGGGTCCTTGATTCTCTCTGAGCTGGGTGGTCTTTTTGCAGATGTTTCATGACCCAACTAGGGAACAGCATCAGTGCTAGAAGGGAGTGGAAAGGAGAAGGAAGGAAGGAAGGAAGGAAGGAAGGAAGGAAGGAAGGAAGGAAGGAAGGAAGGAAGGACTGTGGGGTCCTTGATTCTCTCTGAGCTGGTTGTTTTTTTTGCAGATGTTTCATGACCCAACTAGGGAACAGCATCAGTGCTAGAAGGAGTAGAAAGGAGAAGGAAGGAAGGAAGGAAGGAAGGAAGGAAGGAAGGAAGGAAGGAAGGAAGGAAGGAAGGAAGGACTGTGGGGTCCTTGATTCTCTCTGAGCTGGGTGGTCTTTTTGCAGATGTTTCATGACCCAACTAGGGAACAGCATCAGTGCTAGAAGGGAGTAGAAAGGAGAAGGAAGGAAGGAAGGAAGGAAGGAAGGAAGGAAGGAAGGAAGGAAGGAAGGAAGGAAGGACTGTGGGGTCCTTGATTCTCTCTGAGCTGGGTGGTCTTTTTGCAGATGTTTCATGACCCAACTAGGGAACAGCATCAGTGCTAGAAGGGAGGAGGAGGAGGAGGAGGAGGAGGAGGAGGAGGACTGTGGGGTCCTTGGTGCTCTCCAAGCTTGGTGCTTTTCTTGCAGATGTTTCACGACCCAACTAGGGAACATCATCAGGGCTAGAAGAGAGGTGGAGGAAGAGGAGGATAGTGGAGTCCTTAGTGCTGTCTGAGCTGGGTAGTTTTCTTGCAGACCTTTTATGACCCAACTAGGGAACATCATCAGTGTGAGAAAGGAGGAGGCTTGCAAGGAGGACGGATGCTGCAATAGTTGTAAGTCACTGTTATAGTTTGGAACGCCTGCAAGTTGAGGACTAGCCGTAGTGGAAATGAACCCAATAGTGAGCAAACTTGCCATTTGTCTTAAAGGCAGGGGTGGGCAACTATGGCGACTTGTGGACTTCAACTCCCAGAATGCCTGACCATCCCTAAAGGGGCCATCCAGCCATGCTGCCTCTGGAATTCTGGGAGTGGAAGTCCACAAGTCATCAAGTCGTCATAGTTGCCCCCCCCATGCATAAAGGCCATTTGGGGTCCAATCTTAAGCAAAGAGATGAGAGTATTTCCCCTCCCCCCCTTGAATCTCCCAGTTGTGCTTAATTCTGAAAAGAGTGGTGGTTTCCTAATTATCTTTTTGGGGGGGGGGATGTGATGAAGGATGTTTTACTTTTGGGGAAGTTAGGAGGCTCTGCACCAGAGGGTCCATCTGTTTGGCCATCTTCTCTGGGGGATGCAGAGTTTCAGTCGGAAAAGAGCTGGAAGGGACCTTGGAGGTCATCTAGTCCAACCCCTCGCTCAAGCCGGGGACCCTAAACCGTTCTGTCTGATCTCTTCTTAAAAGCTTCCAGTGTTGGGGCACCCAAGGAAGGGGCCAATCAGCTCCAATAATTTGGAGGGGCTGAATGCAGGACCCCCTTGCCGGAAATGGGACTGCCATTTGCCTGAAATGGTATAGGGTTTCCTGCCTAAGCAGGGGTTGGACTAGAGGACCTCCAAGGTCCCTTCCAGCATTATTATTATTATTATTATTATTATTATTATTATTATTATCCTGTTGAATTTACCTAAGTTCTAAATGCACCCAACACATTCTCACAGCCTACATAACCTGTTGAACTAACTTAGGTTCTAAATGCACCCAGCACCACAAATCCCAAAATAGCCAACAATGGACGCTGGTTAGTTTAGGATTCAGAGTGCTGGCTGCATTTAGAACTTAGATTAATTCAACAGGTTAAGCCACATTCTCACAGCCTACTTAACCTGTTGAATTAACCTAGGCTCTAAATGCACCCAACACCACGAATCCCAAACTAGCCAACAATGGATGCTGGATAGTTTAGGATTCAGAGTGCTGGCTGCATTCAGAACCTAGATTAATTCAACAGGTTAAGCCACATTCTCACAGCTACTTAAACTGTTGAATTAACCTAGGTTCTAAATGCACCCAGCACCACGAATCCCAAACTAGCCAACAATGGATGCTGGTTAGTTTAGGATTCAGAGTGCTGGCTGCATTCAGAACCTAGATTAATTCAGCAGATTAAGCCACATTCTCACAGCTACTTAACCTGTTGAATTAACCTAGGCTCTAAATGCACCCAGCACCACGAATCCCAAACTAGCCAACAATGGACGCTGGTTAGTTTAGGATTCAGAGTGCTGGCTGCATTCAGAACCTAGATTAATTCAACAGGTTAAGCCACATTCTCACAGCTACTTAAACTGTTGAATTAACCTAGGTTCTAAATGCACCCAGCACCACGAATCCCAAACTAGCCAACAATGGATGCTGGTTAGTTTAGGATTCAGAGTGCTGGCTGTATTCAGAACCTAGATTAATTCAGCAGATTAAGCCACATTCTCACAGCTACTTAACCTGTTGAGTTAACCTAGGTTCTAAATGCACCCAGCACCACGAATCCCAAACTAGCCAACAATGGATGCTGGTTAGTTTAGGATTCAGAGTGCTGGCTGCATTCAGAACCTAGATTAATTCAACAGGTTAAGCAGGCTGTGAGAATGAGGCTTCGGTGGCTGTGCTTGGTGGGAAAGCAACCGGGATTGGGCTTTCTGTGCTGCAAAGCTGTTTTTCAGCCCTGGTTTAAACGAGGAGCATTAATATTTCCTTTCCAAACTGTAGGTCTGTAGCAAAAAGAGACGTTCCCCAACACATCCACCCTGTTTTCTCCAGGGGCAGATGACCTTGCACTGCACCAAAAATTGAAATTACAGGCAACTCAGAGCTGGCCACCCCTTTGAGAAATATATTTTTCCCAAGACCTTTGGAATTTTCCAAGGTTGCTATAGAAATGTCAGCTTTGCTGGCTACTTTTGGGAAGCGCCGGTCGAGTCACGCCGGAGAAACGCTGGCCAAATTCTCTGTTTTCTGCTTTGTTATTTCTAAAATCCTGATGTTCCAGCAAGGATGGAGGAAAGCATCCGAAGCTTTTAACAAAAGAAAAAAAAAAAAAAGGGGGGGGGGGAAGCAACTGGAGTCATCCAGAAAGCAGGATGCAAATTTTCCACCCTCGATTCTCTTCCGTTGAATTCCACCCTTGTAAATTTGTTGTTTTTCCTCACTTTTAAAACCCACAACGGCAATTCGAACTCCGAATCGGTTCCTCTTTGGGGCAAAACTGTCTTCTAGGATGGGGGCATCCCCTTAACTCAAGGGATGTCCAGATAGTCCTCTATGTACGACGGCTGGCTTAGCAACCGTTCAAACTTACAGCAGCCTCAAAAAAGTTTTTCACACTGACAACCGTGGCGGCATCAAAATTCAGATGCTTCGCAACTGACTTGTCTGGATGACGGTTTGCAGCGTCCCCCCCAGGGGTCACACGATTCCCCCTTTGGCGACTTCCTGACAAACAAAATCGATGGGGGGGGGAGCCGGATTCCCTTAACGACCGGGTTACTAGCTTAACAATGGCAGCGATCTGCTTAACGACCGTGGCTAGAAAGGTGATAAAACGGGGCAAAACTCATGCAACAAGTTGTCTTGCTTAGCAACGAGAATTTTGGGGCTCAATTGTGGCTGTACGTAGAGGAATACCTGCATCGCCCTACTGTGCTGTCAGTCTGCGTGGCTCAATTTTTTGAATAAAAGAGCCAGGCTGTAGGAGAGGAAGGGGTCAAACGCATCATAAGTCACGAATCCCTACACGGCAGCAAGGGTTTAGCCTGCTTTGAATGCCTTTCTTATCTCCTGCTCATTTCCCCTAAACCAGTGGTGGCGAACCTACGGCACGGGTGCCAGAGGTGGCACTTGGAGCCCTCTCTGTGGGCACACACACCATCTCCCCAGCCCCGCCTCCTCCCACGGCCCCCTCACCAGCAGCCCCCCCCCGGAGGAGAGTCGCCCCTGGGCACGGCCCATGCAAAGCAGCGCAGCTAAGGACATGGTAGCCAGGCAGCGGGGACAAGACTCTGCCCTTGCACCCCGTCACGTGCAGATGATGCTGCGGGGCATGGGCGGAGGGCGTGGCACTGCTGGGCTGCCTGGGTGATCTGTGGCGGGCAGTGGCGGGCAGTGGAGGTGGTAGGTGGCCCAGTGGGCATGGTGGAGCAGGGACGGGGGGGTGTTTGTGGGGTATTTGGTCTCTAAAAGGTTCGCCATCACTGCGGCCTAAACAGTTGGCTGGCCAGGTTCTCATCGGGAGCTTAAGCTTGCAATGCATCACCTAAATATGACAGTCACTTAAATATGAGCCAGCCGTGTGCTGCAGCTGCCCAAAAGGCCAACACAGTGCTAGCCTGCATTAACAGAGGGATAGAATCAAGATCAGGTGAAGGGTTAATACCACTTTACAAGGCCTTGGTAAAGCCACACTTGGAATACTGCACCCAGTTTTGGTCACCGTGATGCAAAAAAGTTGTTGAGACTCTAGAACAGTGGTTCTCAACCTGTGGGTCGGGACCCCATTTGGAGTGGAACGACCATTTCACGGGGGTCGCCAAATAACGCAGTCTGCCATTTTTTTCCCCCTTTTCCTTGGCTATGCTAGTCCCTTTTATTCTATTGGCTTTTGAAAGCCAATAGAATAGACTCTCTTGAATAGACTCTAATTCTATTGGCTTTCAAAAGCCAATAGGAATTGTCCAGGCTGTCTCTGCTCTGCTGAGCCCGCCCAAAGTCCCATTCTGCAAACGGTGCTGCACCAGTTGAGTAGTCCTCGACATACGACCGGTTGAGTACTTGACTTACGACCAGTTGGGGGTCGTGGCATTAAAAAGGTTGAGAACCACTGCTCTAGAAAGAGTACAGAGAAGAGCAACAAAGATGATTAGGTGACTGGAGCCTAAAACATATAAGGAACGGCTGCTGGAATTGGGTATGTCTAGTTTAATGAAGAGAAGGACGAGGGGGGGACAGGATAGCAGCCTTCCAGTATCTCAGGGGCTGCCCCAAAGAAGAGGAAGTCAAGCTATTTTCCAAAGCGCCTGAAGGCAGGACAAGAAGCAATGGATGGAGACTAACCAAAGAGAGAAGCAACCTAGAACTAAGGAGAAATCTCCTGACAGCTAGAACAATTAACCAGTGGAACCACCTGCCTCCAGAAGCAGTGAATGCTTCAACACTGGAAGTGTCTAAGAAGAGACTGGACAGCCATTTGTCTGAAGTGGTATAGGGTTTTCTGCCTGAGCAAGGGGTTGGACTAGATGACTTCCAAGGTCCCTTCCAACTTTACTATTATTATTATTACATCTTTTATACAAACAAAGGCAACTCTTTCCCTTAAAACTCTGTTAAAATCTCAATACCCATTTGAGCTGCCCAAATCTCCCGGTTTCTTGGCGTCTTGACACGCGCACTCTTCCCACATTCATTTTATCCTACACTGCGTGTGCGCGTTGCAAGGACTGCAGGGGGTTTTTTTGCGTGCATTTGGTTTGGGCTTTGGGCTTAACCTGATCCTCTCTGCTGTGACTTATCCTTCTTTATAGGTGGTCCTCAACTTATAACCATCCGTTTAGGGACGGTTCAAAGTCACAACGGCGTGGGGAAAAAAAAGGGACTTAGGACTGTTTTTCCCACCTGATCAAAATTTCGGACACTGGGCCAACTGGTTCACGTTTATGACGGTCGCAGCGATTCTGGGGTCACGTGGGGATCCCCTTTTGCGACCTTCTGACAAGGAAAAAGCCAGATTCGTTTAACAGCCGTGTCCCCGAACTGAACACCCGCAGTGATTCGCTGAACGGCTGTGGCAAGGAAAGTCTCACTTAACAACGGTCTCGGTTAGCAATGGAAAAATTGAGGCTTCGTTGTGGGTTATAAAGTTGAGGATGGCCTGAATTTATTTCAAACATTTATAGAGCCATCTCTCTTTCTGCCAATTCTGGGACCAGAATTTCCCATTGCTAAGCAAATAATAATAATAATAATAATAATAATAATAATAATAATAATAACAACAACAATAATAATATTGCACAGCAAGCAGCGGCATGACAAAGTAGCAACAATGGTGCATTGGAAGATCTGCAAATCATTGGCCTGTAAGCAAAAACTGGTGGGATCATAAAATAGAGAAAGTCGTAGAAAATGATAAAATTAAACTGCTCTGGGACTTCAGAATTCAAACAGACAAGCACCTGTAACATAACACCGCGGACTTAACAATTGTCGATAAGAAAGACAAAAAAGTCTGGATAGTGGACGTGGCAGTACCTGGAGATAGCAGAATAGAAGAGAAAGAACTGGAGAAGATAACAAAATACAAAGACCTACAAATAGAAATAGAAAGACTGTGGCAAAAGCAAGCAAGCAATCCCAAAACAACTGGAGCACCACTTGAACACCATTGGCATTGACAAATTCGCTATTAGTCAATTGCAAAAGGCGGCCTTATTAGGAACTGCTTCCATCCTGCGACGATACCTGTAATACCATCAAACATCCACATCTGCCTATCCCAAGTCCTGGGTAAGGACTCGATAGGTAGACAAAATGCCAAATCCAGTCTGAACATCTGGCTGACTATGCGAGGATCCATAATAATAATAATAAAGTTGGAAGGGACCTTGGAGGTCATCTAGTTCAACCCCCTGCTCAGACAGGAAACCCTATACCCTTTCAGACAAATGGCTGTCCAGTCTCTTCTTAAAAACCTCCAGTGTTGGAGCATTCACTGTTTCTGGAGGCAGGTGGTTCTTAATTCTTCTCACTGTCAGGGAGTTGTGTCCAGTTTTTAGGAGTTTTCTTGTCCCAGATTTTGGGAATTGGCTGGCAAGGTCATCCAATGAGCCCAGGACGAGGCCATGGTCACAAGTGCAAGGACGGGCCCGCTTTTTTCACTGCAATTGTCACTTCCACAGTGGCTAAACAAACCATTGTCAATCACGGACCACCCGTATGTTAACAACTTAACAAAGTTAGGTGAAATTCCGGGCACCAGCTGGGTTCTTTTCTAGGTCCTAAGAGAAGCTGGGCATTGCCCTGGTGCCCCGTTTCCTTGGGGTTTGACACCCCCACCCCCAAACCAGATATATTTGCCTCTTTGGGGGAGGGCTGAGCTCCTTGCAGGCTGCGAGAGAGACAGGAGACGCTTCGGATTCCACCGCTCTGCATCAAAGAGGCCTGTGTGTGCTCCTTGTCTATTTTTGGGCATGGATTCCTCACCCAGTTCCCTGGACGGGGTGACCCGGCCCGCTGCAGGGAAGATTCTGCCGCAGTCTTGCTTGCCTTACGAGCAGCCACGTCCTTGTAGGAAGGAATAACAGGATAACAAGAGCTGGAAGGGACCTCAGTCTAGGCGAGGAAGCAGGGGGACCAGCTGAGTCTTCAGCTATGGTCAGAGAAAATTTGCACTCAGCTCACGGGGCGTTTCGTCGTCCCACCGTTGAGTGAACGGAACTTGCAGGGCCTAGCCCTGCATTGAAAGGGGAGGTAGAGAAGCTGGTTTCAGGAGAAGAGTAGAGCTGGAAGGGACCTTGGAAGGTCTTCTAGTCCAACCCATTTGTCTGCAGGGGTATGGGGTCTCCTGCTTGAGCAGGGGGCTGGACTAAATGACCTCCAAGGTCCCTTCCAGCTTCGCTTCTATTCTATTCTATTCTATTCTATTCTATTCTATTCTATTCTATTCTATATTTTCTATTCTATTCTATTCTATTCTATTCTATTCTATTCTATTCTATTCTATTCTATTCTATTCTATTCCATATTTTCTATTCTATTCTATTCTATTCTATTCTATTC
This sequence comes from Crotalus adamanteus, assembly GCA_039797435.1. Classification (NCBI taxonomy): domain Eukaryota; kingdom Metazoa; phylum Chordata; class Lepidosauria; order Squamata; family Viperidae; genus Crotalus; species Crotalus adamanteus. The sequence goes on from CM077923.1 coordinate 93,552,927, forward strand.
TATTCTATTCTATTCTATTCTATTCTGTTCTGTTCTGTTCTATTCTATTCATTATTCTTATTCTATTCTATTCCATTCCATTCCATTCCATTCCATATTTTCTATTCTATTTCATTCCATATTTTCTATTCTATTCTATTCTATTCTATTCTATTCTATTCTATTCTATTCTATTCTATTCTATTCTATTCTATTCTATTCTATTCTACTCTACTCTACTCTACCCTACCCTACCCTACCCTACTCTACTCTACTCTACTCTATTCTCCCCGTGCTCCAGCAGGAGACCCCATACAGCTAGTCCTTGACTTACAACCACAATTGAGCCCAAAATATTTGTTGCTAAATGAGACATTTGTTGTGAATTCTGTCCCATTTCACAGCCTTTCTTGCCACACTTTTTAAATGAATCACTGCAGTTGTTAAATTAGTAACACGGTTGTTAAATGAATCCGGTTTCCCCACGGACTTTGCTTGTGTCAGAAGGTCGCCAAAGGGGATCACATGACCCCCCCGGGGGACGCTGCGACCATCATAAATACGAGTCGGTTGCCCAAGCATCAAGAATTTTGATTCCATGACCATGGAGACACTGCCAAGGTCGTAAGTGTGAAAACGGTCCTGTCATTTTTTTTCAGTGCCGTTGTAACTTCAGACAGTCACTACACGGTTGTAAGTAGAGAACCACCTGTCCTATTTCAGACAAAGGGCTGTCCAGTCTCTTCTTAAAAACTTCCAGTGTTGGAGCATCCACAACTTCTGCAGGCAGGTGGTTCCACTGGTTAATTGTTCTCACTGTCAGGAAGTTTCTCCTTAATTCCAGGTTGCTTCTCTCCTTGATGAGTTTCCATCCGTTGCTTCTTGTCCTGCCTTCTGGCGCTTTGGAGAATAGCTTGACACCCTCTTCTTTGGGGCAGCCCCTCAGATGTTGAAGGACTGCTATCATGAACAGAATAATAGAATAGCAGAGTTGGAAGGGACCTTGGAGGTCATCTAGTCCAACCCCCTGCTCAGGCAGGAGACCCTATTACATTTCAGACAAATGGCTGTCCAGTCTCTTCTTGAGAACCTCCAGTGATGGATGGAGCACCCACAACTTCTGGAGGAAAGCCATTCCATTATTATTATTATTATTATTATTAATAATAATAATAATAATAATAAAGTTGGAAGGGACCTTGGAGGTCTTCTAGTCCAACCTCCTGCTCAGGCAGGAAACCCTATACCATTTCAGACAAATGGCTGTCCAATCTCTTTTGGATCAATTAACAAAGTAGCAGAGCTGGAAGGGGCCTTGGAGGTCCTCTAGTCCAACCCCCTGCTGAAGCAGGAGATCCTACACCAGTGGTGGCGAACCTATGGCATGGGTGCCAGAGGTGGCACTCAGAGTCCTCTCTGTGGGCACGCACGCCGTCGCCCCAGTCCTAGGCCTTCAGCTGGGTTTTATAAGACCTTTTCGCTTTAGGCCTCCGTCGCCGTGTGCAAAAAAAAAAAAAAAGGTTCAATCAATCAATCAATTTCAACTTCTCGCGGGAAAAAAAAGATCTTGCAAAGTTGGAATTGATTGATTGAACTTTTTAGTCCCACCCAGTCTGCCGTTACCACCACAGCCATGCCCAGCCAATGGGCCAAAACCAGCCAATGGGCCACAACTACCCGGCACCCGACGATGCATAAGTGGGTTTTGGGTTGCAGTTTGGGCACTCGGTCTCTAAAAGGTTCGCCATCACTGTCCTACACCATTTCAGACCAATGGCTGTCCAGTCTCTTCTTGAGACCCTCCAGTGATGGAGCACCCACAGTTTCTGGAGGCAAGGCCGTTGGATTAATTGCTCTTGCTGTCTGGAAGTGTCTCCTTAGTTCCAGGTTGAAATCCGCTTTTGCCTGGGTTCGAAACGAATCTTTAATCCAGGGGTTCTCAACCTTGGCAAGTTTAAGACTTGTGGACTTCAACTCCCAGAATTCCTCAGCCAGCAAAGCTGGCTGAGGAATTCTGGGAGTTGAAGTCCACAAGTCTTAAACTTGCCAAGGTTGAGAACCCCTGCAGTTTAATCAAACACAGCTCGCGTGAGGGGGGCGCAGAGCCCCCCTCACCTCTATGGGGGCAGATCCTCGGCAGAGAGATGGTGATTCCAGCTCTGAATGCCAGGATGCCAGAAATTCTCTCCAGCCCAAATTTGCTCTCAGCTGTTCAGACGCTCCACCCACCCTTGTCTTGATGGAACCACGGTCTGGACAGGTGGGACAGCACTGGGGGCGGGGGGGGGGGGAGGAAGGGGGCATTCCTGCAGCTGAAGGCCTCAACACCCCCCTCCATGCCTCAACACCCCCCTCCAGAACAATTAATCAGTGGAACAGCTTGCCTCCAGAAGCAGTAAATGCTCCAACACTGGAAGTTTTTAAGAAGAGACTGGACAGCCACTTGTCCGAAATGGTGTAGGGTTTCCTGCCCGAGCAGGGGGTTGGACTAGATGACCTCCAAGGTCCTTTCCAACTTTACTAATATGAACATGCCGGGTTTAATCCGGGATCTTTGGAATGGGGGGGGGGCGGGAGAATTGAAATGCCATCTGCTCCAACCCCTTTCGGAGCGCGCTTTTAATCAGGGTTTTGCAGCCACCCAGTTTTTTAAGGGTTTGAATTTTGTTAATTTTTTCCCCCGCCACTTTCTATTCACACAGCTGGTCCCCAACTTACCCGAGTTCATTTAGTGACCGTTTGAAGTTACAACGGCGCTGGAAAACGTGACTTAGGACCGTTTTTCACGCTTAATGACGCTTGCAGCGTCCCCCAGGAATAGGCGATCAGAATTCAGACGCTTGGCAACTGACTCGTACTTACGACGGTTTCAATGTCCTGGGGGGGGTCACGCCATCCTCTTTGGCGACCTTCTGACAAGCAGGCAACGAGGAAGCCATTGATCAGCCGCGTTGATTCGCTTAATAACGGTCATCAAATGGGGCAAACCCCACTTTACCACATAAATGTTGGGCTGAACTGTCGCCGTAAATTGACCACAATGTTGAAGCGCTTGAGTTTTCTTACTTTTTCCTTATTTATTTCTTTTTTAACTTTCATTTTGATTGGAAAAATTAAAAGGCAGGCTCCAAAAAAAAAAAAAAAAAGGAACAAAAGAGTCATAAAAGAGCCAAGGTTGCCTACCCTTGGTATAAGCTTCCCTACCTGAGCAGGGGGTTGGACTAGATGACCTCCAAGGTCCCTTCCAACTTTATTATTATTATTATTATTACTATCATTATTATTCTTACTACACAAAACAAAAACTTGAGTTTTTTAATGCACTTTAAAAAAAGGTTCCGTTTATTTTATTTTATTTTATTTTTAGTTCAGGGACTCCAGAGGCCAAACTGGGACTGGGGGAAAAAAAATCGGGATTGGCCGAAGAGAGGCTTGAGTTTTTTGTGTGCTTTTAGCAACATCTTGTCAGGTGGGGTGCTTATGGGATATGTAGTAGGAGGGGAGATTTGGGCCTGTAAAAATACAGGGAGTCCTTGACTTATGTCCACAACTGGGCCCTAAGTTGCTATTGCTAAACCAGGCAGTTATTAGGTGAGTTTTGTCCCATTTTACAACCGTTGTTAAGTGAATCACTGCCAGTGTTAAGTTAGCAACCTGGTTGTTAAGTGAATCGGGCTTCCCCATTGATTTGGCTTGTCCAATGGTCACAAAAGGGGATCGTAGGACTCCGGGACAGTGCAACTGTCCCAAGTACATGCCAGTTTCCCGGCCTGCAAATTTTGATCGCGCGACCCTGAGGAGGCTGCAACGGTCGTAAGTGTGAAAAATATCCCTAAGTCGCTTTTTTTCTGTGCCGTTGTAACTCGGAACAGTCACTAAAGGAACGATTGCAAGTTGAGAACCTACTTGTAGCTTTTTTTTTTTGACATCCCCCAGTAAAATAAATGCACGGATCGCTCGGAGGCCTCTCTCTGGTGTCTGTTGGTCCTTAGCGTCCACCTGTTTACCTGTGCTCAGGTGACCTATTTCTTTTGGGAGCTGTGATCCTGGTTCTCGGTTTTGGGGAAGTTCAGCATAACCCTGATCTTCCCTGTCATTTCTTGCAAGTTAATCAATCAATCAGAATAGAGCTGGAAGTGACTTTGGAGGTCATCATCATCATCATCATCATCAAGTTGGAAGGGACCTTGGAGGTCATCCAGTCCAACCCCCTGCTCAGGCAGGAGACCCTATACCATTCCAGACAAATGGCTGTTCAGTTTCTTCTTCAAAACTTCCAGTGTTGGAGCATTCACCGCTTCTGGAGGCAGCGGTGGTTAATTGTCCTCCACTGGTTAATTGTCCTCACTGTCAGGAAGTTTCTCCTTAGTTCCAGGTTGCTTCTCTCCTTGATGAGTTTCCATCCGTTGCTTCTTGTCGCTTTGGAGAATAGCTTGACTGCCTCTTCTTTGGGGCAGCCCCTGAGATATTGGAAGACTGCTATCACGTCCCCCCTCGTCTTTCTCTTCATTAAACTAGACATGCCCAATTCCATCAACCATTCCTTATATTTTTTAGCCTTCTAGTCCAGCCCCTTGCTCAAGCAGGAGACCCTATACCAGGGGTAGTCAACCTTGGCTCTTTTATGACTCCTGGACTTCAACTCCCAGCTGGCTCAGGAATTCTGGGAGTTGAAGTCCACAAGTCATAAAAGAGCCAAGGTTGACTACCCCTGCCCTATGCCATTTCTTCAAAACCTCCAGTGATGGAGCATTCACAACTTCTGGTGGCAAGCTGTTCCACTGGTTAATTGTTCTAACTGCCAGGAAATTTCTCCTTAATTCCAGGTTGCTTCTCTCCTTGGTGAGTTTCCATCCCTTGTTTCTTATCCTGCCTTCTTTGGGAATTAAATTGACACCCCCCTCCTCTTTGGGGCAGCCCCTGAGATATTGGAAGACTGCTATCCTGTCCCCCCCTAGTCCTTCTTTTGTCTAGACTGGCCCGATCCAAATCCTACCACCGTCCTTCCTATGTTTTAGTCTCCAGGCCTTTACTCATCTCCTTGCAGCTGTGAGTAAAGGAGAAATCTTGAATCCTTCCTGAAAGCAAAGATTGCCTTGAGGGGCAGCTACAGGAAAACGGGACACACAGCAGACTTTTATAGGAAAGCTTGTCCCGGGCGGAAGCGTGGGGTGACACTTTTGTGATTGTGTTTGTGTATGTGTGTGTGTGTGTGTGTGCAGTTATGATTATACTTGTGAACATGCAGTTCCTCAATGCTGGCTGTGGAATTCTGGGAGTTGAAGTCTACATGCCTTAAATTGGTCAAGGGTGAGAAACACTGAGCTAAGTGGAGGTGCCGATTCTCAGGCCTTAGTGGGTTTCTGTTGCTATTTCAAGGGAAGATGCAAACCGTAATAAGGAATAAAATATATTTGGAGATATGTAAAACCTCTGACAATTTGAACCGAGCGGATTTTTAACAGGTCAGGGGCAGTGCCCAATCCAGAGGGGCCGAAATACTCCGGCCACGCTCTGCAGCCAGTAATCAGAGCAGGGATATTGTCCTGGTTAGGGATTAACTGTCCTGCCAGCTGATCCTAAGAGACAATCAGCGTCGGCCTCATTTCAAGAGACCAAAATGGAAAGTGAGACTGGATAATTTTTTTGCTCTTTTTAGGGGGCGGCTGACAAGTCTGCCTCCGGCTGCAGATTTTAACGCTGGTCCAGGAAACTCAGACTGTCGGGCAGAAACGCAGAGCAGAACTGACCAAAACTTTTTTTTTAGAATACTTTTTTTAATATATACAATCTTTTCTGTATATACATATATACACAAACTTCTTCTTTTTAGACAAAGTCTGTTTGATAATACATTTTTGTACAAACGTTTTTTACATACCAACTTCTTTTTTTTCTAATACCAACTTTCCCCCCCCCACCCCCATAATATCACATTATAAGGCCTTGGTAAGGCCACACTTGGAATGCTGCATCCAGTTTTGGTCGCCACGATGTAAAAAAGATGTTGAGACTCTGGAACAGTGGTTCTCAACCTTTTTAATGCCGCAACCCCCCAACCGGTCGTAAGTCGAGGACTACTCAACCGGTCGTAAGTCGAGGACTACTCAACTGGTGCAGCACCATTTGCAGACTGGGGCTTTTGGTGGGCTCAGCAGGGCAGAGACAGCCTGGACAATTCCTACTGGCTTTTGAAAGCCAATAGAATTAGACTCCATTCAAGAGAGTCTCTTCTATTGGCTTTCAAAAGCCAATAAATAAAAGGGAGTAGCCCAGCTAAGGAAAAGGGGGGAGAAATGGCGGACTGCGTTGTTTGGCGACCCCCGTGAAATGGTCGCTCGACCCCAAATGGGGTCCCGACCCACAGGTTGAAAACCACTGTTCTAGAAAGAGTGCGGAGAAGAGCAGCAAGGATGATTAGGGGGACTGGAGGATAAAACATATGAAGAACGGTTGCAGGGTTTGGGTATGTCTAGTTTAAATAAAAGTAGGGGGGGGCATGATAGCAATGCTCCAGTATTTGAGGGACTGCCCCAAAGAAGAGGCAGTCAAGCTATTTTTCCAAAGCGTCTGAAGGCAGGACAAAAAAAAAATGGATGGAAACTAACCAAAGGAGAGAAGCAACCTAGAACTAAGGAGAAACTTCCTGACAGTGAGAACAATTAACCAGTGGAACAACCTGCCTCCAGAAGCGGTGAATGTTCCAACACTGGAAGCTTTTGGACAGCCATTTGTCTGAAATGGAGTAGGATTTCCTGCTTGAGCAGGGGGTTGGACTAGATGACCTCCAAGGCCCCTTCTCGCTTTTATGATTGTATGTTCTACTTAGGAGGATTAAGGATTAATTTCCTGAGAAGGAAAACAATTAATCAGTGGAACTACCTACTGTACTTGTCTCCAGAAGCTGTGGGTGCTCCAACACTGGAGGGTTTTTCAGAAGAGACTGGAGATTGTCCGGAATGGCATAGAGCGTCCTGTCTGAGCTGGGGGTTGGACTAGATGACCTCCAAGGTCCCTTCCAACTCTGTTATTCTTCTGTTATTCTGTAGTTTTGGAAAACCTGATGGCTCTTACCTTTGAAGGCTCGCCTTCCAAACCAAAGCTTAGTCATACACATCCCTGTCTTAATTCCTTTTATTGATTTATTTTTCGGATAGCGGGAGAAAAACTTTGGAAAGGAGCAAGTTAGTGAGGCTGCTTTTGTGTATTTTTCCCTGAATTTGAAAATGTTTGGAAATGTCGCTCCTCTGAAAAAGGTTTGGGGTGTGTGGTTGTGTGGCTTTGTGTGTGTGTGTATGTGTAGGAGAAGAAAAAAATTTTCCCGCCCTTTTTTTCATTTCCCTCAAGATCTCTAGCTGTGTCACTAATCCTTGACTTATAACCACAATTGGGCCCAACGTTTCTGTCATTAAATGAGACACTGGCTAATTGTGTTTTGCCCCGTTTTACAACCTTTCTCACCCCAGTTGTTAAGTGACTCATTAACGTTTTTGAGCTAGTAACCGGTCATTAAATGAATCCGGCTTCCCCATTAACTTTGCCTGTCGGACGGTCGCAAAAGGGGATCCCGTGACCCCCCCCCCTCGGGAGGCTGCAAACCGTCATAAATACGAGTCTTTTGCCAAATGTCCGAATTTTGATCCCGTGATGCTGCAAAGGTCGTAAGGCCGTTGTAAGTTGGAACCACGGTCACTAAACGAAGTGTTGTAAGTCGTGGACCACCCGTATCGGCTAACTGGACCACTGCAGCGATTCGGTTAACAATGGTGCCAGGAAGAGTTGTAAAATGGGGCCAAACTCACTTAACCATCTCGCTTAGCGACAGAAATTTTGGGGCTCAATTTTGGTCATAAGGACTACTGCTCACGGATCGGATCGATCCGATAGTCAGGGTAATGGAAAGACACAAACACACACACACACACACACACACACACACACACACTCTCTCTCTCTCTCTCTCTCTCTTTCTCTCTCCCTTTCTCTCTCTCTCTCTCCCTCCCTCCCTCTCTCTTTCTCTTTCTTTCTCTCTCCCTTTCTCCCTCTCTTTCTCTCTCCTTCCCTCTCCTTCTCTTCCTTTTTCTCTCCCTCCCTCTCTCTTTTTCTCTCTCCCTCTTCCTCCCTTTCTCCCTCTCTTTCTCTCCTTCCCTCTCCCTCTCTTCCTCTTTCTCTCCCTCCCTCTCTCTTTTCTCTCCCTCTTCCTCCCTTTCTCCCTCTCTTTCTCTCTTCCTTTCCCTCCCTCCCTCCCTCCCCCCCCTCTCTCTCTCACACACACACAAACACACACCCCTGAGACGAGAGAAAGGGGACCAGGAGTCACGCATCAAAATGGACGTTGGTGGGTCCCTCCGAGCATCTCGGCTGCTGCAGCCAAAAGTCGGCCCAGGGGTGCCGCTGGGGCTGCCGTAGCCCCCCACCCCAATTCTGGTGGGCGCCAGGTTGGGGAAGGCAGGGTCTGTGCAGGGAGGGGAGGCCTGGCTGGGCAGCCGCGGCTGGTGCGGCTAACTTGATCTCCTCGGGAAGCCAAGAGGCGGCTCAACTTTCATTGGCCCTTTGCTGCCGCTTGACCTCAGTGCTCAGCTATGAAGGGTGGTGCATGCGGGTGTGTGTGTGTGTGCCTGTGTGCCTGTGTTTGTGCATGCAGAGGAGGAGGAGGGGAGCCCCTCAGAATGAGTAAATTGCTGGTTGCCGGGTTTTTCCTGGCTGCTGCGGGAGATAAATTCCGTCTCTCGGATCTCCAACAGGCATCGATCCGGACAGTTTCCAGCTGATCCTGGCAGGTGTTCAGAAACTTCTCCCTTTCCCTCCCACCCCGACAACAATCCTGGTTTGTGCAGGGAGCCCTCGGCCGACGGCCGCAATTGAGCCTGAAATTTATGTCGCTCGGTGAAACCTTGGCTGAGGGAGCTTTGCCTCACTTTACGGCCTTTTCTCGCCACGCTTGTTAAGCGAATCGCTGCCGCGGTTCGGCGAGGAACACGGTTGCTAAGCGAATCTGACTTCCCCCTCGACTTTGCCGGCCAGGAGGTTGTGAAAGGGGGTCACGTGACACAAACACACACACACACACACGGGGACACCGCATCCGTCGTAAACATGAGTCCGTTGCCAAGCGTCTGAATTTTGATCACGGGACCACCGGGGGGGGGGGGTTCGTAAGTGTGAAAAACAACCGCCAGTCGCTTTTCTCAGGCCTGTTGTAACTTTGAACGGTCACTAAATGGACCATTGTTAAGTCGAGGACCTCGTGTCGGTCCGGCGGCAACATTAGGGGCAACTGAGGCTTATGCTTCCAAGCCACTTTTTCCCACTCTGGAGACTCCACCTCCCATCATCCCCTGCCAGGCTGGTCAGGCACAGCCCACCGGGGAGGGGAAAGGCCTCTTTTTTGGGGGGGGGGCAGTTTTTCCATCTCAAGGGTCCTGGCAGCTGCATTCCCCCCCCCCCCAGGCCTTCATGTCTGCGCAGAGCCCTGGACTCCCTCAAATAACGGCATGAATCATTTCGACGAAGAGACAATGAAGGATGGGCCAGGCTTCGGATTGGATTGGAGTCGGATTGGAGTCTGGCAGAGAGGGTTTTCCAGGGAGTCCGGCTTTGGGGCCCCTTTTCCTGGTGGTCTTATGTACAAGGTACCCTCTGAGGACGTGCAGAGGGTTTTCCCTGCATGACCAGTTGCAAATTTCCACTTTTAATACGTGCAGTTGGAGGGAAGAGTGGGTTTTTTGTCGCCTGTGGGTCAAAGAGGGCTGATCCCACCCCTGGGGTATTTATCCCCCTGTCACTCCACCTTCATATTCTCCTCTCTCCTTCCCTTCCCCTCCTTTCTTCTCTCCTTCTTCTCTCCTCTCCTTCTTTTCCCCTCCCCCTCTTCTTTCTCCTTCCTCCCTTCTCCTTTCCTGTTTCCTTTCCTTTCCTCTTTCCTTCCCCTCCCCTCCTCTCTTCTCCTTTCTCCTTCCTCCCTTCCCCTGTTTCTTTTCCTCTTTCCTTCCCCTCCCCTCCTTTCTCCTTCCTCCCTTCCCCTTTCCCCTTTCCTTCTCTTTCCTTCCCCTCCCCTCCCCTCCTCTCTTCTCCTTTCTCCTTCCTCCCTTCCGCTGTTTCTTTTCCTCTTTCCTTCCCCTCCCCCCCCTTTCTCCTTCCTCCCTTCCCCTTTCCCCTTTCCTTCTCTTTCCTTCCCCTCCCCTCCTCTCTTCTCCTTTCTCCTTCCTCCCTTCCCCTGTTTCTTTTCCTCTTTCCTTCCCCTCCCCTCCTTTCTCCTTCCTCCCTTCCCCGTTTCCTTTCCTTCCTTCCCCTCCCCATGTTCCAGGGATGCTGCCCCTGTTGTAAATACATCCCGGTTGCCGAGTGCCCATAAATGTAGTTTTAAGTCCTTTTTTTCAATGTCATCGCAACTCTGAACCAAAACGGTCAAGGGATCCAGCAGGCTCCATTCCAGCTGCCCGGGGTTGCTGCTCCCTTCCAGATGGGGAGGCTCCCTTTTGTGTGTCTGTGTGTATGTGTGTGTGTGTGGGGGGGGGTCGGCGGCCGCCTGGGCCTCGCAAAGCTGGCTCAGAACCCCCCTGGAGAAGCGCAGCTGGATTTGGTCAGCTTTCTAGACGCAGTGTTTCCCAAACTTGACCATTTTAAGGCATGTGGACTTCAATTCCCAGAATTCCACAGCCAGCATTGGTTGTGGAATTCTGGGAGTTGAAGTCCACATGCCTTAAAATGGTCAAGTTTGGGAAACACTGTTCTAGAGGTTCTTCTGCCTTTTCCTCCGGCCCACTTCTCGGCTGGCGGAAAGAGGAAATATCTACTCAACACCACAAACCGCCAAACGCCATCGACACCCGCCCCCCTGGTGTCTGCTGGCACGAACGCCAGACCGACACCTGCTCTCTTTGCTCTGTCCTGCGGGGCCCCCAAGCCAGACGCTCCGATCCGGCCACCTTTCCTCACCCTCGGAGGCGTCCAGGCCTCGCAGCTGTCCCGGGCCAGGATGTGGGCGGGAGAGGAGACGATTTTTGGCAAGGAAGCCAAATCTTGCAATCGTTGCGCGACTGGGGAGCGTGCTGCTGCCACTGCGCGCTCAGGCTGAAAATGCAGCTAAAGGACATCGCGGGGAGTCCTTGGCGTTACCCACGGTCCACTTAGCGACCGTTCGAACTTACAACGGCACTGGAAAAAAAGGGACTCACGGCCGTTTTGCATGCTTACCATGGCGGCAGCGGCCCCGATGGCCACGTGATCAAAATTGGCAACTGGTGTGTATATACGACGGTTGCGAAAGGCCGTAACGTGGGGCAAAACCTGCTTAACGACTGTCTGGCTTAGTAACAGAAACTTTTGGGCCCAGTTGGGATTGTAAGTTGAGGTTTAATACCTCTAATTGAGGGTTGCTAGGTTAGAGGTGATGATGAGGATAATATAAGTGGCCAAAGAAAGCAAAGGTGGCACCAATAATCTTAGGCACACTGGGTATAATCCCGAAACATCTGGAGCTCCGCTTGAGCCCCATCGGCATTGACAAAATTCCCATCGGTCAATTGCAAAAGGCAGGTTGATTTAGAAAAGCTTACATCTTGCGACGAGAGCTTGAATCCCATCCAACATCCACATCTGGCTCTCCCAGGTCTTTGGGAAGGACTCCAGAGGGGGACAAAAATGTCAAATCCAGTCTAAACATCTGGCTGACTCTTCAAGCCACCGTATTCATAGTATCGGCATTGACAAAAAATCCCCTCGGTCAATTGCAAAAGGTAGTTTTAACTGGAGCAGCTGACATCCTGCAGCAAGACCTTTAACCCCATCAAACATCCACACCTTTCTTGTATTGCTGGGTGGTCCCCGTCCCCTCCCCAAGGGCTGCTTCTGAGGGGAGAGAGGAGAGAGTGGATGCAATTGGTTGGGAAATGGGGAAGGGTCTGGGGTCAGGAGATGCTCTTCTGCTCGCCCGGGGGTGTGTGTGTGCCCCCTCCTGGCATCCTGAGAGGCATCTGATTGGGAGGGAGGGGTATCGCTTGTGCACGGGCTGATGCAAACATCTGGTAGCCTGTTTCCCTCCTGGCCGCAATCCAGTGGACGTTCCACTGGACGTTTCAAGGGCTGCTTTTTCCCCCCTGGTGAAGTTTGTGCCTGTGAAGGATGGGGAGTGTTTGCACGCTTCAAGGGGGGGGGGTGGGTGGAAAGATTGACCCCTTCCTTCCTCTGCCCTCCTCACCCACCCCCCATTTTGTTTTGTTTTGAGAAAACAAGCCTGGTGCCAACTGTGGGCTTTGGGTCTTTCAGGGGGTGATCCTGGTTTTAGACTAAGCTTGGGAGTTCAAAATGTCGTATTGTGGAAAAGCCCAATCAATTTTTGTCTGTCTGTCTGTCTCTATCATCTGTCCGTCAGTCTGTCAGTCCATCTGTCCATCTGTCTGTCTGTCTGTCTATCTATCTCTAGCTATCATCTATCTATCCATAACAATCACCTATATATCATCTTTGTCATCTGTCTGTCTATCTATTATCTTCTATATAGCATCTATAATATATCATCTATATCTATCTATCTATTTATCTATCTATCTATCTATCTATCTATCTATCTATCTATCTATCTCTATCTATCATCTATCTATCATCTATCTATCTATCTATCATCTGTCTATCTGTCTATCTATCTATCTATCTATCTATCTATCTATCTATCTATCTATCTATCTATCTATCTATCTATCTATCTATCTATCTATCTATCTATCTATCTGTCTATCCTGTCTGTCCGTCCATCTATCTATTATCTTCTATATATCATCTATATCTGTCTACGTCTGTCTGTCTGTCCATCTGTCTCTGGCGCTTTGGTAAATAAGTTGTCCCCCCCCCTCTTCTTTGTGGCAGCCCCTCAAATATCAAGCCCCCCCCCCCAGTCCTTCTTTTCCCTAGACTGGCCCTACCCAATTCCAGCCACCGTTCTTCGTTTGTTTCTGTCTCCAGGCCTTTGATCACCCTTGTTGCTCTTCTCTGCCCTTTTCCCCAAAACCTCAACCTTTCTTGTGTCATGGGGGGACCAAAACGGGGCGCTGCATTCTGGGAAGGGCCTCACCGGTTCCCCCCTCCCGTTTCTGCCCTGCAGACAGCAAAGCCATCGTGGACGGGAACCTGAAGCTGATCCTGGGGCTGATCTGGACCCTCATCCTGCACTACTCCATCTCCATGCCCATGTGGGAGGATGAGGACGAGGAGGACGCCAAGAAGCAGACGCCCAAGCAGCGTCTCCTGGGCTGGATCCAGAACAAGGTGCCGCAGCTGCCCATCACCAACTTCAACCGCGACTGGCAGGACGGCAAGGCCTTGGGAGCCCTGGTGGACAACTGCGCCCCAGGTGAGCCTGCGTGTGTGTGTGTGTGTGGGGGGGGGGCGCCAGAGTGGATGGGGGGGGAGGGGAGGGAGAAGCACTGGATGGGATCAGACGGCCTTACTGGACCGGATGCCCTGCAGGTGGATGGAATGAGTCATTGACTAGTTGATCACATCTGGATAGGTTTACCATCTATTTAGCCCGAAATGATATATCCATCCATCCATCTTGTCATCCTTCCTTACTTCTCTCTTGCCCTCCATACCCCCTCCCTCCCTCCTGCCCTTCCTTTCTTATCATGCAGCCAGCCAGCCATCAATCCATGCATCCCTGCACCCTTCCATTCCTCCTTCCTTCCTTCCTTCCTTCCTTCCTTCCTTCCTTCCTTCCTTCCTTCCTTCCTTCCTTCCTTCCTTTCTATTTCTCCTTCCTTCCTCTCTTCCTCTTCTTCCTTCCTTCCTCTCTCTACTCTATTCATCTTCCTCCCTCCCTCTTTTTTCCCCTTCCTTCCTTCCCTCCCTCCTGCCTTTCCTTTCTTATCATGCATGCATCCATCAATCCATCCATCTATCCATCAATCAATCAATCCATCCATGTACCTTTCCATCCCTTCTCCTTCTTTCCTTCCTTCTTTCCTTCTTTCCTTCCTTCCTCCCTCCCTCCCTCCCTCCCTCCCTCCCTCCCTTCCTCTTTCTCCTTCCTTCCTCTCTCCCTTTTCTTCTTTCCTCTCTCTATTCTCCTCCCTACCTCTTTTTCTCCTTCCTTCCTTCCTTCTTCTGTTTCTCCTTCCGTCCTCTCTCCCTCTTCTTCTTTCCTCTCTGTTCTCCTCCCTCCTTCCCTCTTTTTCTCCTTCCTTCCTTCCTTCCTTCCTTCCTTCCTTCCTTCCTTCCTTCCTTCCTTCCTTCCTTCCTTTAATATATAAATATTAAAGTATTAATGACCATTAAAATATAACACACAAACATCTCTCTTTCTCTCTCTCTCCAATCTATATATCTATATCTATATATCTATATATAAATAGATAGATAGATATAGATATAGATAGATATAGATATATAGATAGATAGATGTTGTTCATCCATCGATTTCGATGAAGACCTTGACATCTTGTGGGTTATGGGCCATCAACGATGTGTCCGTAGGTGGCTAATATTAGGTGGCTAATATTAATATTATTAGATAGATAGATACACACTCATGCAAGCACGCATGCACACACACACACACATACACCCTAACGCAAATCAATCAGTGCTTTTAACAAAGGTGTCAGCCCTTTCTTAGCTTGGGGGGGGGGGAAGAAAATTGATAAGAAAGGAACTTAATGGAAGCTTATAAAACCCCATTGGGTGGAAAATGCTGGAAGGGACCGGATGCTTCTCTGGTGACGTTAGAACGGCACTGACTGAAACTCAGCCCAGGGAGATTTAAAAAAAAAAAATGGGGGGGGGGGATATTTTTCTCTACAAATCCAGGCAAGGATTTACATATCCCGCTCTGGAATTTGCTGACTTTGAGGTCTGTGGGTAGCCACGGCTGAGATGGTTTAAATGGCTGTTTTTCACTCTTGACAACTTTAAGAGGGGTGGACTTCAACTCCCAGAATTCCCCAGCCAGTTGTGCCGGTTGGGGAATTCTGGGAGTTGAAGTCCACCCCTCTTCAACTAGTCAGAAACCCTGAATTTTAAACGGTGAGATGGGCTTTAATTGCACAGAGCCAGGGGCCCATCTTGACTTATTTGACTCCTTCCTTCCTTCCTTCCTTCCTTCCTTCCTTCCTTCCTTCCTTCCTTCCTTCCTTCCTTTCTTCCCCCTGGGGCTCCTTCCTTCCTTCCTTTCTTCCCCCTGGGGCTCCGTGGGTGGCCAGCTTAGCTGGCGAGGACCTGTCCCTGCCCTTTGCAACTTAAACAATCTGGAAGCAGATTTATAGCCGGGGAGGATTTGCCCACACAGGGGCGCGCGCGCGCGCGCGCACACACACACACACACACACACACACACACACACACACACACACACACACACACACACACACACACGAATTTGGAAAGCTGGCCAAATTTGGACATACTCAGAGGCCTCCCTGGATTGGGGATGAGGGATGGGGGGGGGTGCCTGGAGACCCTGGCTAAAATGGAGCTAGTTTGCCGGTTTTTCTTCATCTTCCAGCCAGGAGGGGTCCTTGGGGGGTTCAGAAAGTGTACCCCTCTTTTTTTTTTCTTTA
The DNA here is from genome assembly GCA_039797435.1 of Crotalus adamanteus. NCBI lineage: Eukaryota > Metazoa > Chordata > Lepidosauria > Squamata > Viperidae > Crotalus > Crotalus adamanteus. The sequence goes on from CM077923.1 coordinate 93,568,457, forward strand.
CAAGCCCGTGTCTCCCCACTCCGATTGAGACTTCAGGAGGACTGGGCAATTTGTCAGTTCACACAAAGGAGCCTCCCCCCCCGCCCCCCCCCCCCCGATCTCAGAGCTGTGAATCAGCCGGCTGGATTTTGGAGTAAGAGACTGGCACTCTGCCCATGTTCAGAGGCATCATCATCATTCCTATGTCGGAGAGGAGGAAAACTCTCCTTCCTTCCTTCCTTCCTCCCTCCCTCCCTCCCTCCCTCCCTACTTCTTTCTTTCTTTCTTTCTTTCTTTCTTTCTTTCTTTCTTTCTTTCTTTCTTCTTTCTTTCTTTCTTTCTTCTTTCTTTCTTTCTTTCTTTCTTTCTTCCCTCCCCTTTCCTTTCCTTTCCTTTCCTTCACTTCCCTTCCCTTCCTCTTTCTTTCTTTCTTTCTTTCTTTCTTTCTTTCTTCTTCTTTCTTTCTTTCTTTCTTTCTTTCTTTCTTTCTTTCTTTCTTTCTTTCTTTCTTCCTTCCTTCCCTCCCTCCCTCCCTCCCTTCCGCTTTCCTTTCCTTTCCTTCCCTTCCTCTTTCTTTCTTTCTTTCTTTCTTTCTTTCTTTTCTTTCTTCTTTCTTTCTCTCTCTCTCTCTCTCTCTTTCTTTTTTCTTCCTTCCTCCCTCCCTCCCTCCCTCCTTTTCTTTCTTTTATTTCCTTCTTTCCTTCCTTCCTTCCTTCCTTCCTTCCTATCTTTCTTTTCTTTCTCACTCTCTCTTCACTGTTACTTTCTCACTTCTCACTCTTTCTGTCTCCTTCCTTATCTTCCTCCCTTCCTTCCTTCTCTCTTCCCTCCTTCCCTCCCTCCTCTCCTCCCTTCCTCTTTCTCTTCCCTTTCTCCTTCCCTTTCCTTTTCCCTGCAATCCTTCACCAAAGAAGGAGCTCACTTAATCAACCAGTGGGAGAACCAAACCAAATTTCCCTCTTGCATCCGGGCTGTTTATCGACTCAGGGGTGTGGCCTACATTTCCTCCAGCCGTCTCGCCTCCCGACTTTTGTCCTGAACAACGACCCTGTAGGGTAGGCTGTGCTGAGAGAGAAGGACCGATCCCCAGTCAGCCAATATCAAAGGGCTGCATCTGGAGTTGAACCCAGAACCTAATCCCTATTGGTTCCCTCACACGCACCCAACTTCAAACCGGGGTCCCTTGCTGGCCGCATCCTGCATCCTTGCCGAAGGCACCCCAGTTGGACCCTTCCCAGACGATATGGGGGGGCGGTGTTGGTGCCCCCCTCTGACCCCCTCTTTGCTTTCCCTTCCAGGCCTGTGCCCAGACTGGGAGACGTGGGACCCCCAGGCAGCCGGTGGAAAATGCGCGCGAAGCCATGCAGCAAGCTGACGACTGGCTGGGGGTCCCTCAGGTAACCCCTGGAGGATTGGGTGTGGGGGGAGCCGGGGGGGGGGCGGGGGGGGCAGAAGGTTCTGGCACCGGGAAGAGGAATCTCCTTGGAAAAACCAGCAGGGACGAAGAAGCACCACCAGAAGAAGAAATATTTAAAAACAATACTAGGCTTGTGCAGGAAATGGACAGATTTACTTTAAGGATGAAAGAAAAAGAAGAAACAGAATATTTTTAAACTTGGGATCTATTTTATCAATGGTTAGAGCAGGGGTTTTCCAACTTGGCCCTTTGATGACTTTTGGACTTCAACTCCCAGAATTCCTCAGCCAGGCACGCGTGTGAAGTCCACAAGTCATGTAAGGGCCAAGTTGGAAGACCCTGTCTTAAATCTAAGAAACAAAATGGAGGCTGGCTGAGGAATTCTGGGAGTTGAAGTCCACAAGTCATCTAAGGGCCAAGTTGGAAGACCCCTTCTTAAATCTAAGAAACAAAATGGAGGCTGGCTGAGGAATTCTGGGAGTTGAAGTCCACAAGTCATCAAAGGGCCAAGTTGGAAGACCCCTGTCTTAAATCTAAGAAACAAAATGGAGGCCGGCTGAGGAATTCTGGGAGTTGAAGTCCACAAGTCATCAAAGGGCCAAGTCGGAAGACCCCTGTCTTAAATCTAGGAAACAAAATGGAGGCTGGCTGAGGAATTCTGGGAGTTTGAAGTCCACAAGTCATCAAAGGGCCAAGTTCGAAGACCCCTGTCTTAAATCTAGGAAACAAAATGGAGGCTGGCTGAGGAATTCTGGGAGTTAGTCCACAAGTCCTCAAAGGGCCAAGTTGAAGACCCCTGTCTTAAATCTAAGAAACAAAATGGAGGCTGGCTGGGGAATTCTGGGAGTTGAAGTCCACAAGTCATCAAAGGGGCCAAGTTTGAAGACCCCTGGGTTAGAGAAAAGATTTAGGGGTTAGGAATTTAATTTGTATTAGTGAGGAAGATACTCAGACAACACGCTTTTGCTGAATGATTACTATTGAATTTTGTTAAAAAAAATAAAACTTTATTTAAAAAAAAGAAAAGCAGCAGGGAGGGAGGAACCGGCAGAGCCCGTCTGCAGGCAGTGCCCCCCCCTTGGAACTTTGCAAGGGGCAGGCGGAAATCCATCAGGTTCAGCTTCTCAGCTCACCATATCGTGCTTTCTGGGAAAACAAAACCGGGGTGCCCACTCCGAATTCCCCCCAATCGATTTGTGTTTCTCTTTGCAGGTGATTGCCCCCGAGGAGATTGTGGACCCCAACGTGGACGAGCACTCGGTCATGACTTACCTGTCTCAGTTCCCCAAGGCTAAACTCAAACCCGGAGCCCCCTTGCACTCCAAGCAAGTCAATCCCAAGAAGGCCAAGGCCTATGGGCCCGGTAAGCAGTGCTCCGGGGGGCAGAGAAAGTGGGGCCGAGTTGGGGGAGGCCCAAATAATGAGGGAATAGTTGCCCCCTCCATGTCTCTCCTTGTTGGCTCAGCCAATCTTGCTATTTTAGCAAGTCAGCGAGTCAAGTTCCACATTCCAGTCTTCCCTTCCTTTCCCTCCCCTCCCCTCCCCTTTCTTTCCCTTCCGTTCCATCCCCTTCCCCTTCCATTCCCTTTCACTTTCCTTTCCCTTCCCTTTCACTACCCTTCTCTTCCTTTCCTTTCCTTCCTTTCCCTTCCCTTTAACTTCCCTTCCCTTTCACTTCCACTTCCCTTTCCCTTCCTTTCCTTCCCCTTTCCCTTTCCTTCCCTTTCTTTCCCTTCCTTCCCTTCCCTCCCTTCCATTCCCTTTCACTTCCTTTCCTTTCCTTTCCTTCCTTTCCCTTCCACTTCCCTTCCTTTCCTTTCCTTTCTTTCCCTTCCCTTTCACTTCCACTTCCCTTTCCCTTCCTTTCCCTTTCTTCCCTTCTCTTCCCTTCCCTTTCTTTCCTTCCTTTCCTTCCCTCCCTTCCATTCCCTTTCACTTCCTTTCTCTTCCCTTCCTTTCCCTTCCCTTTCACTTCCACTTCCACTTCCCTTCCACTTCCCTTCCCTTTCACTTCCACTTCCCTTCCTTTCCTTTCCTTTCTTTCCCTTCCCTTTCACTTCCACTTCCCTTTCCCTTCCTTTCCCTTTCACTTCCCTTCTCTTCCCTTCCCTTTCTTTCCCTTCCTTTCCTTCCCTCCCTTCCATTCCCTTTCACTTCCTTTCTCTTCCCTTCTTTCCCTTCCCTTTCACTTCCACTTCCACTTCCCTTCCACTTCCCTTCCCTTCCTTTTCACTTCCACTTCCCGTCCTTCTCTTTCCTGCTTCCGTTCCCCTTCCTTCTCTTCCTTTCTTGTTTCCCTTTCCCTTCCTCTTTCTCCATTCCCCCTCTTTTGCCTTCCTTTCCCTTCCCCTTCTTCTTCCTCCCCCTTTCCTGCTTCCCTTCCCCCCTTCTTCTCCTGCTCCCATGCCTTCTCCTCCTTCTTCTCCATTTCTCCTTCTCCTGTTCTTCTTCCCCGCTCCCCTTCCCTTCCTTCTCCTTCTTCCCCCTCCTTCTTCCCCTTCCCCCCCTCCCTCCCCCCCCTCTTATGGAGCCAAGGCTGCCCTTCACTCACATGGTCAACCTGTCTCCCCTTTGCCCAGGTATCGAACCCCACGGAAACACAGTGCTGAAACCAGCCCATTTCACAGTGGAGACCCTTGAGGCTGGCTTGGGAGAGGTTCTGGTGTACATCGAAGACCCCGAGGGACACACGGAAGAGGTATGCCGCCCCCCCCTCCCCAGTGCCCAGAGTGTGCCCCAGGCAGGCCAGCCGGCCTCAACTTCCCCAGCCCCCTCCCCAGTTGGCCCTTTAGCTTCTGCCCAGCCAGAGAGTCTGACCCTGCTAATCCCTCTCCAAGCCTGCGAAGGACAATTAACCGTGGAACGACTTGCCACCCAGAAGTTGTGGGTGCTCCATCGCTGGAGGTTTCTCAAGAAGAAATTGGATAACCCCTTGTCTGAGATGGTATAGAGACTCCTGCTTGAAGGGGTTGGACTAGAAGACCTCAAGGTCCCTTCCAGCGCTATTTATTCTGTCATTCTGTCATTCTATCATTCTGTCATTCTCTTATTCTCTTATTCTGTCATTCTTTTATTCTGTCATTCTCTTATTCTGACATTCTGTCACACTTATTCTTATTCTGTCATTCTGTTATTTTTTATTCTGTCATTCTCTTATTCTCTTATTCTGTCATTCTCTTATTCTGTCATTCTGTCATTCTGTCACACTCTTATTCTCTTATTCTGTCACACTCTTATTCTCTTATTCTGTCATTCTGTTATTCTTTTATTCTGTCATTCTGTTCTTTTATTCTGTTATTCTCTTATTCTGTCATTCTCTATTCTGTCATTCTCTTATTCTTTTATTCTAACATTCTGTTATTCTCTTATTCTGTCATTCTCTTATTGTCATTCTGTCATTCTCTTATTCTGTCATTCTGTTATTCTTTTATTCTGTTATTCTCTTATTCTGTCATTCTGTTATTCTTTTATTCTGTCATTCTGTTATTCTTTTATTCTGTTATTCTCTTATTCTGTCATTCTCTTATTCTGTTATTCTGCTCACAGCCCACCCCATTTCCTTGGAGGTCTCTCTTTTGCCTCCTGCCCTGTGCAGAAGTCTCATCTTTGGGTCTCAAATAAATAAAAGGGGTTTTAAACCAATCCACCACTTTCCCCCAAAGGGCTGCGAGAGATGGAAGCTGCCCTGGGCCGGCGGGCAGGAGACACACTGAATAACAGAATAACGGAAAGGACCTCAGAGGTCTTCTAGTCCAACCCCCTCCAAGAGCAGGAGACCCTTGCCGAAAAACAGAGTTGGAAGGGATCTTGGAGGTCTTCTAGTCTGACCCCCTACTCAAGCAGGGGAACCTATACCCTTCCAGACAAGTGGCTGTCCAGTCTCCTCTTAAAAACCTCCAGCGATGGAGCACCCACGACTTCTGGTGGCCAGCCGTTCCGCTGACTGATTGTTCTGACACTCAAAAGACCCCCGTCTTTCCCTTCTTCTCTCTTCCCCCTGCCCCAAGGGACACGACCGATTCCCCCTGCCCACCATGCCCAGGGGAAGGGCCCATCATCCTCCCCCCCGCCCTGCCAGGCTGGTTTTGAGATCCTCAGCTGCTCCAGCTGGCACCGCAGGGCGAGGGAGGCATCTGCCTGGGCCGCGACTCTGCTGGCATCTGGGCGAAGGGCGGGAGAGGTCTGGAGGTTGTGCTGAGTGACAGGTGTCAGCTGTGGCCACCAGCCGCTGGCACGCCTGGGTAAAGCCCCCTCCCTCCTCTTTCTCTCCCCCAGGCCAAGGTGGTTGCTAACAACGACAAGAATCGCACCTATTCCGTCTCCTACGTGCCCAAGGTGGCCGGCTTGCACAAGGTGAGATGATGACCGTTCCCTCGTCCTGGGGTGGGGTGGTGGGGTGACCTCTGCGGACCCACCTCTGCCTTAAAAAATACAGACCATAATAAAAGCACAGGGCGTCCCCGACCCACAAAGTGACCGTTCAAATTTACAACGGCACCAAAAAAAGCGACTTGTGACGGGTTTTTTTGCACTTACAAGCCAAACCAGCCCGTCGAGAACCATGGGTTCACTTTAATAGCCGCGGCAATCTGCTTAACAACCGCCGCAGAAAAGGTCATCAAAATCAGGTCGGCCACCTGGGTGACCTGATTTACGGCCGACGCGACTTAACGGCCGCGATGGGGCAGGCTCCAGGACGCTCGTAAGCCCCAGGGTGACTTGTAAATGTGGTTTTCCTTTTTTGGCTTACAACTTTGCAACCGGGAAAGTCCAAGTCAGTTTCTCACTGTTTTGCTGGCTTGTCCAATTTCTCCTGATTTCCCCCCCCTCCCATTTCTTCCATCCAGGTCACTGTCCTCTTTGCGGGGCAAAATATTGACCGGAGCCCCTTCGAAGTCAATGTCGGGATGGCGCTTGGGGACGCCAGCAAGGTGACGGCCCGTGGACCGGGCCTGGAGCCTGTGGGAAACGTGGCCAACAAACCTACTTACTTCGACATCTACACCGCAGGTAAGGAGGGGGGGGTTAAATCGGGTGGTAGGGCATATTGTTATGCCTATTACAGGTAGTCCCCGACTTACACTCACTTGCTTAGTGACTGTTTGAAGTGACAACCACACTGAAAAAAAGGCCACTAATCACCAGTCCTCACACTTATAACCGTCACAGCGTCCTTTGCAACCTTCCTAGATGGCTTCCGACCAGAAAAGTCAATAAGGGAAGCTGGGCTTGCTTGACGAATCCTCCCCCCCCCGCCCCCGATTCTCCGAACCACTGCAGTGATTCGCTTAATGACCATGACAAAAATGGTCGCAAACCCAGGTGCGATTTATTTAACCACTTCCTTGCTTGTGATTGTAAGTCGAGGATTGCCTACGTATATTTGTGGGTACTCCAACATTGGAAGTTTTTAAGAAGAGACTGGACAACTGTGTGTCTGAAATAGTACAGGGTTTCCTTCCTGAGCAGGGGGTTGGACTAGATGACCTTCAAGGTCCCTTCCAACTCATTCTATTCTGTTCTGTTCTGTTCTGTGCTGTGCTGTGCTGTTCTATATTTTATTATTCTATTCTATTCTATTCTATTCTATTCTATATTTTATTATTCAATTCTATTCTATACTTTATTATTCTATTCTATTCTATATTCTATTCTATTCTATTCTATTCTATTCTATTCTATTCTATTCTATTCCCTATTTTCTATTCTATTCTATTTATATTTTTGGGGGATCCAAAGACTTTCGTAAGCCACCCAGGCAACTAACGGGGGTCTTCCATCTGCAGGGGCCGGAGCCGGTGACGTGGGGGTGGTGATCGTGGACCCCCAGGGACGTCGGGACACGGTGGAAGTGGTCTTGGAAGACAAAGGGGACAATATTTTCCGCTGCACTTATCGGCCTGTCCTGGAGGGTCCCCACGTCATCTACGTCACCTTTGCGGGGACTCAGATTCCCAAAAGCCCTTTCACGGTCAACGTGGCAGAAGGTAAGACCCCCCCCCCGCTCCCCAGCTCTTTTGGGGTTCCTTCTTCCTCCCCTCTGTCTCCTTTTTAATTCCCACTGACAACCCCCCCCCGCCATGCTTGTTTGCCATCTCTAATGACCTCCTGACCGCTAAACAATCCCCCCCCCCGGAGATGCCCGGCAAAGCTTATCCAAGCAAGGGAGGGTTAGAAGTGGCCGTTAGAAGTTCTCCGGATGTTCTGGGTTCAAATCCCGGTCCCGATGGGGGGGGGGGGCTGACTCTGGTGGCCAAAGTGACCCGGTTGATGCCTCTGGGCGAAATCTACCTCACAGGGTTGTGGTTTGTGAGGAAGACTCTCTGCTTTGTTTGGGGAGAAGTTGTAACACGAGTGTGGATTCAACAGCTCCAAGGAGGCTTCACACCCGTTTGCACCCCTCGGGTGACCCCGAGAACACAGGCAAAACCTCCAGGTGGCTTCAACGACCCTCTCAAAGAAGGCAAATGACCAGCTGTCTGCAAGAAGTATAAATCCTCCCATTCCCCACCGTCCAGTCAGAGCTGAGGAAGCTTCTTGGAGGAGAAGTGAAAGGTCTTCACAGGAAAAACAAGGAAGAGGTTTCCAGGCTGGCTCAGGAATTCTGGGAGTTGAAGTCCAGAGTCAGAAAAGAGCCAGGGTTGCCTACCCCTGACCTAAGTCCTCCTGTTCTAAGCGGTGAGCCTCCTAGACCAGGGGTAGGCAACCCTGGCTCTTTTCTGACTCTGGACTTCAACTCCCAGAATTCCTGAGCCAGCATGGAAACCTCTCCCTTTCCCTTCAGCATGGCTGGCTCAGGAATTCTGGGAGTTGAAGTCCACAGTCCTAAAAGAGCCAAGATTGCCTACCTCTGGCCTGGCCTAGGCCACTTTATGACTCGTAGACTTCAGCTCCCAGAATTCCTGAGCCAGCATGGGGGAACTATGGCCCCCTCATGATTCGTGGACTTCAACTCCCAGAATTCCTGAGCCAGCGTGAGGGAACTATGGCCCCTTCATGACTCGTGGACTTCAATGCCCAGAATTCCTCAGCCAGCATGAGGGAACTATGGCCCCCTCATGACTGGTGGACTTCAACTCCCAGAATTCCTGAGCCAGCATGGCTCAGCTTGGAAGCCTCTCCCTTTCCCTTCAGCGTGGCTGACTCAGGAATTCTGGGAGTTGGAAGTCCACCAGTCATAAAAGAGCCAAGGTTGCCTACCCCTGATCGAGCATGATGGGAACCCGTCTGACTGATAAAGGAGAATATTTGTAGCCCAGGGTGGGGAAGCTGGCTGGGGAATTCTGGGAGTTGAAGTCCACATGTCGTCGGGTTGTCAACCTTGAGAAATACCGAGTCAGAGATTTTTTTAAAAAAAAGCTGTGTGTGTGTGTGTGTGTCGTCTGTGGACCTGCAAAGTGAATTTGTGCAGGAATACAGGAAATGTCTCACCTTACGACCGCAATGGAGCCCCACAATTCTGTCGCTAAGTGAGGACATTTGTTAAGTGAGTATTGCCCCATTTGATGACGTGTCTCGCCACGGCTGTTAAGTGAATCCCTGCGGTTGTTAAGTGAGTCACACGTTTGTTAAGTGAATCTGGCTTCCCCCATTGACTTTACTGGTCGAGACGTCACAAAAGGGGAATCACAGGACCCTCGGGATGCTGCGACCGTCATAAATACGAGGCAATTGCCAAGCGTCCGAATTTTGATCACGTGACCATAGAGAGGCTGCGACGGTCGCTAAGTGTGAAAAACAGTCGTAAGTCGCTTTTTTTCAGCACCGTTGTCACTTTGAATGGTCCCTAAATGAACTGTTTTAAGTCAGGGGCTACCTGTACTCAGGTCACCCCCTTCCGATTCCATTCTGCCATCCCTGTCCGCGGTGCCCAAATGACGGACTTCAGCAACCTTCGTCCCCAGCCACAAGGTTTTTGGTCTTTGTGGTCCAAGCCAGGTAGCAATTTTGCCTCTGCTTGGCTGCTCCCTCCAGCTTCCTCGGGGCTGGAGAGCTGACCTGGGCGCTGACCACCATCCCCGGCTTTCCTACAGGGAAAAACAGGAACCGCTGACACATCTGGGCTTCCTGCACCGTGCAGCCCCACCCTGCACACAAATATTTTTCCTAGATTTCCTAAACTTTCCTCCGGAAACAGCTTGGAGTGCATTCCACACAGCCAGCAGAGCTGTTTTTTTCACCTCCCTTTCTACCGTTTGCAACATTTTCCCCAAATACAGGCAGTCCTCGACTTACGACAGTTCATTTAGTGACCGCCCCAAGTTACAACAGTGCTGAAAAAAAGGGACTGATGACCATTTTTCATGCTGACGACCGTTTGCAGCCTCCCCGTGGTCACGTGATCAAAATTCAGATGCTTGGCCACTGATTCATACTTACGACGGTTGCTGGGTCACGTGATCCCCTTTTGCGACCTTCGGACGAGCAAAGTCAAGAGAGAAGCCAGAGTCACTTAGCAAAGGGCAGGTTTCCATTGAGGTCGTAAGTCAAGGACTTCCTGTAGGTGAAGCAGATCATCGTTTTTCCTTGGAAGTCCGGTGGAAAATCTCAGTTTGTGTGTTTGCGTGGGTGTAAAATCTGTTTCTCATGTAAGAGGGTCACGTGGCAAAAAGTTTGAAAAAAAAAATCTGGAGCAGGTTACTCCAGATGACTCGTGGACTTCAACTCCCAGAATTCCTGGCTGGCTGGGACAGGGTTAGGCAACCTTGGCTCTTTTATGACTGGTGGACTTCAACTCCCAGAATTCCTGAGCCAGCCACGCTGAGGGGAAAGGGAGAGGTTTGCAAGCTGAGCCAGGCTGGCTCAGGAATTCTGGGAGTTGAAGTCCAGGAGTCATGAAGGGGCCATAGTTGACCCATGCTGGCTCAGGAATTCTGGGAGTTGAAGTCCACGAGTCATAAAAGAGCCAAGTTTGGCTACCCCTGCCCTAGGCCTAGGTCGCTTTATGACTCATGGACTTCAACTCCCAGAATTCCTGAGCCAGCCACGCTGAGGGGAAAGGGAGAGGTTTCCAAGCTGAGCCAGGCTGGCTCAGGAATTCTGGGAGTTGAAGTCCATGAGTCATAAAAGAGCCAACGTTGCCTGCCCTAGGCCTAGGCTGCTTTATGACTTGTGGACTTCAATTCCCAGAATTCCTGAGCCAGCCATGCTGAGGGGAAAGGGAGAGGTTTCCAAGCTCAGGAATTCTGGGAGTTGAAGTCCCCAAGTCATGAGGGGGGCCATAGTTCCCTCATGCTGGCTCAGGAATTCCGGGAATTGAAGTCCACGAGTCATAAAAGAGGCAAGGTTGCCTACCACTGGCCTAGGTGAAGAAAATCCCTCTAAATATGCTCAGAGGCAGCCCCAGGTTTAAGCTTAGAATGAGTTGAATGGACTCTTGTATGCTAGGGGTCCCCAATCCTTGGGCCACGGCCCACTATAGCGGGCCGTGGCCTGTTCGGAACCAGGCCGTGGAAGCGACACGTGAGCGAGCAAAAGCACGCAGTTCCACTCGCACGAATAGCGTGCGAGTGTACTCACATAGCATCATTTTTGTGACGCGCGGGTGCGTGTGCCCACCACTTGTGCAAATGGAGCTGCGTGCACGCTCATCTGCCACACGCACGTAAACGTTTCCCTCTCCCTCCCTGCCGGAAAGCTTGGGGAATGCTGTTCTATGCAGCCCTTTCCCATTTCACAGATGGGCAAACTGAGGCCAGACACCGGTGTCTCCCTTTCAGGCTGATCCTTGCTGCCTTTGAGGGGGTCTCGGTTCTCGGCTCCCCAAATTCTGCTCACGATTCCCTCTCGGCTTCCTTGTCCCCCTGGGGTCCACCCCATCTCTCTCCCCCCCTCCTTAGTAACCCTTCTCTCTTCCCTCCGGCTTCCGCAGCACCGCCTCCCGCCCCCCCCGCCCGGCGTCTCCCCCATTCAGATCATCCCTCAGTCCGTCTGTACCCCGCCCGCTGATGCCAAGAAAATGCCACCCCCCACTCTGCCCAAGCCGCGTAAACCAAGTTAGTAGCGCTCTTGCCCAGCATGGATCGATCCAACGAGAGCATGGCATGGGTGAGGTTCCGGGGGATCCTGGTTTCGTTCCGGCACTTCCCGGGTTTTTCAGCCGGAATGGTGAACCAGGGTTAGTTGCAAAAGTCGGCCGGTGGTGTCAACGGAGGCTTCCCTGGCAGAGCTTAGAGGGGTGGGGGAGATGTTTGCGCGATCCGGGCGCCCCTCCGTCGAAGCTGGGTGGGCTACAACTCCCACGGCCTGCTTAAGGGTGCCGCACAACAAGAGGGGTTTCCCTGGCATGCTGTGTGGCGCTCCTGCCTGGTGAGGTGGCTTCCTGCCCTGCATGGCTGTTGCATGAGCAGAGACCCCCCCTCCCAATTGGGTGGGATGCAGACCCCCTACCTTTTTGGCAGAGCCCTGGGGATGATGGGAGGGGTCTGGCCAGGGCTAGCTCCTTAGGCCTGCTTTGCCCATGCTGGGCTCATTAAATCTCCCCCCCCCTCTGTTTTTCTTTCTCACCTGTCAGCCATTCTTTCATCATCAATAATTGCTAATCCAATCGTAACTTTCCCTTACTCTCTTTCCCTCTTTTGGGGGGGCTGAAAAAATCCTTCCTCCGTCTCTTTCCTTCCTTCCTTACCTTCCTTCCTTCCTCTCCCCTTCTTCCCTCCTTCCTCCCCTTTCCTCCTTCTCTCCCTTCCCTCTTCCTTCCTTATGTTCCTTCCTTCCTTCCTCCCACTCTCCACCTTCCTTCCTTCTTCCTTCCTTCCTTCCTTCCTTCCTTCCTTCCTTCCTTCCTTCCTCTCCCCTTCTTCCCTCCCTCCTCCCTTCTTTCCTCCTTCCCTCTCTTATCCTCCATCTCCCCTCCCTTCCCCTTCCCCCTTCCTTCCTTCCTTCCTTCCTTCCCTCCCTCCCTTCCTTCCTCTCCCCTTCTTCCTCCTCCCTTCTTTCCTTCTTCCCTCCCTCCCTTCCTCTCCCTCTCCCCTCCCTTTTCCCTTCCTTATCTTCCTCCCTCCCTCCCTCCCTCTGCCTTCCTTCCTTTCTTCCTTCCTCTCCCCTTCTTCCCTCCCTCTTCCCTTCTTCTCTCCTTCCCTCCCTTCTCCTCCATCTCCCCTCCCTTCCTCTTCCCCCTTCCTTCCTTCCTTCCCTCCCTCCCTCCGCCTTCCTTCCTTCCCTCCCTCCCCTTCTTCCTCCTCCCTTCTTTCCTTCTTCCCTCCCTCCCTTCCCCTCCCTCTCCCCTCCCTTTTCCCTTCCTTATCTTCCTTCCTTTCTTCCCCCTTCCTTCCTTCCTTCCTTCCTTCCTCCGTCTTCCTCCCTCCCTCCCTCCCTCCCTTCCTCTCCCCTTCTTCCCTCCCTCCTCCCTTCTTTCCTTCTTCCCTCTCTTCCCCTCCTTCTCCCTTCCCTTCCCTTCCCCCTTCCTTCCTTATCTCCCTCCCTCCCTCTCCCCTCCCTCTTCCCTTCCTTATCTTCCTTCCTTCCCCCTTCCTTCCTTCCTTTCCTCCCTCCCTCCCTCCACCTTCCTTCCTTCCCTCTCTCCGCCTTCCTCCCTCCCTCCCTCCCTTCCTCTCCCCTTTTTCCCTCCCTCCTCCCTTCTTTCCTTCTTCCCTCTCTTCCCCTCCCTCTCTCTCCCTTCCTCTTCCCCCTTCCTTCCTTCCCTCCCTCCCCTTCTTCCTCCTCCCTTCTTTCCTTCTTCCCTCCCTCCCTTCCCCTCCCTCTCCCCTCCCTTTTCCCTTCCTTATTTTCCTTCCTTTCTTCCCCCTTCCTTCCTTCCTTCCTTCCTTCCTTCCTTCTCTCCCTTCCTCCGTCTTCCTTCCTTCCTCCCTCCGCCTTCCTCCCTCCCTCCCTCCCTTCCTCCCTTCCTTCCTCTCCCCTTCTTCCCTCCCTCCTCCCTTCTTTCCTTCTTCTCTCTCTTCCCCTCCTTCTTCCTCTCCCTTCCCTTCCCCCTTCCTTCCTTATCTCCCTCCCTCCCTCTTTTTGCTCCACTTGTTGACTGAATCACTCCAGTTGTTGTGAATCCGGCTTCCACCCCCCCCCATTGACTTTGCTTATCAGAAGGTCCCAAAAGGGAATCACGTGACCCTGGGACACTGCGACCGTCATAAGTATGAGTCAGTTGCCCAGCGTCCGGATTTTGATCCCATAGGAATGCTGCAACGATTGTGGGGGAAAAAACGGGTAGAAAGTCCCTTTTTTTTTCCTGACCACATTTCCCTTTTGCCCCCCTCCCTCTGCGCCCTCTGTCTGCTGAGGTTGCTTGTGTATCAGGTGGGGTGCATGGGTTCATGGGGGGAGGGGGGGAACCTGCTCCTCGGCCCTGGGTGCGAGTCTCGCTTTGGATCGCCCAAGTCTCTCTGCGGTGCTGGGCCTCTCCCTCCGCCCTCTGGCGGTCCGGCGTCTTTTTCTCCTCGTGCCTCTGAGAGATGCTTTTTCTCCCTTTCACAGCCTGCAGCCCCAATGCCTGCCGGGCCGTGGGCCGGGGTCTCCAGCCGAAGGGGGTCCGCGTCAAGGAGGTGGCGGACTTCAAGGTTTACACCAAAGGAGCCGGCACCGGCGACCTCAAGGTGGCCCTCAAGGGACCAAGTAAGTTCATTTTTTTTTCCGCCCTGAGAAGGGACCTTGGAGGTCATCTAGTCCAACCCCCTGCTCAGGCAGGCAACCCTACACCATTTCGGACAAAAGGCTGTCCAGTCTCTTCTTCAAAACGTCCAGTTGTATTCACCGCTTCTGGAGGCAGGTGGTTCCACTGGTTAATTGTTCTCACTGTCAGGAAGTTTCTCCTTAGTTCTAGGTTGCTTCTTGTCCTGCCTTCAGGGGCTTTGGAGAATAGAATAGAAAATAGAAAATAATAGAAAATAGAATAAAATACTATAGAATGGAATAGAATAGAATAGAATAGAATAGAATAGAATAGAATAGAATAGAAAATATGGAATAGAATAGAATAGAATAGAAAATAGAATAGAATAATGGAATGGAATAGAATAGAATAGAATAGAATAGAATAGAATAGAATAGAATAGAATAGAATCAGAGTTGGAAGGGACCTTGGAGGTCATCTAGCCCAACCCCCTGCTCAGGCAGGAAACCTTATATACCTATACTATTTCAGACAAATGGCTGTCCAGTCTCTTCTTAAAAACTTCCAGTGTTGGAACATTCACTGCTTCTGGTGGCAGGTAGTTCCACTGGTTAATTGTTCTCACTGTCAGGAAGTTTCTCCTTAGTTCCAGGTTGCTTCTCTCCTTGGTGAGTTTCCATCCGTTGCTTCTTGTCCTGTTGTAAGTCAAGGACTATCTGTAATCGAATTATTGTCTGGAAGTATAAAGCCACATCTTTTTTTAAGCTGAAAAAAAAAAAAAAGAGAGGTACCGCTGCTTTCATAAGTGGCTACAAAGACGCAGAAGCTCAATCCTCCACTAGGGATCTCCCAGTGGTCTTCTTTCCTTGCTTATCAATGCTTCAAAAAGGAACGCTTGCTTGTTTGTGGTACAAAGTTGTTGTTGTTTTTTTCACCCCAGAAGGAACGGAGGAACCGGTGAAGGTACGAGAGATCGGTGACGGGGTTTATGAGTGTGAATATTACCCCAAAGTGCCTGGAAAGTACGTGGTGTCGATTACCTGGGGCGGTCACGCCATTCCTAGGAGGTAGGCCACTCTGCAACGGCAGATATGGGGTGGGGGAAACTTGGCTCTTTAAGACCCTTCAGCCAGGAGTATCTGTATGGAGTATGGGGTCAAAAAAACGCCCAAGGAGAACCACAACCACACAATTGAAGCCCAGACTTACACTGTCTCTAGTGCAATGTTCCTCAAATGTCCCTGAGTTGGAAGGGAGCTTAGAGGTCATCTAGTCTGCCCCCCTGATCAGGGTAAGAACTGGTGGACCAGCTCCCACAAAATCCACCTTTCCCGCTAAAGAGGATCTGGCCCAAACCGTGTCTACTTGGTTTGACAAACTGTCATTTTTAATAAGCCGGGTTTAGCATAACGTGTACACCCAGACACAGCGTGTTTTCATTCTCCGGGCTGGTGTTTCTCTCCACCTTGGCCACTTTGAGACGGGTGGACTTCGGCTTCCAGAATTTCCCCAGGCCGGCAAAAGAATTGTGGGAGTCGAAGTCCACTCGTCCTAAGGCTGCCAAAGTTGAGAAACTCTATTCTAGTGGCAGTGAGTTCCACAGGTTATGCTCGGGTGCCAAAACCTGATCCAACTCTTCCTTTCTTCTTTCTCAGTCCCTTTGAAGTGCAGGTGGCCCCTGAAGCTGGGTTGCAGAAGGTTCGGGCTTGGGGCCCCGGGCTGGAAACGGGCATGGTGGGCAAGTCTGCTGACTTTGTTGTGGAGGCGATTGGCACCGAAGTGGGCACGCTAGGTACGTAACGCTTGCGTCTTCTCGTCCGGCCCCCTGCTCGGGCAGGAAACCCTGTGTAACATTTCAGACAAAGGGCTGTCCAGTTTTCGGCGTTGGAGGATCGACAACTTCCGGTGGCCAGTTGTTCCACTGGTTCATTATTCTAACTGTCAGGAAATTTCTCCTTAGTTCTAGGTTGCTTCATGGCCAATTCTGGTCTAAAGGGTGACCCCCCCACCCTCCCTCTTTCCTCATTATCTGCTCTTCCCAGGATTCTCCATCGAGGGCCCCTCGCAGGCCAAGATCGAGTGTGACGACAAAGGGGACGGTTCGTGCGACGTGCGATACTGGCCGACCGAGCCGGGCGAGTACGCCGTGCACGTGATATGCGACGACGAGGACATCAAGGACAGCCCCTTCATCGCCCACATCCTGCCGGCCACCAACGAGTACTTTCCCGAGAAGGTCAGCCTCTCCGGCCTCCCGGGCTCCATCCTGGGGTGGTGGGAGTGGCAGGGAGGGGGGGGGGGTCCAAGCGCTGTTGGGTTGCTGGGCTGAGGCTGGTCCCCATCCCACCCCGTCTAGGTCAAGGCCTTCGGTCCCGGGCTGGAGCCGGTGGGGTGCATTGTGAACAAACCGGCCGAGTTCACCATCGATGCCCGAGGAGCCGGAAAAGCAGCACTCAAGATCTACGCTCAGGTAAGGCCAGGAGGGGTCCCGGCCTGGAGGCCTTGAAGCCTTTTTTATTGTTTTGTTTATTTTATTTTATATTTTATTTTATTCATTTTATTTTATTATTTTACTTTATTATTATTTTATTTTATTTTATTTATTTTATTATTATTTTATTTATTTTATTTTACTTTCCATTATTTTACTTTACTATTATTTTATTATTTTATTTTACTTTATTTTATTTTAATTTTATTTTTTTGTTATTTTACTTTATTATTATTATTATTTTATTTATTTATTATTATTTTATTGTATTTTATTTTGTTTTATTTTATTTCATATTATTTTATTTTATTATTTTATTTTAGTTTATTTTTATTTTATTTTATTTATTTTATTTTACTTTACATTACTTTACTATTATTTTATTTTATTTTTTTATTTTATTTTACTTTATTTTATTTTTGTTATTTTACTTTATTATTATTATTTATTTATTTATTTATTATTTTATTTTATTTTATATTATTTTATTTTATTATTTTATTTTATTTTAGTTTATTTTTATTTTATTATTTTATTTTATTTATTTTATTTTACTTTACATTACTTTACTATTATTTTATTTTATTTTTATTTTTATTTTATTTTACTTTATTTTATTTTATTTTATTTTTGTTATTTTACTTTATTATTATTTTTTATTTATTTATTATTATTTTATTTTATATTATTTTATTTTATTTTATTATTTTATTATTTTTTTATTTTATTTTATTTTTATTTTATTTTATTATTTTATTTTATTTATTTTATTTTACTTTACATTACTTTACTATTATTTTATTTTATTTTTGTTATTTTACTTTACTTTTATTTTATTTTATTTTTGTTATTTTACTTTATTATTTTATTTTATTTTATTTTGTTTTATTTTATATTATTTTATTTTATTTTTATTTTTATTTTATTTTATTTTATATTTTATTATTTTATTTTATTTTTATTTTATTTTATTTTATTAATTTATTTTATTTATTTTATTTTACTTTACATTATTTTACTTTACTATTATTTTATTTTTGTTATTTTACTTTATTTTATTTTATTTTTGTTATTTTACTTTACTTTTATTTATTTTATTATTTTATTTTATTATTTTATTTTATTTTACTTTATTTTATTTATTTAGTTTAGTATTTTATTTTATTAATATTTTACTTTATTTTACTTTTTTATTTTACTTTTTATTTTATTTTATTTTATTCATTATTCTACTCTATTTTATTTTTTATTATTTTGTTATATATTTACATTCGGAGTGTATTATTTTTATAAGCAACTCAAAGTGGGGAACATACTCCTTCCTCCTCTCATTTTCCCCTACAATAACAGTACTATGAGGTGGGCTGAGCTGACTGGCCCAAAATCACCCAGCTGGCTTTCATGCCTAAATAGGACTAGAAGTCCCATTCACCTGGTGATTGGCCCATAGTCACCCAGCTGGCTTCCATGCCTAAGGTGGGACTAGAACTCACAAGTTTCCTGGTTATTGGCTCAAAGTCACCCAGCCGGCTTTCAGGCCAAAGGTGGGACTAGAACTCACCATCTCCCAGTTTGTAGCCTGGTGCCTGAACTACTAGACCAGGGGTCTTCAAACTTGACCCTTTTATGACTTGTGGACTTCAACTCCCAGAATTCCTGCCTGGCTGAGGAATTCTGGGAGTTGAAGTCCACAAGTCATAAAAGGGCCAAGTTTGAAGACCCCTCTACTAGACCAAACTGGCTTGAAGAGTTTAGTGTCCTGAAGTAATGACACTTCAACCTGGGCAATGAAGTCACCTCTACTCAGGAGCTTCAGGATGCGCCCAAGAACTCCTTTAACCATCCAGGAGTAACTTAGGAGTTGGTTTTCACCCAAGGTACATCTCTTTCTAGGATGCCGAAGGCGTTCCCATTGACGTCAAAGTCAAGGACAATGGCAACGGGACCTTCTCCTGTGTCTACGTCCCCACCAAGGCCATCAAGCACACCCTCATCATCAGCTGGGGAGGCGTGAACGTCCCCAAGAGTCCATTCCGGGTGAGTGACTCCGGAGTGGAGAAGCCTGTTGGGGGGTTCTTGGCCATCTTCTGTTGATGGCCCTTTTGGGAGCAGGGAGGAGTGTCAACCCATGCATGGACAAGTGGGAGGTCCCAGGCCAATCTTCTGCTGGAGCTTAGAGACGGGAAGATCTCCGTCCAAGCCTGTGTAGGCCATCAACTCATCCAGCTTCTTCTCACCATCACACTCGTCTGGCTTAGTCTCTCTCCAAACTTGGATGAAGGTGATGTAGAAGAACACAACTAGTGGTCAACCAGGACCCATGGAGCAGAAGCTGGAGACCACAAAGATGGAGATACTGTCTCAGGAGAAGGAGGTGTCCTGATTGACAGGCCTTAGTGGGCCAGGCACACACAGTTTTTCTAAATGGTTTGAGCTTTCTTAGAAGGAATCTACAACACGGTCCTTACTGGGACAGGTAGTCCTTGACATATGACCAAAATGGAGCCCAGGATTGATGGCACTAAGTAAGAAATGTGTTAAGTCAGCAACAGGGTTGTTAAGCGAATCCGTCAGTTTGAATTCTGATAAATATATTTCAAAAAATGCGGATCACGTGACTGTGGGGATGCTGCCATACTTGTAAGTTTGAGGACAGGTCGTAAGTCATAAACCATGGTAACTATGAATGGTGGTTAAGCAAGTAAGCAAGTGGTTAAGTTAAGTAAGTCAAGGACTCCCCGTGGTCCATTAGGATTCCACGATTCCATTGTGCTTCTCGTACGTTCATCTGCTCTTCTTCTCTCTTCCCAGGTGAGTGTCGGAGAAGGTAGCCACCCTGATAAAGTCAAGGTCTACGGTCCTGGAGTCGAGAAGACGGGGCTGAAGGCCAACGAGCCCACCTACTTCACCGTGGACTGCAGCGAGGCTGGCCAAGGTGATCCCCAACTCTGAGAACTTGTGGGAGGGTCGGAGTTAAAGCAAACCACAAACGTCAACAGAAGAACAAAGTTGGAGAGGACCGTGGAGGTCTTCTAGTCTTCTAGCATGGCTGGCTGAGGAATTCTGAGAGTTGAAGTCCACAAGTCATAAAGTGGCCAAGGTTGGGGACCTCTGTATCTAGCCCAACCGTTGTTGGGTGTCCTTTCTGAGAAGACAAAAGCCACCTTTGAATTCTGATCCTTCAACCGCTTGTACTGCAAAGACGATTCGTTGGGTGGGATTCTGGCGGGTTCATAGCAGTGTTTCTCAACGTTGGCCACTAGAACGTGGGTGAGCTTCGACTCCCAGAATTCCCCAGCCAGCCAGAATCCAAGAAAAAGGACCCACTGTGTCCTGGTTTGGCCCAAGGTCGCCCAGCTGGCTTTCATGCCTAAGGTGGCACTGGAATTCACCGTCTCCTAGTGATTGCCCCAATGTCACCCAATCAGCTTTCATGGCTAAGGTGGAACTAGAACTCACCGTCTCCTGGTGACTAGCCCAAGATCACCCAGCTGGCTTTCATAGCTAAGGCAGGACTAGAATTCACCGTCTCCTGGTGACTGGCCCAAAGTCATCCAGCTGGCTTTCATGGCTAAGGTGGAACTAGAACTCACTGTCTCCCAGTGATTGGCCCAAGGTCACCCGGCCAGTTTTCACTCCTAAGGCAGGACTAGAATTCACCATCTCCTAGTGATTGTCCCAAGGTCACCCAGCTGGCTTTCATGGCTAAGGCAGATCTAGAACTCACCCTCTCACTCACCCAGTTTTTAGCCTGGTGCAAAGCTGGCTGGGAAATTCTGGGAGTTGAAGTCCACCCATCTTAAGGTGGCCAAGGTTGAGAAACGCTGGTTTGTAGGAAGACACCGAGGTGGTGAGCCCTTCCAGGTTTGTCCTACTAAATTTCCCATCGTCCCCAGCCAGGCTCTCCCGTCGGAGAAGTACTTCCATCTCTTTCTGATGGAACTCCATCAGCAAGGCTTTGAGGGAGAATGCAAACCGTACAAGCTAACAATCGGATGTTGGCTTGTCCAGAAGAATCTCAGGGCGCTCCCCCCCCCTAGATTTTGGCTATGTTTGGAGCAGAGATGCCCAAGTTTTCTTCCCAAACTCTTGACCTTCAATCCCATTTTTGCTTTGCAGGAGACGTGAGCATCGGCATCAAATGCGCCCCTGGGGTGGTGGGCCCGGCTGAAGCTGACATCGACTTTGACATCATCAAGAACGACAACGACACCTTCACTGTGAAATACACACCCCCAGGCCCCGGGCGTTATACCATCATGGTGCTGTTTGCCAGCCAGGTAAGGCGCACGGGCGCCAAGGGGCTGCCCAGCCTGGGAGCCTGTACATGTGCCAGAGGTGGCCACAGGTCCATTGATCTGGATCAGAACCTTTGGGTGGTTGACGGTTCCTCTTTAGCTTGTCCATTGCTGAGTTGCATGACTTCATGGCCAGTTCGGTCTAGTGGTTGTGGCACCAGGCTAAAAACTGGGAGAGGGTGAGTTCTAGTCTTCCTTATCCAGCTGGGAGACCTTGGGCTAATTACCAGGAGACAGTGGGTTCTAATTCCACCTTAGCCATGAAAGCTGGCTGGGTGACATTGGGCCAATCACTGGGAGAGGGTGAGTTCTAGTTCTGCCTTAGCCACGAAAGCCAGCTGGGGGATTTTGGGCCAGTCAGCAGGAGACAGTGAATTCTAGTTCTGCCTTAGGCATGAAAGCTGGCTGGGTGACTTTGAGCCAATCACTGGGAGGCGGTGAGTTCTAATTCTGCCTTAGCCATGATAGCCAGCTGGGTGATTTTGGGTTAGTCACCGGGAGACAGTGAATTTTAGTTCTGCCTTAGGCATGAAAGCTGGCTGGGTGACTTTGGGCCAATCACCAAGAGACAATGAGTTCTAGCTCTATTTTAGGCACAAAAGTCATTTGGGTGACTTTGGACCAATCGCCAGGTGTCAGGGAGTTCTAGTCCTGCCTTAGGTATGGATGCTGGCTGGGTGACCTTGGGCCAATCGCTGGGAGAACAGTGAGTTCTAGTTCTGCCTTAGCCACGAAAGCCAGCTGGGTGATTTTAGGCCACGTATTTATTTTAAGAGAAAAGGAGGCAGAGCTGGGGGGGTGGTGGAGGTAAGTGTACTATTAGCCTAGAATTGTTACGGTCCCACAAATGATCGAAGTCCAGACCCTCTTGAATTCCACTGATCCTTCCCTGGCGCCGATTTAGCGCTGACCTTGAGTTGACCGAGTCCTTGTGGGCAGCCTTGAGCAAGACATCTTCTGAACCGCAACTTCATGATGTACGGTCCTCATCCTTTGTGCCTGACGTCCCCCATGGAGAAAGAGCCGATGAACCAAGGGATAGGCCCTCCTTTCCGGGTTATGTGCCCGTCCTGGTACCCCCTTCCCTGATTCCTCTCTTCTTCTGGGTCCCTGCAGGAAATCCCCACCAGCCCTTTCCACATCAAGGTGGACCCCTCGCACGACGCCAGCAAAGTGAAGGCAGAGGGGCCTGGTCTCAATCGGACGGGTGAGTGACCCCCCCCTCCAAAAGTATTTATTTGGGGTGACATTGCACATACCCTCTTAAGAGAAAAGCGGAGTTGGAAGGGACCTTAAAGGTCTTCTAGTCCAACCCTTAGCTTAAGCAGGGCACCCTTTACAGTGTCTGACAAGTAGTTGTCCAGTCTCTTCTTAAAAACCTCCAGGGATGAAGCTCCCACAACTTCTGGTGGCAAGCTGTTCCACTGGCTAATTGTCCTCACTGTTAGGAAGCTTCTCCTTAATTCCAGGTTGCTTCTCTCCTTGATTAATTTCCATCCGTTCTTTCTTGTCCTGCCTTCTGGGGCTTTGGAGAATAGCTTGACCCTCCCCTCTTTTTTGTGGCAGCCCCTCAAACACTGGAAGACTGCTATTATATCACCCCTCTTCCAAAGAGGGTGCCCATTTTGGCTCCGGGGAAAGAGCCGGGCTTTTCAGAGATGGATGGGGGTCTCCAGCTGGGAATTGATTGAAAAAGTAGCTCCATCTAGGTCAGGGGTAGGCCACCTCGGCTCTTTTATGACTCATGGACTTCAACTCCCAGAATTCCTGAGTCAGTGCTGACTCAGGAATTCTGGGAGTTGAAGTCCATGAGTCATAAAAGAGCCGAGGTGGCCTACCCCTGACCTAGGTGGATCCCTGGAGATGTGGCTGCCACACTCTGTCTCCTGCAATCCAGGGAAAGGGGAGAGCTGACCTCCCTTCTTGACCCTTCCTCCCCAGGCGTGGAGGTCGGGAAGCCCACTCACTTCACCGTGTTCACCAAGGGAGCGGGCAAAGCCAAGCTGGACGTCCACTTTGCCGGTGCCACCAAGGGTGAGGTGGTGCGTGACTTTGAGATCATCGACAATCACGATTACTCCTACACGGTCAAATACACAGCTGTGCAGCAGGTGAGCGAGGGTCTATTTCTGGTGGCCTCCTGGATGGCCCTTCAAGCTAGGTGAACTTCACCCCCCAGGTCACCTTCTCAGTTCCTGGGTCGGCCTCCTAGGAACTGTCTTGACTGTCTGCGGAACAGGCTGCCACTTGAAATCAAGAGATCTCCTTTGCTGGAGGCCTTCCAAGAGAGGCCGGAGGGTCATCCTCTAGTGGACCTCACAGCGAGCAGCGGGTGGGATGGGACCTTCTCTCTAGGTCACGGGGTGACCTTGGGAGAATCACTAGGACACGGGTCGGCAATCCGCGGCTCCGGAGCCGCATGTGGTGCTTTGAGCCTTCTCCTGCGGCTCCCAGCCTCCTCCGCCATTTGCAGAGAGAGAGACAGAGACAGAGAGAGGCACTTGCGCTTCTCTCTCTCTCTCTCTCTCTCTCTCTCTCTCTCTCTTTCTTTCTTTCTCTGTGTTTATGTGTGTGTAAAAAAGAGTGGCCTCACGCTGTTCTTGGACAAGCTGACAAGCTTATTGGGTGGGGCTCCTCCCTTTGCTGCGTCTCAGCAGAAAGCAGCAGCTCTCTCTCTCTCTCACTCACTCACTCACTCACTCACTCACTCACTCTCTCTGGTGAGCAGAAGATCGGAGAGAGGGAGGGAGACAAAGAGAGGGAGGGAGGGAGGGAGGGAGAGAGAGAGAACTCATGAACAGCAGCCTCTATTTCTTTTTAATTAAACTCTTCAATCAAGCTCTCCCCTCTTGCGCACATATGCCTGCGCACAAGTTTTACGGCTCCCACTGTTTTCTTTTCTCCGGGAAATGGGTCCAAGTAGCTCTTTGAGTGTTTAAAGTTGCCGACCCCTGCTCTAGGCAACCTGACAATGTCCCGGTAACCCCTCACCCACCTTGCAATTTTTGAATGACCTTACCAAACGTATCTCTGTCCCCACCAACCAGGGGAACATGGCGGTGACGGTGACCTACGGCGGGGATGCCATCCCCAAGAGCCCCTTCCCAGTCTATGTGGCCCCCCCTCTGGACCTCGGCAAGGTCAAAGTGCAAGGACTCAACAACAGTAAGTTTGACCTCGAGTCTACTTCTTGGGTGCGGCTGAGTTGAAAGGGTTGTTCGAGTTGTGAGTTGTGGTAGGAGACGACCAGGCTGAGTTCGAGGGAGGAGGAGTCAAATACATCATTGCTTTGGGGGTCTCTGCACCCCTATAGGAGACTTAAACCCAGCCCCCCTCCCACCTTCAAGTCTGTTGACTCTTATCTGGGGCCAAATTGCCAGTTCAGATTTTTGTAGTCCTCAATTTAATGACAGCTCATTTAACGACCATTCAAAATTACAACGGCACTGAAAAAAATGTTTTTCATACTTAACAACCGTTGCGGCATCTGGTGATCAAAATTAAGACGCTTGGGAACTGACTCACATTTATGACGGTTGCAGCGTCCAGGAGATTGTGTGACCCCGTTTATGACCTTCTGATGAGTGAAGTCAGTGGGGACTGCCAGATTCATTTAGCAACCGAGTCACTAATTTAACAGTCACAGCGATTCACTTAACAACGGTGGCCAGGAAGGTCGTAAAATGGGACAAAATTCACTTAACAAATGTCCCACTTAGCAACAGGCATGTTGGACTCAATTGCGGCCGTACGTCGAGGACTCCCTGCACAAGCTTTGCCGTGACACAGCCGAGTGTGCATTTATGGGCATTGTGTGTTTATGTTGTTGTTGTTAATTGCGAAGTCGTGTCCGACCCATCGCGACCCCATGGACAACGTTCCTCCAGGTCTTCCTGTCCTCTACCATCTTCTGGAGTCCATTTAAATTCACACCTACCGCTTCAGTGACTCCATCCAGCCATCTCATTCTCTGTCGTCCCCTTCTTCTATTGCCCTCCATCTTTCCCAGCATTAGGCTCTTCTCCAGTGAATCCTTCCTTCTCATTAGGTGGCCAAAGTACTTGAGTTTCAACTTCAGGATCTGGCCTTCTAAAGAGCAGTCGGGGTTGATCTCTTCTAGGACTGACCGGTTTGAACGCCTTGCAGTCCAAGGGACTCGCAGGAGTCTTCTCCAGCACCATAGTTCAAAGGCCTCAATTCTTTTGCGCTCAGCCTTTCTTATGGTCCAACTTTCACAGCCATACATTGCAACTGGGAAAACCATGGCCTGGACTATACGCACTTTTGTTGGCAGGGTGATGTCTCTGCTTTTTAGAATGCTGCCTAGATTTGCCATAGCTTTCCTCCCCAGGAGCAAGCGTCTTTTAATTTCTTGGCTGCAGTCCCCATCTGAGGTGATCTTGGAGCCCAGAAAAATAAAATCTGTCACTACCTCCATTTCTTCCCCATCTATTTGCCAGGAATTGAGAGGGCCGGATGCCATGATTTTGGTTTTCTTAATGTTGAGTTTCAAGCCAACTTTTGCACTCTCCTTCTTCACCCGCATCAAGAGGCTCTTTAGTTCCTCTTCACTTTCTGCCATCAGAGTGGTATCATCTGCATATCTTAGGTTGTTGATATTTCTCCCAGCAATCTTAATTCCAACTTTTGATTCATCTAGCCCTGCCTTTCTCATGATGTGCTCTGCATATAAGTTAAATAGGCAGGGCGACAGTATACAGCCTTGCCGGACTCCTTTTCCAATTTTGAACCAATCAGTGGTTCCGTGTTCGGTTCTCACTGTTGCTTCTTGACCCACATATAGGTTTCTAAAGAGACAAATGAGATGGTCTGGTACTCCCATCTCTTTAAGGACTTGCCACAATTTGTTGTGATCCACACAATCAAAGGCTTTTGCATAGTCAATGAAGCAGAAGTAGATGTTTTTCTGGAACTCCCTAGCTTTCTCCATGATCCAGCGTATGTTGGCAATTTGATCTCTAGTTCCTCTGCCTCTTCGAAATCCTGCCTGTACTTCTGGTAGTTCTCGATCCACATACTGCTGGAGTCTAGCTTGTAGGATTTTAAGCATAACTTTACTAGCATGTGAAATGAGTGCAATGGTGCGATAGTTTGAACATTCTTTGGCATTGCCTTTCTTTGGAATTGGGATGTAAACTGACCTTTTCCAATCCTGTGGCCACTGTTGAGTTTTCCAAATTTGCTGGCAAATTGAATGTAGCACTTTTACTGCATCGTCTTTTAAGATTTTGAATAGCTCAGCTGGAATACTGTCACCTCCACTAGCTTTGTTGTTGCTCAGATTTTCTAAGGCCCATTTCACTTCACATTCTAGGATGTCTGGTTCGAGGTCAATGACCATCTCATTGTGGTTATCTGGGATGTTAAGCTCATTCTTGTATAGTTCTTCTGTGTAGTTTTGCCATCTCTTCTTAATCTCTTCTGCCTCTGTTAGGTCTCTGCCATTTTGGTCCTTTATCATGCCCATCTTTGCATGAAACGTTCCCTTCATATCTCCAATTTTCTTGAAGAGATCTCTGGTCCTCCCTATTCTGTTGTTTTCTTCTATTTCTTTGCACTGTTCATTTAAGAAGGCATTCTTATCTCTTCTAGCTACTCTCTGGAATTCTGCATTCAATTGGGTGTATCTTTCTCTTTCTCCTTTGCCTTTCGCTTCCCTTCTTTCCTCAGCTATTTGCAAAGCTTCCTCAGACAGCCATTTTGCTTTCTTGCATTTCTTTTTCTTTGGGATGGTTTTAGTTGCTACCTCTTGTACAATGTTGCGAACTTCCATCCATAGTTCTTCAGGCACTCTGTCTATCAGATCCAGTTCCTTAAATCTATTTGTCACCTCTACTGTATATTCATCAGGAATATGATTTAGTTCATATCTGAGTGGCCTAGTGCTTTTCCCTACTTTTTTCAATTTAAGCCTAAATTTTGCAACGAGAAGCTCATGATCTGAGCCACAGTCAGCTCCTGGTCTTGTTTTTACTGACTGTATAGAGCTTCTCCATCTTTGGCTGCAGAGCACATAGTCAATCTGATTTCTATGTTGACCGTCTGGTGATGTCCATGTGTAGAGCCGTCTCTTGGGTTGTTGGAAAAGAGTGTTTGTTATGACCATCGTATTCTCTTGACAAAATTCTATTAGCCTGTGCCCTGCTTCATTTTGTACTCCAAGTCCAAACTTGCCTGTTATTCCGGTTATCTTTTGGCTTCCTACCTTAGCATTCCAATCCCCCATGATGATAAGGACATCATTTTTTGGTGTTAATTCTATAAGGTGCTGTAGGGCTTCATAGAACCGGTCAATTTCATCCTCTTCAGCACCAGTGGTTGGGGCATAGATTTGGACTACTGTGATATTGAATGGTTTGCCTTGGATTCGAATAGAGATCATTCTGTCATTTTGAGAATTGTATCCCAGTATTGCTTTTCCTACTCTTTTATTGACTATGAAGGCTACTCCATTTCTTCTGAGGGATTCTTGCCCACAGTAGTATACCTGATGGTCATCTGAGTTAAATTCACCCATTCCTGTCCATTTTAGTTCGCTGATTCCTAAGATGTCGATGTTCAGTCTTGTCATCTCTTTTTTGACTACGTCTAGCTTGCCTTGATTCATGGATCTTACATTCCAGGTTCCTATGGAGAATAAATCTTTACAGCATTGGACTTTCCTTTCACCACCAGATATATCCACAGCTGAGCGTCCTTTCGGCTTTGGCCCAGTCGCTTCATTCTTTCTGGCGCTACTAGTACTAGCCCTCTGCTCTTCCCCGGTAGCATATTGGACACCTTCCGACCTGAGGGGCTCATCTTCCAGCGTCATATCTTTTTTCCTTTTAGTACTGTCCATGGGGTTTTCATGGCAAAGATATTGGAGTGGTTTGCCATTTTTGTGTGTTTATACTGCATTCTAACCACGGAGCCACCAATGGTTCATCTTGGTAGAATTCAATGTGCTTCCCTCTCCTTTCCTGCCCATGCGCAGAGGTCGATGTGGGTCGGGACCAAGAATTTACCGTCAACACGCGTGGAGCTGGTGGCCAGGGACAGGTGGATGTGAAGATCAGCTCGCCCTCCCGCCGTCCGATTCCGTGCAAGATGGAGACGGGCGCCACCAACGACGTCCACTCGGTGAAGTACATGCCGCCCGAAGAGGGTCCATATAAGGTGGACGTCACCTATGACGGGAACCCTGTGCCCGGAAGCCCCTTTGCCGTCGAGGCTGTCATGCCCCCCGACCCAACCAAGGTCAGCTCCAGCTGGATCCTCAGTGCTGCAGGCTGTCGAGGGGTGGAGGGGGGCTGAGATTGCCCTGGGGGTGGGTGGGAACTGGGTTAAGATTCTGATCCCTTCCCGCAGCTTCTTTCTTTTTAAGGATAACTTTATTAAATTTTTAAGGGATAAAAATGAACAGGGACTCATTAAGATGAGTGAAAGAGAAGGGAGGGAGGGAGGGAGGGAGGGAGGGAGGAAGGAAGGAAGGAAGGAAGGAAGGAAGGAAGGAGAGACAATGAAAAAAAGAGAAAGAGAGAAAGAACATACCGAAAAAGAGAGAGAAAAAAAGAAAGGACACATAGAGAAAAATGAAGAGAGAGAGAGAGAAAGAGAAAGAGAGAGAGAGAACAGAGAGAAGGAGCAGGAGAAAGAGAATGAGAATGAAGCCCAAACTGCAGAAAAAATGAGCCAATCACCAGGGAACTGTGAATTCTAGTCCTGCCTTAGACATGAAAGGTGTCTGGATGTCTTTGGACCAATCACCAGGAGACAGTGAGTTCTAGTCCCGCTTTAGGCATGAAAGCCAACTGGGTGACTTTGGCCAATCACTAGGAGATGGTGAATTCTAGTCTCACCTGTGGCATGAAAACCAGCTGGGAGACTTTGGGCCAATCATCAGGACACTGGGAGTTCTAGTCCAAACAAGCAAGCAAGCAAGTAAGCAAAGAAACAATGAATGAATGAATGAATGAACTGAAAACATTCCTCCCTTGTCCTCTGCTAGGTGTGTGCCTATGGGCCTGGACTGAAGGGGGGGTTTGTGGGAAAACCAGCCCCTT
The DNA here is from genome assembly GCA_039797435.1 of Crotalus adamanteus. NCBI lineage: Eukaryota > Metazoa > Chordata > Lepidosauria > Squamata > Viperidae > Crotalus > Crotalus adamanteus. The sequence continues at coordinate 93,597,273 of CM077923.1, forward strand.
TCACCATCGACACCAAAGGAGCCGGGACGGGTGGGCTAGGCCTGACCGTGGAGGGTCCCTGCGAAGCCAAGATTGAGTGCCAGGACAACGGCGACGGTTCCTGCTCGGTCTCCTACTTACCCACCGAGCCTGGCGAATACACCATCAACATCCTCTTCGCCGACGTTCACATCCCGGGCTCTCCCTTCAAGGCAGACATCAAGCCCGTCTTCGACCCGACCAAGGTGACGGCCAGCGGGCCTGGTCTGGAGCGTGGCAAGGTGGGTGAGGTGGCCACCTTCACTGTGGACTGCTCCAAGGCGGGCGACGCCGAGCTGACCATCGAAATCATCTCCGATTCGGGGGTCAAAGCCGAGGTGCTGATCCAGAACAACAGCGACGGCACTTACAGCATCACGTACATTCCTTCCTTCCCGGGCACCTACACCATCACCATCAAATACGGCGGGCATCACGTACCCAAGTTCCCAGCCCGGGTCAACGTGGATCCTGCCGTGGACACCAGCAACGTCAAAGTCTTTGGACCTGGGGTGGAACCTCGAGGTAGGTGTTTGGGCGAGCAGGATGGCGGCCATTTTACTTTGGCAGGACAAAAAGGCCAAGTCCCAAAGTGAGGAAAATATATTATAAAATTAAGAACAACCCTGTAGGAGATGACCCGGCTGGAGCCTGAGGGAGGAGTCAAACGCGTCATAAGTCATGAGTCCCTGTGCGCCAGCAAGAGATTTAAGTCGAGCTCATCTTGAATGCCTTCTTATCTCCCGCTCATTTCCCTTGACCGTTAGTTGACCCGATTCTTGTTTATGTGTTTAAACTTGCAATAAATCTGTATACAGGCAGTTCTCCACTTACAACAAGTGATTGCTCAAAGTTACAACGGCACTGAAAAAGTGACTTATGACCGTCTTTCACACTTACGACCGTGGCCGCATCCCCCTGACCGTGGGACCCAAATTCAGATGCTTGGCAATTGGTTCATATTTACGACGGTCGCAGTCTCCCAGAGTCACGTGGTCCTATTTGCGACCTTCTGACAAGCAAAAGTCAGGGGGAAGGGAGGCAGATTCACTTAACAACCGTGTCCCTAACAACCCCTTCAATGATTCACTTAAGAACGGTGGCAAGAGAGGTCGCAAAATGGGGCAAAACTCACTTCACAACTTAACAACGCAAACGATGGGCTCAGTTGCCTGGATCTCCTGATTTCCCCGGAGCTTGAAAAAACCATGGAGATGTTACCCTTATGAAAACTATTCTTTAGGGCAGGGGTCCCCAGTCCCTGGTCCGTGGACCGGTACTGGGCCGCAGCATGCCAGTAACCGCTCCACACATACAAGCAAAGCCCCATCCACAGGATGCAGGCAGCACACAAAACCACACACCCTCTGATCCACGGAAAAACTCTCTCCACGGAACCGGTCCCTGGTGCCCCAAAAGTTTGGGACCTCTGGTTTAGAGTCTCTTGCTTGAGCAAATGGTTGGGCTAGAACAAGGATCCCCAACCCCTGGTCTGTGGACTGGTACAGGGCCACAGCACGCCAGCCACCGGTCCGCACAAACAAAGTCCCATCCGCGGGACGCAGGCAGCACACAAAACCACGCACCCTCTGGTCCGTGGAAAAATCTCTTTCCATGGAACCGGTCCCTGGTGCCCGAAGTGTTGGGGGCCTCTGCTTTAGGGGTAATTAGAGATAGGCCTTAACTTACGACCATTCCATTAGTGAATATTCAAAGTTACAACGGCACTGAAAAAAAAAGGGACATATGCCCACTGCAGCCTCCCCACGGACACGTCGTAATTCAGACCCTTGGCAACTGACTCACATTTATGACGTTTGATTCTGGGGGAGCCAAATTCGCTCCATGGGCATCTTACTGACTTAACAACTGCAGTGATTTGCCTCACAATGTCGGCAAGACAGGTTGTAAAGTGGGGGCCAAGCTCCCTTCACAACTGTCTCACTTAGCGGCAGAAAAATTGGGCTTGACGGTGGTGGTAAGCTGAGGACTGCCTGTATGTCATTGTTTCTTTCGTTGGCTGCTGTTACATTTGCGCTTCTTTTTATTCCTCTGTTCTTACTGTTGTTACCAACCAGCAGCAAATAAATTGAATAAAAAATAAACTTCTGGGGTTTATCCAAGATCCAAGCGGGGGTCTCAGCGTCGCTAACCCTTTCGCCGTCTCTCTCCAGGGGTGCTGCGCGAGGTCACCACGGAGTGCACGGTGGACGCCCGCTCTCTCACCAAAACGGGGGGCAACCACGTCAAAGTGCGGGTCATCAATCCTTCGGGGGCCAAGACAGACACCTACATCACCGACAACGGGGACGGTACTTACCGGGTCCAGTACACCCCCTTTGAGGATGGTAAGGCTCCCCTTATGTGTCCCCTCCCACCTCTTGCCCTCCCCTACCCCACATCGATGTGAGCCCTTCCCTTCTCCCTTGCGTGCAAAAAAGGACAATTTCCATCAGTGAAATTAGGAACTGAGATTTTTCTCCTTTAACCTGAGTTTGGCCAGGGGGATCTGCAGGTCGTCCTCGGCTTACGACTTGGTCGCTTAGCGGTCGTTCGAAGTTACAACGGATCTTTGCAATCTGGATTTAAAGTTTGGAGGGTCCGCTCCACCCCCCGTGTTTGCCTTGCACGGTGGAGGCAGGCCCACCTGCGCTGTTTGTCTTACAGGTGTGCATTTGGTGGAGGTGACTTACGATGATGTGCCGGTGCCCAAGAGCCCCTTCCGAGTAGGGGTCACTGAAGGCTGCGACCCCAGCCACGTCCGTGCTTACGGCCCCGGCCTAGAAGGGGGTCTGGTGAACAAGTCGAACCGCTTCACCGTGGAAACCAGGTGAGCCTCCCCTGCCCCTCCCTCTCAGGGGCAAATGGAGTTTGACGGTGACGATTGTGCTCCGAGAAAGGATCCCGGGTTCTCTGTGTAGCGGTTTGATCTAACCCAGTGAGTCTCAAAGCTGGCCCCTTTAAGATGGGCGGACCAACTCCCAGAATTCCTCATGGCTGGCTGGAGAATTGAAGTCCACCCATCTTAAAGTGGGCAAGTTTGAAAACTGACGTAAGCCATAAACAGCAGCAGCACACAAACAAGGAGGAAGGAGGGAGCAGAGTGTGAAAAGTCCTAGAAACTAAACAAGAGAATTGCACTTCTTGTTGTGAGTCCATCCATCCATCCATTCATCCATCCATCCATCCATCTCTCTGTCTCTGTCTGTCTGTCTGTCTGTCTCTCTATTCCATCTTTCCTATCTATCTATCTATCTATCTATCTATCTATCTATCTATCTATCTATCTATCTATCTATCTATCTACCTACCTACCTACCTACCTACCTACCTACCTCTGCCTATCTGCCTATGTATCTATCTTATATCATTTATCGAACTATCATATCTATCTATCTATCTATCTATCTATCTATCTATCTATCTATCTATCTATTCCATTTCTCTCTTCTATCTATCTATCTGTCTGTCTGTCTGTCTGTCTGTCTGTCTGTCTGTCTATCTATCTATCTATCTATCTATCTATCTATCTATCTATCTATCTATCTATCTATCTATCTACCTATCAGCCTATCTGCCTATCTGCCTATCTATCTTATATCATTTATCGAACTATCCTATCTATCTATCTATCTATCTATCTATCTATCTATCTATCTATCTATCTATCTATCTATCTATCTATCTATCTATCTATCTATCTATCTATCTATCTATCTATCTATCTACCCTGCCCATTACACTTGCATGCCTCTGTACAGTTGACAGATAAATCAGTAAAACGATATATCAGCTATAGGTTTAAAAAAAAGCACGTTAAAAACCAAATTAAAACAAAAGGGTCAATTAAAAAAGCAGAGGAAGCATAACTTCCAAACAAGAAATCAATCAATTGTCATAAATAACAGGATGAAATTCAAGACAAGCCAATCCAGGGTCCTTACTAGTGTTTATATGCAGCATTTTTGAGGTTTGATAACCTTTAAACCCAGGGTCACATAGGATAGATAGATTTATTGCCTCTGGGAGGGGGTCTTCTGCATTTGCTTCATCCTTTTGTGGTGGTTTTAATTCACCAAGTACTGCTGGACCTCCTGCAGGAATGTTGGATTGGCTTCTTCCTGGCGGCATTGCCTGCAGCTCCTGTTTTTTGGTGGGGTTCTTTAAAAGGGGCTCCTTTCATTCCTAGGGGCGCAGGGACCGGGGGTCTCGGCTTGGCCATCGAAGGCCCCTCGGAGGCCAAGATGTCCTGCAAGGACAACAAAGACGGCAGCTGCAGCGTAGAGTACATCCCCTTCACACCCGGGGACTACGACGTCAACATCACCTTTGGTGGACGCCCCATCCCAGGTGGGTAGGGAGGATGGGAGAGGAAAGAGGGGAGGAGGGGAAGATACAGATAGGCCTCAACTTACGACAGTTCATTTAGTGACTGTTGGGAATTACAACCGCACCGAAAAAAGCGACGTAGGACTGCCGACTCCTTTGTTGAAAGCAAATTCGTTTATTATTTGGTTTGTTTGTAAAATGTATTGGTCGACCATCACTACAGGCAGTCCTCAACTTATGGCCGTTGATTTACTGACCATCTGAAGGTATAGCGGACCTGAAAAAAGAGACTTGGGATCATTTTTCAGTTAACAACTGGGGCAAGAAAGGGAGGGGAGGGAGAGAGAGAGGGAGGAAGGGAGAGAGGAAGGAAGGAAGGGAGAGAGGGAGGAAAGAAGGAAGGAGGGAGGGAGGGAGGAAAGAAGGAAGGAAGGATGGAAGGAAGGAAGGAGGGTGGGAGGAAGGATGGAAGGAATGAAGGAGGGAGGGAGGGAGGGAGGAAAGGAAGGAAAGGTGGGAGGGAAGAAGGAAGGAAGGAGAGGGAGGGAGGGAGGAAAGAAGGAAGGAAGAATGGAAGGAAGGAAGGAGGGAGGGAGGAAAGCATGGAAGGAAGAAGGAAGGAAGGAAGGAAGGAAAAGACAGGGGAAGAAGAATGACTCACTTAGTGCCAGAAATTTTGGGCTTAATTGTGGTCATAAGTTGAGGACTACCTGTATTGCTCAAGATCCAGGAACTCTTCGGTGGAAGAGGGTCCTGTGGGGATGGAGCAGCCCCTGTTCCCTAGAGATCTAGGTCTCATTCTCCTGGGGGCAACCTTACTTGAGAACCTTCTTCCTAAGAATGGCGCCCAGGAGAATGGGTTTTCCTGGGAACGCCTCACTTCGTGGATGGGTGGTGGGGTCCAGTTCCTCGCCTTCATCTCCAGGTTTCTCCAAGGAAGCCTGGATGAGCAGCTAGAAGTGATCCGGTGGTCCCAAAAGGCGAATGCCTCTGCTGGGAACTCATGGTGGACCTCTCTTTTCCCAGGGAGCCCCTTCCGTGTTCCTGTCAAAGATGTGGTTGATCCCAGCAAAGTGAAGTGCTCGGGGCCCGGGTTGGGCTCCGGAGTCAGAGCCCGTGTCCCCCAGACCTTCACAGTTGATTGCAGCAAGGCTGGGCTGGCCCCCTTGGAGGTGAAGGTGCTGGGACCTTCAGGTATGGTGACTTGGGAGGGGAAGCATTGATTGAGAAAGGATTATGGGATGGGGAGAAGTTGGGAAGAAGATGCTTGGATCTTTAAGAAGAGATCGGACGACTACCAATGATATAGGACCTCCATCTTGAGTTGCAGGTTGGACTAGAAGACCTCCACGATCTCTTCCACATGGTTCTTCTGCTATCTTGGGGGAGGCGGGCAGAGATAACTCAAGCACCATGTCCCTCACTTGATGGCCTAACTTTGATGAGAGGCCTCTTAGCTTTCCCTTTTGAGAAGAGCTGGATGGGTCAACTCTGCCCTAGTTGACTGAAGTTGACCCAAAGCCACCTTAGATGCCTTCTAATCCTTTGCTCCTCCTCTTCCTTCTCTGTCCAGGGGTGGCTGAGCCGGTGGAGGTGCGCGACAATGGAGATGGCACACATGCTGTGAAATATACACCGGCCACCGACGGACCGTACACCATCTCGGTCAAATACGCTGGACTAGAGGTGCCACGCAGGTGAGAGGGTTAGGGGTTCCTGGCCAACTTCTCCTACAGTTGCTGGAGGACTTCAGATCCTTTCTTGATGCCCCTGTGATTCACTTAACAACTGTGGCCCCATGTAGAGTACATTGCAATAGTCAAGACTGGAAGTGACTACTAGGGTATAGGTGTGTTAGGAATTGTGTTTATATATAGCGCCACAGAGCAAACAAAGAGTACAGTCACCATGTGCTTTACTGCTCAACTGTAACAGGAAACAGGAAAAACTCGACTCAGAGCAAAAGAACATAGAGTAGATACCATAGATCCAAATATGTCAACATTGCCATCTGCTGGCTGGACACGACTGTGGTTGTTGCATAAAATTGCAATCCAACAATGAGTTCTGACAAGGTGACGTGAGCAGGTCTTGTTTGGGTTAACAGCTGAGTTTGCCCAATGTGTTAAAAGTGCATTAGCGTTAAGCTTGGGAAGTTGATTTGGGCTTGAGGGTACCACGTAACCCCAGCCCGTTTCATGAATTTGTGGCTCAGCGCTTTGAGTGAAACCAGAGCGAGCGTAACCAGGAGAAACAGGTTGTCCAAACATAGCGATTGAGAAGGAAGGTCTAGGCCAGGGGTAGGCAACCTTGGCTCTTTTATGACTGGTGGACTTCAACTCCCAGAATTCCTGAGCCAGCATGGGGGAACTATGGCCCTCTCATGACTTGTGGACTTCAACTCCCAGAATTCCTCAGCCAGCATGGGGGAACTATGGCCTCCTCATGATTCGTGGACTTCAACTCCCAGAATTCCTGAGCCAGCATGGGGGAACTATGGCCCCCCTCATGACTTGTGGACTTCAACTCCCAGAATTCCTGAGCCAGCCTGGCTTAGCTTAGAACCTCTCCCTTTCCCCTCAGCATGGCTGGCTCAGGAATTCTGGGAGTTGAAGTCCACGAGTCATAAAAGAGCCAAGGTTGCCTACCCCTGTCCTAAGTCCTCCTGTTCTAAGCGGTGAGCCTCCTAACCCAGGGGTAGGCAACCTTGGCTCTTTTATGACTCGTGGACTTCAATTCCCAGAATTCCTGAGCCAGCATGAGGGAAACTTTGGCCCCCTCATGACTGGTGGACTTCAACTCCCAGAATTCCTGAGCCAGCCTGGCTCAGCTTGGAAACCTCTCCCTTTCCCCTCAGCGTGGCTGGCTCAGGAATTCTGGGAGTTGAAGTCCACGAGTCATAAAAGAGCCAAGGTTGCGTATCCCTGGACTCTACGCCTCTGATTTTGCAGAAGAAGGTGTCTGGTTTTGCGCAGTTAGCGTGACAGCTGAGGGACCGCGGGGTTCCGCACCCTACGGCTGATTTCTCTCTATTTGGGGACCCTAGATGGGCCAAAAGCCACCCCAGAGAGGTGGCAAAGAAGGAGGGAAGCCCCGCCGATCGTGGGGAGATAGTGGTCGATCCGGACGGCTGGGGAAAGCTCTCCAGAAACCAACAGAAGAAAGGCTAGCATCGGAACAGGGTTGTCTTATTGAGGAGATGGACAGAACAAACAAACAAACAAATAAATAAATACAAAATAAATACATAAATAAACCTGTCAACCCCCCCAACTGAAAGGGGGGGATGGGAGGCCCAGTCACATCCTCTCTGATCTCCCGGCTTCTGCCTCTTTCAAGTCCCTTCAAGATCCGGGTCCTTCCTGCTCACGATGCCAGCAAAGTGCGCGCCAGCGGTCCTGGCCTCAACGCCTCGGGCATCCCTGCCAGCCTGCCAGTGGAGTTCACCATCGATGCTCGGGATGCTGGCGAAGGGTTGCTCACGGTACAGATCCTGGTAAGTGGTGGGGCCAGGAGGGAGCTATGGGGTGGCTTGGGGGGACTTCTGTTAGTCCTGGGTGTGGCAACAGAGAAATGCCCTTGGGGAGGTGGGGGTGGGGGGTGGGAGTGGGGCTTGGGATTGTCCGCCCAAATCCTGGCTGGGGAATTCTGAAGTCCCCCCCCCCCATCTTCAAGTTGCTGAGGTTGAAAAAACACCGGGCTGCACTAACAGAATCTTGCAAGTCTGAAAGTGCAAATCCCTCGCTGTCTCTTTTTAATGTCTGATTAATTAGGATAGATCAGGGGTAGGCAACTTGGGCTCTTTTATGACTCGTGGACTTCAACTCCCAGAATTCCTGAGTCAGCATGGCTGGTTCGGGAATTCTGGATATTGAAGTCCACGAGTCATAAAAGAGCCGAGGTTGCCTACCCCTGGGATAGATCGTTTCTAAGTTTCTTTCTCTCTCTGTTGTGCAACTGTGGGCTCATCTTCCTTCTATCTGAACATTCCCTAGGCAGCATCTCTTCAATAATAATAATAATAATAATAAAAAACCTTGTAAGCTGTAGCAAGAAGACTGCACAGACTGACTACAAGCAGCGGCATGACAAAGTAGCAACAATGGTGCATTGGAAGATCTGCAAAAAATATCATTTGCCTATGAGCAAAAACTGGTGGGATCATAAAATAGAGAAAGTCGTAGAAAATGATAAAATTAAACTGCTCTGGGACTTCAAAATTCAAACAAACAAGCACCTGCAACATAACACCCCAGACTTAACAATTGTCGATAAGAAAGACAAAAAAGTCTGGATGGTGGACGTGGCAGTGCCTGGAGACAGCAGAATAGACGAGAAAGAACTGGACAAGATAACAAAATACAAAAACCTACAAATAGAAATAGAAAGACTGTGGCAAAAGCAAGCAAGGGTAGTACCAATAGTCATAGGCTCCTTGGGTGCAATCCCAAAACAACTGGAGCACCACTTGAACACCATTGGCATTGACAAATTCGCTATTAGTCAATTGCAAAAGGCGGCCTTGCTAGGAACTGCTTCCATCCTGCGACGATACCTGTAATACCATCAAACATCCACATCTGCCTATCCCAGGTCCTGGGTAAGGACTCGATAGGTAGACAAAATGCCAAATCCAGTCTGAACATCTGGCTGACTGTGCGATGATCCATAATAATAATAAAGTTGGAAGGGACCTTGGAGGACACCTAGTCCAACCCCTTCTCTTCTCTACCCTGCCCCGTTCTTCCAAGGTCGTTCTCACATTCCATTAGAGGTCGACCCGTGATCCGACTCTTTTTCTCCCCAGGACCCTGAGGGAAAACCCAAGAAGGCCAACATTCGGGACAACCGAGATGGGACTTACACAGTCTCCTACGTTCCAGACATGACGGGCCGCTACACCATCACCATCAAGTACGGTGGGGATGAAATCCCCTACTCGCCTTTCCGAATCCATGCCTTGCCCGCTGGAGATGCCAGCAAGTGCCTGGTGACAGGTAGGCGGTTGTTCTTCTCCCTACCTACCTGGAGGGTCCACCTTCTCTGGAGAGTTTTTTTTGGGGGGGGGAGGAGTGGCAAGAACAATTTCTGACAAAGAGGCTCACGTCTGTGTCTATTTTCTGTCTGCAGTGTCCATCGGAGGCCACGGACTGGGTAAGCTTTGACGTGGACGGCAAGAAAATTGTCGTGGCTTGGTTGTCCCGTCATGTCTCCAACATTGTGGAGCTCACTTTTGCTTGGGAACAATGAAGTCCAGGAGGTCCTGTGTGCAAAACATGGGTTCCAGCTTCCTCCTGGAGTTTTGAGGGCCCCATCACTGGAGGCTTCCAAGCAGAGGTTGGACGGCCGCTTGGTTGGAGCAGAAGATCCCTTTCCAAGTCTCTGATTTTATGATATTACCCCCCTAGGATGGATCCTTTTCTTGAATGTTCTTATTCTAGATCAGTGTTTCTCAACCTTGACAATTTTAAGGCATGTGGACTTCAACTCGCAGAATTCCACAGCCAGCATTGCTGGCTGTGGAATTCTGGGAGTTGAAGTCCACGTGCCTTAAAATTGTCAAGGTTGAGAAACACTGTTCTAGATGCCCATTTCCATCCTTTTATCATTCAGGTCCACAAACTGGATGTCCTCTATTTATTTGGGACTATGATTTTCATTATTGCTAGTTTTAACTTTAACTCCACTGAGATATGGGCCGAGTTGAGTCAAGGCCATTTTTGGTGACTCCTCACTTGATAGCCACTCCCAAAATTTCTTTCATTCCCTCCCACCCTTTAACCCTACCTGAATGGTCTGGGGATGTAGGACAGGTCATGGCAGAATCTGGGATGGGATGAAAAGATGAATCAGCGTAGAATCCCTACGTAGTCACCTGCCCACTAAGCCCAACCGCCTTTGTGCCCCATCAATCCTTATTTAACTCTGACAAGGTGCTGGCTGTTAGTTGAGGAGATCCCTGCGCACATAAGCTTTTAGTAAGAAGTCACTTAACTTGGAGCTTCACCTGTAGACTTGGTCTTTAGTGCTGAGGGGTGTGGCCCCCGGGTGTGGTGCCATTCCCAGCCGTGTTGTAGGACCGTTGTCTTCATTTCTTTGTAGGAGCATGTCTTGGTCCCACCATCCAGATTGGCGAGGAGACGGTGATCACGGTGGATGCCAAGGCAGCTGGGAAGGGCAAAGTGACATGCAAGGTCTCCACGCCTGATGGGGCCGAGCTGGACGTCGACGTGGTGGAGAACCACGATGGGACCTTTGACATCTATTACACAGCTCCTGAGCCTGGCAAATACGTCATCACCATCCGTTTTGGGGGCGAGCAGATCCCCAACAGCCCCTTTCATGTGGTGGTGAGTAGAGGACGTGCCCAGACAAGACTACCATCGGTGGGACAGAGGGACACAGAGAAGGCACCGTTTTCTGATGACAAAAGTATCAATAGCAGAGGATATTTACAGCTCAGGGTTGAACTGTGGTGTCCTTGGTGCTCCCTGAGCTTGGTGACTTTTCTTGCAGATGTTTCGTGACCCAATTAGTTAACGTTATCAGTGCTGGAAGGTAGTGGGTTTCATGAAGTGGGGAAGGAGAAGGAGGGGGAGGAGGAGGAGGAGGTGGTGGTGGTGGTGGTGGTGGAGGATAATTATGGGGTCCTTGGTGCTTAGTTGTTTTCCTACAGACCTTTGTTGGTGCAACTAGGTAACATCATCAGTGCTAGAAGGGAGTGGGTTTTGTGGAGTGGGGGGGGGAGGAGGAGGAGGAAATGGTGGTGGTGGTGGAGGAGGAGGAGGACAATTATGGGGTCCTTGGTGCTCTCTAAGCTTAGTTGTTTTTTTGCAGACCTTTGTTGGTGCAACTAGGTAACATCATCAGTGCTAGAAAGGAGTGGGTTTTGTGGACTGGGGGAGGAGGAGGAGGTGGTGGTGGTGGAGGAGGAGGATAATTATGGGGTCCTTGGTGCTTAGTTGTTTTCCTACAGATCTTTGTTGATGCAACTAGGTAACATCATCAGTGCTAGAAGGGAATGGGTTTTGTGGAATGGGGGAGGAGATGGTGGTGGTGGTGGTGGTGGTGGTGGAGGAGGAGGAGGAGGAGGAGGACAATTATGGGGTCCTTGAAGCTCTCTAAGCTTAGTTGTTTTCTTGCAGACCTTTGTTGGTGCAACTAGGTAACATCATCAGTGCTAGAAAGGAGTGAGTTTTGTGGAGTGGAGGAGAAGGAGGAGGAGGAGGAAGAGGAGGAGGAGGAGGAGATGATGGTGATGGAGGAGGAGGATGACAATTATGCGGTCCTTGGCGCTCTCTAAGCTTAGTTGTTTTCCTGCAGACCTTTCATGACCTAACTAGGTAACATCATCAGTCCTAGGAGGGACATCTAAGAAGGCTTCTGAGCATCAGTGACGTTGCCTAGTTTGAGTAATGAAATATCTGCGTGAAAACTGCCAAGCTCAGAAGGCATCAAGAAGAACTCCTCTGGTTGTGTTTGACGGCCACCCCACAACTCTTTGGGCTCTATCCCAGTCGCCATCTGAGGCGCGAGATTGTGGGGTTCTCTACCTGCACGCAGGACCACCCCCTGATGTCTCCCTTGCTTCCCGCCAGGCCTGTGACTCCATTCCTCAGGTTGAGGAGCCCTGCGAATCCAACCAACTTCACCAGCCCTTCCCGGTGCACCACCCTGGTGGCTTCCCTCCACACTGGGTACCAGGACTGTGTCCTTGCTTGCCTCTCTCTCCTCTCACTGTCTCTCTCTTTCTGTCTTGGAAAGGAGGGCCCTGCCCCGTGTCCAACGCCAGGGGGGCATGTCCTCAGGATGTGGTGGAAGAAATCAAGAAGGTGACCCAGGATGTGCAGTTGAAGCTCAGCCAACTTTAATGGGCAACACACAGAGCTTCAGTTGGACTCTCTCGGCCGCCATCTTGACTTTTTGGAACACACCTTGCAGATAGCCCTCGTCAGGGTCAAATCCCAATCTTGCATTTCTCAGTCCGTCCCCTTCCCTCCTTCCCAGAATCCTGATAACATGATGTAATAGGAGTCTTCCAATATCTGAGGGGCTGCCCCAAAGAATAGGGGGTCCACCTCTTCTCCAAAGCGCCTGAAGGCCGGACAAGAAGCAACGGATGGAAAGTCATCAAGGAGAGAAAGCAACCTAGAATTGAGGAGAAATTCCTTGATAGTGAGGACAATTAGCCAGTGGAACAACCTGCCTCCAGAAATTGTGGGTGCTCCATCACTGGAAGTTTTTAAGAAGAGACTGGACAGCCATTTGTCTCAAATGGTACAGGGCAGGGTAGGCAACCTTGGCTCTTTTATGACTGGTGGACTTCAACTCCCAGAATTCCTGAGTCAGCATGGGGGAACTATGGCCCACTCATGACTTGTGGACTTCAACTCCCAGAATTCCTGAGTCAGCCATGCTGAGGGGAAAGGGAGAGGTTTCCAAGCTGAGCCAGGCAGGCTCAGGAATTCTGGGAGTTGAAGTCCACGAGTCATAAAAGAACCGAGGTTGCCTACCTCTGGTATAGGGTTGGCTGCTTGAGCAGGGGGTTGGACTAGAAGACCTCCAAAGTCCCTTCTGTTGTTCTGTTAGCATCATCCGGGGCTGAAAAGTTAATAATTTGTGGCTCAATGGGTGGTGCAAATTGAACATACAGATAGTCCTCAACTTACAAGCTTATTTAGTGACCATTCAAAGTTACAACGGTGTTGAAAAAAACTGACCTAGGACCATTTTTCACACAACCGTTGCAGCCTCCCCCTGGTCATGTGACTAATATTCAGACACTTGGCAACTGACTCGTATTTATGACGGTCGCAGTGTTTCGGGGTCCTGTGATCCCCTTTTGCGACCGTCTGGCCAGCAAGTACAATGGGCGAAGCCCGATTCTCTTAACAATCGTGTTACTAAGCTAACAATGGCAGAGATTCACTTAACCCAGGAGTCTTCAAACTTGGCCCTTTGATGACTTGTGGACTTCAACTCCCAGAATTCCTCAGCCAGCCTCCCTTTTGTTTGTTAGATTTAAGACAGGGGTCTTCAAACTTGGCCCTTTGATGACTCGCGGACTTCAACTCCCAGAATTCCTCAGCCAGCCTCCATTTTGTTTGTTAGATTTAAGACAGGGGTCTTCAAACGTGGCCCTTTGAAGACTTGTGGACTTCAACTCCCAGAATTCCTCAGCCAGCCTCCATTTTGTTTGTTAGATTTAAGACAGGGGTCTTCAAACGTGGCCCTTTGAAGACTTGTGGACTTCAACTCCCAGAATTCCTCAGCCAGCCTCCATTTTGTTTGTTAGATTTAAGACGGGGGTCTTCAAACGTGGCCCTTTAATGACTTCTGGACTTCAACTCCCAGAATTCCTCAGCCAGCCTCCATTTTGTTTGTTAGATTTAAGACAGGGGTCTTCAAACGTGGCCCTTTGAAGACTTGTGGACTTCAACTCCCAGAATTCCTCAGCCAGCCTTCATTTTGTTTGTTAGATTTAAGACAGGGGTCTTCAAACGTGGCCCTTTGAAGACTTGTGGACTTCAACTCCCAGAATTCCTCAGCCAGGCTCCATTTTGTTTGTTAGATTTAAGACGGGGATCTTCAAACGTGGCCCTTTAATGACTTCTGGACTTCAACTCCCAGAATTCCTCAGCCAGCCTCCATTTTGTTTGTTAGATTTAAGACAGGGGTCTTCAAACGTGGCCCTTTGATGACTTGTGGACCTCAACTCCCAGAATTCGCGTGCCTGGTTGAGGAATTCTGGGAGCTGAAGTCCACAAGTCATCAAAGGGCCAAGTTTGAAGATCCCTGACTTAACCACTATGGCAAGGAAGGTTGTAAAAGGGGTCAAACCGCACTTTAACAACCATATCGCTTAGCGACAGAAATGTTGAGCTCAGCTGCGTTCATAAGTCGAGAACGATGTGCACGGCGTCTAGCTGAAGGCAGTTGTAGCAATCCAGCTGTTTGGGCAAGGCAGGTGCAACCGATGGACAGTCTTGAATTTCTTCTTGGCCATTCCTGGCTGCCCTCCCAAACTTCCTTCAGGAGATCCCGGATCCTTCTCTTTTTTGGGGGGTGTGTGTGTCTTTGGTCTCTTTCTTACAGCCCTGTTTCTTGCAGCCGCTACACCCCAGGTCTGCTTCGGCTTCCGAATCTTTCTTTTCAGTCTGTTTCCCCTTGGGGTACTCTCTCTCTCTCTCTCGGCCTCCTTCTCTACCTGGACTTAGTCTCTCTCTCTCTACCTCTCCCCCCCATTTCCTCTCTTCCCTTCCCTTCCACGCCAGGCCACGGATGAGCCCGTTGTACCTCCGGAGAACGTGGATGCTATGCTGCGGCCCTTCAACCTGGTCATCCCCTTCGCCGTGCAGAAGGGGGAGATCACAGGTAGGATATCCATCTGTCTGTCTGGGGATTGGGGTGCAGGGGGGGGGGTTCATGGCATGGAAGCACGGACTGGAGTGGTGTTGGGGGGGGGAAGCCAGATCATATAGCGCAGTGGTTCTCAACCTGTGGGTCGGGACCCCATTTGGGGTCGAACGACCATTTCACGGGGGTCGCCAAACAACACAGTCCGCCATTTTTCCCCCCTTTTCCTTCGCTGTGCTCCTCTCTTTTATTCTATTGGCTTTTGAAAGCCAATAGAAGAGACTCTCTTGAATAGAGTCTATTGGCTTTCAAAAGCCAATAGGAATTGTCCAGGCTGTCTCTGCTCTGCTGAGCCCGCCAAAAGTCCCAGTCTGCAAACGGTGCTGCACCAGTTGAGTAGTCCTCGACTTACGACCGGTTGAGTAGTTCTCGACTTACGACCGGTTGGGGGGTCGCGGCATTAAAAAGGTTGAGAACCACTGATCTAGCGGTCACTTTGGAGCTTCTACACTACAGGGAGCCCTTAACTTACAACTGTTTCTTTAGTGAGCCCCTTAGGGTCACCTGTTTTACTGGGGGGGGGGGACTGAGCAACCCCCCTTTAAAAGGGGAACATTTTGGGGATGTTTTGCCCCCTCCTGCCAAGGTTTCAATGGAACCGGTGTGCCCTGATTTTTAATTCCCTTCAATACTGATTTTTTTTAAAAAAATTCGTCCTTGCCTTTCTAAATAATTTTACAGATTGCTTTTTTTTTTTTAGGTTTTCACGTTTTATTTGTACTACCACCCAGACCCCTTTTCCAACAGGGAGATGGGCTGTTGTTGGTTTTTTTTTTTTTTGAAAAAAAAAAGATAAATAAATTAAATAACCAAATAAATAATTCAATTAAACAAATTTAAATAATAATCCCGAGAGAAAACGAGAGAAGAAAGGGATCCGATCTGGGTGACCCACCCTTAGAAGGGTGAACGGAGATGGGGAACAAGGAGGCTGGAAGTCTCCATCCGTGGTGGAGCTCAGTGGAACCTCCAAACCCAGAGGCAGTCTACCTTTGCATTCTTGGGGTGGAGTTCTTGGGTTTTTTTTTACCCCCGCTCTTCCACAACCACATTCCAGGACTGCACAATGTGCCATTGTTGGAAACTTGCATTCCGCTGTTCCGTTCTTTCCCACAATGCATTTGGAATACAACATCTTGAGGCACTGATTTTTTTTTTTTAATCTCTGGGAAATAGAGCCCTCCCCAGATCTCTCTAGGGCTGGGGTGGGGGTGGGGCAAGCTTGTGGCCATAGGGTCTTTCTGATCGGACTGCATTGGGGGTCTTGGGGGGGGGGAAAGACAAAGAGGGGCAGCCAGAAGCAGACAGCAAGGTAAATCTTGCCAGCCCCACCCACCTCTAGCCCCACCCACCTCTAGCTCCTCCCCCTTACCTGCTGCTCCCAATTGCTGTACCTCGGCCCTGCTTTGACTCTAGCTAGGTTGGAGGCAGCCCAGGAGTGGGAAATGTTACTGAACTACAACTCCCAGGATCTCTCACAGTTGTCTAGACTGGGATGCTGGGAATTGTAGTGTGAGGAGGTTTCCCACGCCTGGCTACTCCCATTCCCAGCCCATAAGTGGGAAATGTTGTGGAACTACAATTCCCAGCATCCCTCACTGCTGGCCAGGCTGGGCTGCTGGGAGTTGTAGTTTGGGGAAGTTTCCCACGCCTGGCTACTCCCATTCCAAGCCCATAAGTGGGAAATGTAACCAAACTACAACTCCCAGCATCCCTCACTGCTGGCCAGGTTGGGCTGCTGGGAGTTGCAGTTTGGGGAGGTTTCCATTCCTGGCTAATCCCATTCTCAGCCCATAAGTGGGAAATATTACCAAACTACAACTCCCAGCATCCCCCACTGCTGGTCACGCTAGGCTGCTGGGAGTTGTAGTTTGGGAAGGTTTCCCACACCTGGCTAGTCCCATTCTTAGGGGTGGAAATCTCCATGGTTTGGGGGTCTCACCAGCCTGTTTTTTTCCTGCTCTGCAGGGGAAGTTCGGATGCCTTCAGGCAAGACAGCGCGTCCCCACATCACGGACAACAAGAATGGGACGGTGACCGTGAAGTACGCCCCGACAGAAAAGGGCTTGCACGAGATGGACATCAAATACGACGGAAACCACATTCCAGGTGGGCCCCGGAGAAAGAGAGAGCAACCGGGGGCCAGGTTAATTCCTAGGAAGAGCAAGTGTCTGCGTTCACACAACAAGCTTGAGCCAGGTTCTCAATTCACCTGTTTTCTCACTTCATCCCCTGCGCACAGCCAACAAACCAACCAGACTGGGCTCCCATTTGCCATCCCTCAAGAGCCCAACCTGTCCCGTGCTAGCATGTTGTGTGAATGCAGGACTAGGTTTGGGATTGCCCTGGGTTAAGTAAGCAGATGGTATAAAACCAGCTGTTTCGTCCACCCATCAAAATGCTTTACAGGCCCTGAAAACTGAGCCGGAGTTTAGGATTTAGGGCTAGATCAGAGGTAGGCAACCTTGGGTCTTTTGTGACTCGTGGACTTCAACTCCCAGAATTCCTGAGCCAGCATGAGGGAACTATGGCCCCCTCATGACTCGTGGACTTCAACTCCCAGAATTCCTGAGCCAGCATGAGGGAACTATGGCCCCCTCATGACTCGTGGACTTCAATTCCCAGAATTCCTGAGCCAGCATGGGGGAACTATGGCCCCTTCATGACTCGTGGACTTCAACTCCCAGAATTCCTGAGCCAGCATGAGGGAACTATGGCCCCTTCATGACTCGTGGACTTCAACTCCCAGAATTCCTGAGCCAGCATGAGGGAACTATGGCCCCCTCATGACTCGTGGACTTCAACTCCCAGAATTCCTGAGCCAGCATGAGGGAACTATGGCCCTCTCATGACTCGTGGACTTCAATTCCCAGAATTCCTGAGCCAGCATGGGGGAACTATGGCCCCATCATGACTCATGGACTTCAACTCCCAGAATTCCTGAGCCAGCATGGGGGAACTATGGCCCCTTCATGACTTACGGACTTCAACTCCCAGAATTCCTGAGCCAGCATGGGGAACTATGGCCCCTTCATGACTCGTGGACTTCAACTCCCAGAATTCCTGAGCCAGCCTGGTTCAGCTTGGAAACCTCTCCCTTTCCCCTCAGCATGGCTGAGGAATTCTGGGAGTTGAAGTCCACGAATCATAAAAGAGCCAAGGTTGCCTACCCCTGGTCTAGATCAATGTTTCTCAACACTGACTTTAAAGAGGGATGGACTTCAACTCCCAGAATCCCCCAGCCAGCATGGGACTTGAGGTCTACCCATTTTAAAGTGGTTGAGCTGGCTGGAGAATTCTGGGAGTTGAAGTCCACCCATCTTAAAGTGGACCGCCATCGAGAAACACCAGCTGGAAGAACGAGGGTGCACTTTATGCTAAACCCACTTTACTAAACTATAATTTATGATTAAACGAAACAGATCTGGCTAGAAATGTGGAAATGGGAATGCCCATTGGCTGGTGCTGTGCCGTCAGATATTAACCCGATCACTGGGCTAGAGTAGATGACCTCTAAGCTCTCTTCCAACCCTAGGATTTTCAGAAAGGTTAGCTTATTTGTCCAGAGTTTCTCGTCGCTCCCTCTCTGAAAGCTGCAGGCTGCCCAGGATGATGGGGTGTGCCCCTGAGTCCCTGACTTTTTTTCCCAACCAGGGAGCCCAATCCAGTTTTACGTGGACGCTATCAACGCCCGCCACGTGAGCGCCTATGGACCTGGGCTGAGCCACGGCATGGTCAACAAACCAGCAACCTTCACCATCGTCACCAAGGACGCCGGCGAAGGTGAGTCCCTTGTGCCACATTTGAAAAACCTGGTCACGGAGTCGTCGGTCTGCTTAGGAGGGGTCCTGTTCTCTTTCCCTCCAGGAAAAGACAATTAATCTTTAATCTGAAAGTTGTCACAAGAGGCAGGACATAATCCGCACGTTTAAAATCACAAGAAAAACCAGATTTACCTGTGTAGTGTTCAAACTGAGCACAGGCAGTGCTAGACTTAACAACCGTTTCAAAATTACGACGGCCCCCAAAAAAGTGACTTAGGACCATTTGTCACCCTTACGGCCCTTGCGGCATCTCCACGCTCACGTGTTCCAAATCCAGACGCTTGGCAACTGGCTCATACTTATGACGGTTGCAGGGTCCGAACGTCTGACAAAACAAGGTCAATGGGGAAGCCAAATTCACTTAAGGACAGGGTTGCTGGCTTAACAACTGCAGGGATTTACTGCACCACCGTGGCAAGACAGGGCATCGAACAGGGCAAACTTCAATAATTGTCTCGCTTAGCGACAGAAAGTTTGGGCTCCGTTTGTGGTCGTAAGTTCAAAGACTGCCTGTACTTCATTGCTCTCTGCCTATCGTACAGGAATCTTCCCAGATTCGCCCGGGAAAGCTAAGATCAGGCTCGGAGGCATTCATTGAAGCCAGATCTTGCTCTTTTGTGCTCATGTAATGATTCCAGACTAAGACCCCACTTGACTCCTCCTCCAACAGTGATGGTTATACTGCAACACCCAGAAAGCGGACAAGGAGCAACTTTGCTCTCGTCCCAAGGCTAATCTTCCCTCTCGCAGCTAACCAGCCTCTCCCCCTCCCACAGGTGGCCTGTCCCTGGCCGTGGAGGGCCCGTCCAAGGCCGAAATCACCTGCAAGGACAACAAAGACGGTACCTGCACGGTTTCCTACTTGCCCACGGCTCCCGGTGACTACAACATTATTGTCCGCTTCGACGACAAGCACATTCCTGGTAGCCCCTTCATGGCGAAGATCACAGGTAGCCCTTCTGCTCTCTCTCTCTCCTCAACCCCAACTGCTTTCATTTCATTTCTATTATGTTATTATTTTGCCTGAGCAGTGGGTTGGACTAGATGACCTCTAAGGTCCCTTTCAGCGCTGGGATTCTGACTGGGAAAAGACAGTCCTTCAAAATACTTTTAAAAAGCCTTGAACCTTCCCCTGACTGCTTCTCTCTCGCCGTTTTTCTGGGCCCAGGGGACGATTCCATGCGCACTTCCCAGCTGAACGTGGGCACGTCCACCGACGTGTCCCTGAAGATCACCGAAAGTGACTTGAGTCTCCTGACCGCCAGCATCCGGGCCCCCTCTGGGAACGAAGAGCCCTGCTTGCTGAAGCGTCTGCCCAACCGCCATATTGGTGAGCCATCCGTTACGGCTTCCGCAAGCCTGGTGGTGTACTTCAGAAGGGGCACACACAGCTGTGCACGGGTGGGTAGCCGCCAAAGCTGCGAAGGACCAAGGGTTTGTAAATGGCGAAAATTGGGAGGACAGCGGGAAGAGCAGCAGAGAGACGGAAAAAGGTACAAGGTCTAGCTCTTTGCTGCTCCTAGTGGACATTTGGAGTTTTGCAGTCCAATCTGGAGTACCGACTTGGTATAAAGAGAGTACTGATAGAGGAGGATAAGGGTCGAACTGTAACGCTCTCTGAACTGGGTAATTTTCTTGCAGACATTTCATTACCAAAATAATTAATAGTGTCAGTGTTAGCAGGGTTTGTAGAAAGGAGGAGGAGGAGGAGGAGAAGGAGGAGGAGGAGGAGAAGGAGGAGGAGGAGGAAGAGGAGGAGGATATAAAGACTGTGGGATCCTTAGTGCTCTCTGAGCTTGGCTGTTTTCTTGTACACATTTCATTATCCAAGTAGGGAACATCATCAGTGCTAGAAGGGAGTGGGAACTGCGGAGAGGAGGAGGAGGAGGAGGAGGAGGAGGAGGAGGAGGAGGAGGAGGAGGAAGAAGATATAAAGACTGTGGGGTCCTTAGTGCTCTCTGAGCTTGGCTGTTTTCTTGTAGACATTTCATTATCCAACTAGGTAACCTCACCAAAGTTAGAAGGGAGTGTGGAGAGGAGGAGGAGGAGGAGGAGGAGGAAGAGGAGGAGGAGGAGGCCTGTGGGGTCCTTAGCGCTCTCTGAACTTGATTGTTTTCTTGCAGACGTTTCATGACCCAACTAGGCAACACCATCAGGGCTAGAAGGGTTTGCTCTCTGTTTATGTACTAGTGGCTTGCCCTGACAGTGTCGGTGGGAGTGCTCTTGATAGTTCTTTGATTGGGCTGTTATTTACTGTTTGTTTGTTTGATTGTTTGACTGAGTTGGTAGTTCCTTGATTGGGGTATTGCTGACTGCTTGATTGTTGGTCAAGTGTTAACCTGGGTGTCAACCTCTGGGCCTTGATTGCTGGTGAGGAAGTGTTTGGGGCTTTTTGTTCCCTTTTCAGCTTTTAGATCAGTGTTTCTCAACCTTGACAATTTTAAGGCACGTGGACTTCAACTCCCAGAATTCCACAGCCAGCAATGCTGGCTGTGGAATTCTGGGAGTTCAAGTCCACATGTCTTAAAATTGTCAAGGTTGAGAAACACTGTTTTAGATTGTCTCTTTGGATTGTGGCTAGATCAGGAGTAGGCAACCTTGCCTCTTTTATGACTCGTGGACTTCAACTCTCAGCATTCCTGAGCCAGCCAGGCTGAGGGGAAAAGGAGAGGTTTCCAAGCTGAGCCATGCTGGCTGAGGAATTCTGGGAGTTGAAGTCCACGAGTCATGAAGGGGCCATAGTTCCCCCATGCTGGCTCAGGAATTCTGGGAGTTGAAGTCCGCAAGTCATAAAAGAGCCGAGGTTGCCTACCCCTGGCTAGATGCTCCATTCTAAAGAGACAAAATGAGTGAAATTCTTCTCTCTGCTTAGGACAGTCAATTTTGACTCCTCCGCCTCCATCACTTTCCCCCTCCATTCTTCCCTCGTGGGAATTTATGTGCCTCAATTCCCAGAATTCTCTGGGGGTTCCCTTCTCTTCCCTTCCCTTCCTCCCTGGCAAGTCCACGTGGTTTGATGAAAGAGCGCCCGGCTTTGGTGAAGCCTCCCTAGAGCTGCACAGCTGCCCCCAGACCCCCTTCGCCCTTGTCCTGCCCCCCCTCATTTCCCCCTCTGCCTCTTCCCAGGCATCTCCTTCACCCCCAAGGAGGTCGGGGAGCACGTGGTGAGCGTCAAGAAAAGCGGCAAACACGTCACCAACAGCCCCTTCAAGATCATGGTGGGACAGTCCGAAATTGGCGATGCCAGCAAGGTTAAAGTCTCCGGTAAAGGCCTGGTGGAAGGACGCACCTTCGAGGTGTCCGAATTCATCGTCGACACACGGACTGCAGGTGAGGAAAGGCAGGCGGCGACAAGTAGTTGCGAGACGGCCGTTAAGAGGATCCAGCTTCCCCCATTGACTCTGCTCGTCCGAAGGTCGCAATATGGCAGGGGTTCTCAACCTTGGCAACTTTAAGACTTGTGGACTTCAGAATTCTGGGAGAATTCTGGGAGTTGAAGTCCACAAGTCTTAAAGTTGCCAAGGTTGAGAACCCCTGCAATATGGGATCACGTGATCTCAGGACACGGAAACCGTCATAAATATGAATCAGTTGCCAGGTGCCTGAATTTCAATCACGTGACCGCAGGGGTGCGGCAACGGTTGCGAGTGTGAAAAACGGTCGTAAGTCAGTTTTTCCCCCATGCCGTTGTAACTTTGAACGGTCACTAAAGGAACGTAAGTCGAGGACGACCTGGTTTCCGTCATTCTCAACGAACAGTCGGCGCCTGCAGCTAGGAGTTAGAGAAGGAAAGTCTCTGTGGAATTCAAGGGAGGTTGCGCTTCGCTTGCTTGTGGCTACGTAGGGATGCCAGGCTGCTTCCTCTCTTCACGCCAGCCTCAAGTTCCGACACTTTCTGAGAAAGCGGATATTGAAAGCTCGCAGGGAGAATAAACTGATTTCTTGGTTCCAGGCTACGGGGGTCTCGGCCTCTCCATCGAGGGTCCCAGCAAAGTGGACATCAACTGTGAAGACATGGAAGACGGCACCTGTAAAGTCACCTACTCACCTACCGAGCCCGGAAATTACATCATCAATATTAAGTTTGCCGATAAACATGTGCCAGGTGCGTCTCTCTCTCTCTCTCTCTCTCTCTCTTTCCCTCCTTTTCCTCCCTCTTTCCCTTCCTGCCTCCCCCTCTCTCTCCCTCCTTCCCTCCCTCCCTCTTTCCCTCCCTTTCTCCCTCCCTCATCCTTTCCCTCCCTCCTCCCCCTCTCTCCCTCTCCCTCCCTCTCCGTCTCTCCCTCTCCTGTCCCTCCATCTCTCCATCCCTCCCTCCCTTCCTCTCTCTGTCTGTCTCTCTGTCTGTCTCTGTCTCCTTTCCCCCTCTCCCTGCTTTCCCTCCCTCCTCCCCTCCCTCCCTCTTTCCCTCCCTTTCTCTCTCCCTCCCTCCTCCTTTCCCTCCCTCCCTCTCTCCCCCTCTCCCTCCCTCTCCGTCTCTCCCTCTCCCTCTCCCTCCATCTCTCCATCTCTCCCTCCCTTCCTCTCTCTGTCTGTCTCTCTGTCTGTCTCTGTCTCTCCTTCTTTCCCTCCCTCTTTCCCTCCTCCCCCTCTCTCCCTCCTCCCCCTCCCTCCCTCCTTCCCTCCCTCCCTCTTTCCCTCCCTTTCTCTCTCCATGTATCCCCTCCCTCCCTCCCTCCTTCTTTCCCTCCCTCCTTCTCTCCCCCTCTCCCTCTCTGTCTCTCTCTCTCCCTCCGTCCCTCCCTCCCCCCTCTCTCTGTAGCCCTCAGGTTGAAAGCTGGGTGGGAATCAGGCCAGTGTGCCTCCACCAGGGTCAAGTTTAAGATTTCTGGACTAGAACTCCCAGAATTCGCCAGCCAGTAGCGACCTTGTGCCCTGCAGGTGGGTGGAGCTGGGATGGATGTTCCAGGCTGTTGAGATAACCACTAGTCTTGCTGTCTCTTTCAGGAAGCCCCTTCACTGTGAAAGTGACCGGAGAAGGACGGATGAAGGAGAGCATCACGCGCCGGCGCCAGGCGCCCTCCATCGCCACCGTGGGCAGCACCTGCGACCTGAACCTCAAGATCCCAGGTAGAGAGCGGCTGGAAAGGGAGGCTCTCCAAAGCCAGGAGAGGCTGGCTGCCTTTGGGGGGGGGCTCTCCATCTTTAAAGACCTGT
>CM077923.1:93621116-93751116 GCA_039797435.1 Crotalus adamanteus
ATGCTGACTCTGTAAACTGCTCAGAGAGGGCTATAAAGCATTGTGAAACAGGATATATTGCAAGGAAGGAAGGAAGGAAGGAAGGAAGGAAGGAAGGAAGGAAGGAAGGAAGGAAGGAAGGAAGGAAGGAGGAAGGAAGGAAGGAAGGAAGGAAGGAAGGAAAGGACTCTGGTG
The DNA here is from genome assembly GCA_039797435.1 of Crotalus adamanteus. NCBI lineage: Eukaryota > Metazoa > Chordata > Lepidosauria > Squamata > Viperidae > Crotalus > Crotalus adamanteus. Next base: position 93,621,291 of record CM077923.1, read on the forward strand.
GTACAGTGGTTAGAATGCAGTGTTGCAGGCTAATTCTGCCACTGCCAGGAGTTTGATTCTGACTGGCTCAAAGTCGACTCAGCCTTCCGTCTCTAAAATGAGGACCCAGATTCTTGGGGGCAAATAGGCTGACTCTGTAAACCGCTTAGAAAGGGCTGTCGACCACTGTGAAGCGGTATATAAGTGCTACTGCTATTGACAGCTTTAAGCGGGTTGGACTTCAACTCCCAGAATTCCATAGCCAGCAAGCTTTAGAATTCTGGGAGCTGAAGTCCACGCTGCTTAACGTTGCCAAGGTAGAGAAAGGTTGATTCAGAGTTTGAAAGGGGTTTCAAATTCAACCCTTGGTTCGAGCTGAAATTTCACAAGTGCTGAAAAAAAAACCTCAAGATTGTTTACAATTTAAGTACAGTGAGTCCTCCAGATACGACCGTATTTGAGCCTGGCTCTGTGACAGTTGTAAAGCGGGTCGTTGTGTCCCTGGGCCCGATTTGACGACTTCTTTCATGGAAAAACACTGGAGGTTTTTAAGAAGAGACTGGACAGCCATGTGTCCGAAATGGTGTAGGGTCTTCTGCCTGAGCAGGGGGGTTGGACTAGATGACCTCCAGGGTCCCTTCCAACTGCTATTTTGCATTCTACATCTTCTGTGCCTGCTGCTTTTTGGAGTGCTGTGTTTTCACCCTGGGTCCAAAAATGGCACTTGTACTAAAAGTTGGGGGGGGGGAAGATATTTAATCGGGGAAAAAAGCTTTGCCTGTTGTTTGTGAGTGAATTCTACTAACGCACGACGTTTGTGTGCATTTAATTCATGCTGGTGTGGGGTTTTGCGCTTATAGGAAATAGATCACGTGTATTTCAACACGGAATTAAGGACAGAGGTGGCAAAGCTGGAGGTCCAAGAACTGAGTTCCCCCGACGTTGAAAACTAAAGCCCCGAAGTCTGGGCATTCTTGAGGACTAGAATCCCAAAGATGCTTTTTCACGAGGCAACTGGACTTTCTTGTTTTCCTTTGAGGGCGTTTCGCTTCTCATCCAAGAAGCTTCTGAGCTGAACTGAAAAAGCATCTTTGGGACAACTGTGAGCCGGATGACTGAAAAACTCCCTAGACATTGAGGACTAGAAGCATGTTTGTTTATTGTTTGAAAGAACAGCATGACCACATTTGTTGGAAGCCCAGGATTGGTGGCTGGGGAGGAAGGAGGGCTTTTGAGGTGGGCTTTGCTGTCTGACCGTCCTGTGCTCTTTTCTCCCCCTGCAGGGGAGGCCGGCCTCCAAGCCATGACCGCTCAAGTGACTAGTCCCTCAGGGAAGATGGCCGAAGCTGAAATCATCGAGGGAGAAGACAGCGCCTACTCGGTGCGCTTCGTGCCCCAGGAGATGGGCTCCCACACCGTGAACGTCAAATATCGGGGCCAGCACGTGCCCGGCAGCCCCTTCCAGTTCACCGTGGGGCCGCTGGGCGAGGGGGGATCCCACAAAGTGCGCGCTGGAGGGCCTGGCCTGGAGAGGGGCGTGGCCAGTGTGCCAGGTAAGGGGGGCACCGCCCTTCCTGCCCTGCCCTGCGCCTCCCATCAGACCCTCCCTCCCTCTTGGTCCCCTCCCTGCCTTGTTTACTTCTTCCTTCTCTCCCTCTTTTCCTTCCTCCCTCCCTCCCTCTCTCCCTCCCCTCTTTGTCTCCTTCCCTCCCTCCTTCCTCCCTTCCTTTCTTTGTCTCTTTCTCCCTCCCTCTGTCTCCTCCCTCCATCTTTTCCTTCTTCCCTCCCTCTTTTTCTTCCTCTCTCCCTTCCTCCCTCCCTCTCATTCCTATCTTCTACCTTCCTTCCTTCTTTCCTCCCCCTCTCTCCCTCTTCCTCCCTGCCTCATTCCCATCTTCCTTCCTTCCTTACTCCCTCTCATTCCCATCTCTTCCTTCCTTCCTTCCTTCCTTCCTTCCTTCCTTCCTTCCTCACTCCCTCTCATTCTCATCTCCTTCCTTCCTTCCTTCCTTCCTTTCTTCCTTCCTTCCTTCCTTCCTTCCTTCCTTCCTTCCTTCCTTCCTTCCTTCCTCACTCCCTCTCATTCTCATCTTTCCATCCTTCCTTCCTTCCTTCCTTCCTTCCTTCCTTCCTTCCTTCTCACTCCCTCTCATTCTCATCTCCTTCCTTCCTTCCTTCCTTCCTTCCTTCCTTCCTTCCTTCCTTCCTTCCTCACTCCCTCTCATTCTCATCTTTCCTTCCTTCCTTCCTTCCTTCCTTCCTTCCTTCCTTCCTTCCTTCCTTCCTTCCTTCCTTCCTTCCTTCCTTCCTTCCTTCCTTCCTTCCTTCCAAACTCTCTGCTCTGCCTGCTCTCTTTCCAGCTGAATTCAGCATTTGGACCCGGGAGGCCGGTGCCGGGGGTCTCTCCATTGCGGTCGAGGGGCCCAGCAAGGCCGAGATCGCCTTTGAGGACCGGAAGGACGGTTCCTGCGGCGTCTCCTACGTGGTCCAGGAACCAGGTAGATATCTGGATGCATCGGGGTCAAGCCGGGGGCGAAACCAGTTCGAGCAAGAGTTTAAAACCAATTCAGAAGTTAGACTCTGGCTTAAAAGCCCAGAAAACCGGGGTAGCCTTGCTCCAGTTTTGCACCAGGAGTTCAAAATTATCATCACATACAGTCCTTGATTTACAACCATTGGTTCAGTGACCGTTCAAAGCTACAGTGGCTTACCACCACACCTGGTACTATTGCAGCACCTCCGCGGTCGCGTGGTCATGCTTGGTGCGCTGGGCACCTGATTCATACTTATGACGGTCATAGTGTCCCAGGGGGTCTTGGGGATCCCCTTTGGCGACCTTCCGAGGAACAAAGTCTGCGAGGAAAGCAGATTTCCTTAACCACCGTGTTACTCGCTGAACAACTGCAGGGATTCATTTCACAACTGTGGTGAGGAAGGTCGTAAAATGGGACAGAACCCACTTAACAACTGTCTTGCTTAACGACAGAAATTTTGGGCGCCATTGTGGCCATGTACAAAATGCCCTGCCTGGGTCCTGCCGGGCGTGCTGGAGATTCCTGCAACTGTGCAGGTCTGCCTGTTCTCAGAAGCTTCTTCCTTCTTTCCTTCCTTCCTTTCCTTTCCTGTCCTTCCTTTCCTTTCCTTCCTTTCCTTTCCTTCCTTCCCTTCCTTCTTCCCTTTCCCTTCCTTCCTTCCTTCCTTCCTTCCTTTCTTTCCTGTCCTTCCTTTCTTTTCCTTTCCTTTCCTTTCCTTCCTTTCCTTTCCTTCCCTTCCTTCCTTTCCTTTCCTTCCCTTCCTTCCTTTCCTTTCCTTTCTTTCCTTCCTTCTTTCCTTTCCTTTCCTTTCCTTCCTTCCTTCTTCCCTTTCCCTTCCTTCCTTCCTTCCCTTCCTTCCTTTCTTTTCCTTTCCTTCCTTCCCTTCCTTCCTTCTTCCCTTTCCCTTCCTTCTTCCCTTTCCCTTCCTTCCTTCTTTCCTTTCTTTCTTTCCTGTCCTTCCTTTCTTTTCCTTTCTTTTCCTTTCCTTCCTTTCCTTTCCTTCCTTCCCTTCCTTCCTCCCTTTTCCTCCCTCCCTCCCTTCCTTCCTTCCTTTCCTGTCCTTCCTTTCCTTTCCTCCCTCCCTTCCTTTCCTTTCCTTTCCATTCCATTTCCTTCCTTCCTTCCTTCCTTCCTTCCTTCCTTCCTTCCTTCCTCCCTCCCTCCCTCCCTCCATTCCTCCCTCTCCTCTCCAGGTGACTATGAGGTCTCCATCAAATTCAATGATGAACAGATCCCAGACAGTCCCTTCGTGGTCCCTGTGGCCTCACTCTCTGACGATGCCCGACGCCTGACCGTCACCAGCCTCCAGGTAGTCGACGGAGGAGGAAATTGGCAGCTCAGGGTTAAACTGTGGTCCCTGGTGCTTTGTGAGCTGGGTGGTTTTCTTGCAGTCACATCTGCAGTTCCTCGCTTAACAACGGTGGCAAGGTCGTAAAATAGGGCCCAAACTTCACTTCACAAACGTCTCGCTGAGCGACAGAAATGTTGGCTTGTCTGCGGTCGTTACACGGAGGGTGCCAAGCTGGGGAAGTCCGGGGTTGGGTGTGTTGTGTGTGAATCTGACTCGGTTGTCGTCGTGTCCCGGGGGTCTGCAGGAGACGGGGCTGAAGGTGAACCAGCCGGCTTCGTTCGCGGTGCAGCTGAACGGCGCGCGGGGCGTGATCGACGCCAAGGTCCACACGCCCTCCGGCCTGGTGGAAGAATGCTACGTTTCCGAGCTGGACAGCGGTGCGTGCCAAATTTCATATCATTTCTCCAAAGGAGCCTGTTAGAGCATCCTCATGTTCGTTGCCTTCCCACTCCTGGCCCAGCGATCATTTTGAGCATTTCTAGGGCTGTTGAGTTTTTTTTACAATCGTCCTGCAAGGTAGGCCAGCCGCTGGAGGAAAATCTGACTAAGGAAGGGGCCCTTCCCGGCCCCTGGGCCAGGGGCAGGCAATCTTGGCTCGTATGACTGGTGGACTTCAACTCCCAGAATTCCTGAGCCAGCATGGCTGAATGGCCCCTTTTATGACTGGTGGACTTCAATTCCCAGAATTCCTGAGCCAGTGTGACTGGATGTCCCCTTTTATGACTGGGGGACTTCAATTCCCAGAATTTCTGAGCCAGCGTGGCTGGATGGCCCCTTTTATGACTGGTGGACTTCAATTCCCAGAATTCCTGAGCCAGCGTGGCTGAATGGCCCCTTTTATGACTGGTGGACTTCAATTCCCAGAATTCCTGAGCCAGCGTGGCTGAATGGCCCCTTTTATGACTGGGGGACTTCAACTCCCAGAATTCCTGAGCCAGCATGGCTGAATGGCCCCTTTTATGACTGGGGGACTTCAATTCCCAGAATTCCTGAGCCAGCATGGCTGGATGCCCCCTTTTATGACTGGTGGACTTCAATTCCCAGAATTCCCGAGCCAGCATGGCTGGATGCCCCCTTTTATGACTGGGGGACTTCAACTCCCAGAATTCCTGAGCCAGCCTGGCTGGCTCAGGAATTCTGGGAGTTGAAGTCCACCAGTCGTAAAAGAACCAAGGTTGCTTACCCCTGCCCTGGGCGATGGCCGTTGCCCCCCCTAAATTGGGGAGGGGGCTTGGAAAAGCGGCTGGTGGGATTTGAAGAGGCCAGATATTGAAGATATTTGGGGGTTTAAGGCGGAGGGGCTTCCTTCCGGAGACCCCGTGGTCCACTTGCATTGCGGAGCTTGACCTGTTGAATTTCTTCCCCCCCCCCCCTCAGACAAATACTCCATTCGCTTCATCCCCCACGAGAACGGGGTCCACTCCATCGATGTCCGGTTCAACGGGCGGCACGTCCCGGGCAGCCCCTTCAACATCCGGGTGGGTGAGCAGAGCCAAGCGGGAGACCCCGGGCTCGTCACGGCCTACGGCCCCGGCCTGGAGGGAGGCACCACAGGTAAGGCCCTGCTGGGGGGGGGGGAAAGGTGGGCGGGGCTTCAGAGAGGCTCTGGAAGAGGGACAGCTGTCATATGGACAATTGAATGCCAGCCTTCCCCAAGTTCCCTTCCTCCCCTCTTCTCTCTTTTCCCTCCCTCCCTCCCTCTCTTCCTTCCTTCTTCCCTCCTTCCCTCTCTCCCCCTCCCCTTCTCTCCTTTCTCTTTTCCCTTCCTTCCTTCCTTCCTTCCTTTTTTCCTTCTTCCTGCCTCCCTCCTTCCCTCCCTCCCCTTCTTTTTCCCTTTTCCTTCCTTTCTTTCTTCTTCTCTCCCTCCCTTCCTGCCTCCTTCCTTCCCTCCCTTCCTTGCTTCCTGCCCCACTCCCTCCCTTCCTTTGTCCCTCCCCGACCCCACCTCCTTCTTCCCTCTCCTCTTTTCCTTCCTTCCTCCTTCCCTCCTTCCCTTCCTCCTTCCTTCCTTCCTCCTCCCTCCATCCCCACGTCCTTCTTCCCTCTGCTCTTTTCCTCCCTCCTTTCCTTCCTCTTCTTCTCTCCTTCCTTTTTCCCTTCCTTCCTTCCTCCTTCCCTCCCCGTCTCCCCTTCTTTTCCCTTCCTTCCTTCTTTCCTTCCTTCCTTCTTCCCTCCCTCCTTCCCTCCCTGCCTCCTTCCTTCCCTCCTTCCCTTACTTCCTCCCTCCCTCCCTTCTTTCCTGCCTTCCTCCCTTTCTTTCTTCCTGCGTCCCTCCCTGACCCCACCTCCTTCTTCCCTCTCCTCTTTTCCTTCCTTCCTCCTTTCCTCCTTCGCTCCCTCCCTTCCTGCCTCCCTCCCTGCCCCCCCCATCCTTCTTCCCTCTCTTCTTTTCCTTCCTCTCTCCCTCCCTCTGGATTGCTGCAACAATTGTAAGATACTAGCCCGTGGCCGAGTGCCCGAATTTTGATCCTGCCGTCCCAGTCGTAAGTCAGTTGGTCATAAGTCTGCCTTTTCAGTGTGCTTGTGACTTCGCGCAGTCGTTAAACGAAGGATCGCACGTTGAGGACTGCCTGCATGGTTGGCAGGCCTAGTCACATCCCTTCCAAGGGACTGGGCGGCTTTCAGGGCCCCTGAATCCTTCCCAGAAAAGTCTTTTATGTGACCGCGGGATCCGAACCCAGAGCAGACAGGCTGTTCCTCGGATTTTACAGGGACCTTCCTGAAATAATTTTAAAAAGGGGTGACGCAGCCAGGGGTTTTTCCGAAAGAGGGCCGGGCATCGTGTCGGTCCTGGGAGCAAGGGACTAACCCCCGGCCTTCTTCCCGCCAGGGGTCTCCTCCGAGTTTGTGGTGAAGACCCGGAATGCCGGCTCCGGGGCCCTCTCGGTCACCATCGACGGGCCTTCCAAGGTGCAGATGGACTGCCAGGAGAGCGCTGAGGGCCACAGGGTCACCTACATGCCGATGGCGCCTGGGAGCTACCTCATCTCCATCAAGTACGGGGGTCCCCAGCACATCGTGGGCAGCCCCTTCAAAGCCAAGGTGACGGGTGAGTTAAGCCGGCCGGCTGAGTTTTCTGGGCCCTGTGGGGAGAAGCCTGACCCCTCTCTGCCAGCATTCCCACAACCCCAGGCTCGGTTCGGGGGTGGAGGCATTCAGTCCATGCCCAGAGGAACCCTGCTTCACACGTCTGGTCTTGGACGCAGCCGGGGTGAGTCTCCGATAAATTACTTGAATATCAAGGAATCAATATCAAGTATATCAATAGCCATTTGGGTCTGATTGATAGGGTTCTAGGCTGGAAACCTGGAGAATGTGAATTCTAGTTCTGTCTTAGGCGTGAAAGGCGGACGGGTGACTTTGGGCCCAAAACAAGGAGACGATGAGCTGGTTCTGCCTTAGCTGTGAAAGCTAACTAGGTGACTTTGGATCAGTCGCCAGGAGACGGGGAGTTCTAGTCCCACCTTAGGCGTGAAAGCCAGCTGGGTGACTTTGGCCCAATTGCCAGGAGACGGTGAGTTCTAGTCTTGCCTCAGGCATGAGAGCTGGCTGAGTGACTTGGGCCAATCGCCAGGAGACGGTGAATTCTAGTTCTCCCTTAAGCGTGGAAGCCATTGGGTGACTTTGGGCCAATCACTAGGAACGGGGAGTTCTAGTCTTGTCTTAGGCAGGAAAGCTGGCTGAGTGGCTTGGGTCAGTCGCCAGGAGACGGTTAGGCATGAAAAGGGGATGGGTGACTTTGGGCCAGTCAAGGAGGAGGTGAGTTCTAGTCCCATATTAGGCATGAAAGCCAGCTGGATGACTTTGGGCCAATCACCAGGAGATGGTGAGTTCTAGTTCTACCTTAGGCGTGAAAGGTAGATGGAGGACTTTGGGCTAATCAAGGAGGAGGTGAATTCTAGTTCCACCTTAGCCATGAAAGTCAACAAGGTGAATTTGGGTCAGTCGCCAGGAGACTGCCTTAGATTTCCTTGGATCAGGGGTAGGCAACCTTGGCTCTTTTATGACTCGTGGACTTCAACTCCCAGAATTCCTGAGCCAGCTAGCATAGCTGGCTCAGGAATTCTGGGAGTTGAAGTCCACAAATCATAAAAGGGCCAAGTTTGAAGACCCCTGTCTTTCTTAAATCTAACAAACAAAATGGAGGCTGGCTGAGGAATTCTGGGAGTTGAAGTCCACAAGTCATCAAAGGGCCAAGTCTGAAGTCCCCTGTCTTAAAACTAACAAACAAAATGGAGGCTGGCTGAGGAATTCTGGGAGTTGAAGTCCACAAGTCATAAAAGGGCCAAGGTTGCCTACCCCTGCCCTGGATTCTCCAGCTGCTGTCCGAGGGTGGGTGGGTGGGAGGCTGCAGGACTCACCTGGAGCCCCCCCTGTGAAGACAGCCACGGGTGACGTTCCCCCCTTCCTTCTCTCCGCCCCACTAGGTCCTCGCCTGTCTGGCGGGCACAGCCTGCACGAGACGTCCACAGTGCTGGTGGAGACGGTCACCAAGGCCACCTCCTCGGTGGGGGGCAGCTACAGCGCCCTGCCCAAGTTCTCCTCGGACGCCAGCAAGGTGGTCGCCCGGGGCCCTGGCCTCACCAAGGCCTTCGTGGGGCAGAAGAACACCTTCACGGTGGACTGCAGCAAGGCAGGTGGGTATCCCGGTGGGCCGGGCGGGCTGGGAGAGGGGCCGGGCCGGCACGACGAAGAAACCTGGGAAAACGGGGTCTTCAGAACGTTCGACCCGGGTCACAAGACCCCTTTTTGTAAAGCAGCTCCTTCACCTGCCCAGTTTTTTCCTAAAGGCTGTCAATTCGGGTCCCGCCGTCGTTAGTACAGTTACTAACTTTGTTACTACAGTTACAGGAGCCCAAAATGTCTGCCACACGAGAGCTCGGTTAAGTGGGTTTTGTCCTGCTTGGCCACCTGTCTTCCCACGCTTGTTAGCGGAATCCCTGCAGTTGTTCAGTTAGCAACGCGGACGTTAAGTGAATCCAGATTCCCCCCCCCTTGACTTTGCTGGACAGGAAGTCGCAAAAGGGGATCGCGTGACACACACACAAACCCCGAGACGCTGCCACCGTCATAAATGTGAGGCAGTTGCCGAGCGTCTGAATTTTGATCAGGTGACCCTGTGGGAGGCGGCAATTAACCAGTGGAACAACCTGCCTCCAGGCGTTGTGACTGCTCCAACGCTGGAAGTTTTTAAGAAGAGACTGGACAGCCATTTGTCTGAAATGGTGTAGGGTCTCCTGCCTGAGCAAGGGGTTGGACTAAATGACCTCCAAGGTCCCTTCCAACTTTATTATTTTATATATATATATATATATATATATATATATATATATATATATATAGATAGATAGATAGATAGATAGATAGATAGATAGATAGATAGATAGATAGATAGATAGAGATAGAGATAGAGATATATCATATATATCATATATATCATATATATCAGACAGCCACTTCTCTAGAATGGTGTAGGGTTTCCTGCTTTTATTATTATTATTATATATATCATATATCATATATATCATATATATCAGACAGCCACTTGTCTGAAATGGTATAGGGCAGGGGTAGGCAACCTTGGCTCTTTTATGACTCGTGGACTTCAACTCCCAGAATTCCTCAGCCAGTACGGCTCAGCTTGGAAACCTCTCCCTTTCCCCTCAGCATGGCTGGCTCAGGAATTCTGGGAGTTGAAGTCCACGAATCATAAAAGAGGCAAGGTTGCCTAGCCCTGGTATAGAGTGCCTGAGCAGAGGGGTTGGACTGGATGACCTCTGAGGTCCCTTCCTCCTCGGTGACCATGCCACTCTGTGACTCCTTGCAGGCACCAACATGCTGATGGTGGGGGTCCACGGGCCCAAGAGCCCCTGCGACGAGGTCTACGTCAAGCACATGGGCAACCGGGTCTACAGCGTGACATACACCGTCAAAGAGAAGGGCGACTACATCCTCATCGTCAGGTGGGGGGACGAGGCCGTGCCCGGCAGCCCCTACCAAGTCAGCGTGCCCTAGGAGGGGGCCGGAGCCCACCCGCCCCCTCGGCCCCCGCCCTCCCCTAGGCCCAGAACTGGCACCCGTGACCGAGGCGGGGGCGAGGGAGAGGCGCAACCGTGGGACAATCGCTGGCCTCCCCCTCTTCACATTGGACTTTGGCTTTTGAGGGGTTCTCCAGGTGGACGGGGACTGGGACGGGTAGGGGGAGAGGGGTACGGGGGAAAGGGGGGTGGGGGTGGGAGGGGGAGGCTGTTTGAGCTGGTGAGGGGGGTGGGGGGCCCCCAGTGAGGCCGGACTGGGAAGGAGGAGAGGAAGGGACGTCGTCGTAGGGATGGAAGGATGCTTGCGTGGCTTTAATTTGGGTTCACCCCCAAACCACAGCCACGCAAGGGGCTAGTCCTCAGCCTGCCCTGGGCTTGACTACTTAAAGACCTTTTTTAACCTGGCCTTGACTTGGGAGAAAGAGACTTTTGCACACACTGGAAAAAGGAATGGAAGAAAGAAGCAACGAAGGAGTAAGCAGAATCCAGGAGAGGCTCCCAAACTGCAGCCAAATTTGAGGAGAGGGCTGGGGGTGGGGGAGGGGAGGGTGAGCCTACCCATCCCCCTCGACGGGCAACGAAGGTATGTTTGTTGAGTGGTGCGGAGAGGAAACAAAACTAAGTGCGAGTGTGGGTCTTGGAAAGGGAATCACCAATGCATCTCTTGAGAGGAGAGCACAAATGCCTTCCCAGCAACCCTTCTGAGTGCGTCCTGTGAAGGCGGTGGGGTGCTTTGGGTTCGAATCCGACCCCTGCTCTCCTGAAGCAGCGCAGCGGCCTGGGACTTTTTAAAGCAGCCGCCTCTTTCCCTGGATTCCCAGGGAAAAAGAGGCAGCTGCTAAGCGGAGACACCCCCCCCCCCACGACTTCCAGGAATTGGATCCGAAGCATTACGGCATGACTCTCTTTCCTGGGGGGGGGGTCTTCTTCCCACATTGTTCAACGGTTGTGCTTCACTGTGAAGGGGTTAGCTCAGGCCAAAGAGATTTGTGTGTGTTTTTTCTTTTTTTTAAGAAAAGGAGGAAGGGGAAAAAAAATATTAAAAAAGTAGGAGAAAGGGGAACACAGCTCTTGCAAGGCCCAGGTAGGCAGGAGAGGGGGCGTATTTTTTCTCTCTCTCTTTCTCTCTCTTTTTTTTAAAAAAGTAAAGTGTTTGAGGTTGTGTGTGTTCACTGGGGCTGGGATGGCGTTACCACTAGGAGTAGAGGTGGCCAAGTCAGAGCAGCCACCTTGCACCCAACCGACCTGCCCCTCAGCAATAAAGTTTACTTGCTTTTAAAAATCAGCCTCCTGGGTTTTTTTTGCCTTACTCTTGGTTTGGGAGGGGGAGTACAGCCCCCCCCAAAGTTTTTTCCCTTAGGCTCCTTTTCCAACCATTGGTGATTGGTCGGTTTTTAGCACTGATGATGTTACCTAGTTGGGTCATGAAATGTCTGCAAGAAAACAACCAAGCTCAGAGAGCACCAAGGACCCCATAGTTCCTTCCTTCCTTCCTTCCTTCCTTCCTTCCTTCCTTCCTTCCTTCCTTCCTTCCTTCCTTCCTTCCTTCCTTCCTTCCTTCCTTCCTTCTCCTTTCCACTCCCTTCTAGCCCTGATGATGTTACCTAGTTGGGTCATGACATGTATGCAAGAAAACAACCAAGCTCAGAGAGCACCAAAGACCCCATAGTCGTCCTTCTCCTCTTCCTCACCTCCTCCTCTTCCTTCCCTCCTCATCTCCTCTTCCTCCTCCCTTCTCCCTCCTCCTCCTCCTCTCCGCAGCCCCTCCTCCCTTCTAGCACTGATGATGTTATCTAGTTGGATCATGCAACGTCTGCAAGAAAGCTACCCAGCTCAGAGAGCACCAGGGATCCCATAGTCCTTCCCTCCTCCTCCTCCTCCTCTCCACAAACCTCACTCCCCTTCTAGCACTGATGATGTTCTCTACTTGGGTCATGAAACATCTGCAAGAAAACAACCAAGCTCAGAGAGCACAAGGACCCTCCCCCACAGTCCTCTTCCTCCTCTCTGCAAAAAACCTTCCTGTTTAGCACTGATGTTGTTACCTAGTTGGGTCATGAAATGTCTGCAAGAAAACCACCAAGCTCAGAGAGCATCAAGGACCCTTATTCCTTCTTCCCCCCTCTTCCTCTCTGCATACCTTCTATCAGTTCTAGATGATGTTACCTAGTTGGGTCATGAAACTTCTGCAAAAAAAGCCACCAAGCTCAGAGAGCACCAAGGACTCCACAATCCTCCTCCTCCTTCTTCCTCTCCTCCTCCTCCTCTTCCTCCTCCTCCCCACTCTCCTTCTCTCTGCATACCTTCTACCATCTCTGGATGATGTTACCTAGTTGGGTCATGAAACGTCTGCAAGAAAATAAGCAAACTGGGGGAGCACTAAGTCCTCCTCCACCTCCTTTTGGTGACCAAACCTGGATGCCTTATTCCAAGTGTGGCCTTACCAAGGCCTTATAAAGCAGTACTAACACTTTACGTGATCTTTATTCTATCCTGTCGATGCAGCCCAGCACTGTGTTGGCCTTTCTGGCTGCTGCCGCACATGGCTGGCTCCTATTTAAGGGATGGTCCATGGTCCACTAGGACTTCCGATGTCCCTCTTGCAGCTATTGCTATTGAGCTAGGTACCACCTATACTACTACTCTACCTTTGCATTAGGCTTGTCTTGCCTAATTGTAAAACCTTATTTTCTTCGTCACTGACGTTCATTTTGTTAGGTAGGGCCCCGGGTTCAAGTCTGTCAAGAACCTTCTTTATCTTAAGCCTGTCTTCTGAGGTGTTGCCTGTTCCTGCCAGCTTGGTTCAGAATAATAGGATAACAGAGTTGGAAGGGACCTTGTAGGTCATCTAGTCCAACCCCCTCTCCCCACCCAAGCAGAAGACCCTACACCATTTTTAGACAAATGGCTGTCCGATCCCCTCCTCTGATGATAATGATGAAGAACAAACGGGCTGATTGTTCCAATCCTTGCAAAATAATTAATGGAGAGAAAAAAAGAAAGGCATCCGCGGAACCCGTACATCCACAGCCACACATGCATCTACATTTTCCTATCTCTATAATTCTGATGGCTTCATAGGTGTTTCTTTTCAACGACGCATGCGCTGAGGTAAGAACGCATTGCCCCTCGAACACTCTTTACCTCCTATCTCTATGATCTCAATGGGTATGGAGGCGGCTTCTTTTTCACGACGCATGCGCCGAGGCAGGAACACGTTCCTTCGGACACTGCGCTTGCGCGTCTCGGCGCGCTATAAGCTTACTACAGCGCCTGCGCGAGAGGAAAGTCAGCCGCTTTTGCTGTTCCACCTCTTTGGCGCGATCATGGCGGGCCGGGGGAAGCTGATCGCCGTCCTGGGCGACGAGGACACGGTGACCGGGTTTCTGCTGGGCGGCGTGGGGGAGCTGGACAAGCACCGGCGCCCGAACTTCCTCGTGGTGGAGAAGGAAACGGCGCTGGCCGAGATCGAGGAGGCCTTTCGGTGAGGAAGGAGGAGGGGGGTGGCGAAGGAGGGAGAAGAGCCGGGAGGCGGTTGCCCGGGAAACAGCAAGGGAAGGACCATTGCGCTCTGAAAACGGGGGAGGGGGCGCTGCGTTTGGGAAGGGACCATTGCCTGTCATGGGGGGAGTTGGGATGAAACCAAGCCAATGTAAACCGGCAGGGCGGAAGAGACCACCTACTCTTCGGCAGGGGCGTCGCAGAAAACGTGAGGCTAAACCATTCCAGGCCGGGGGAGGGGAAGCAATGCTTGTTTAATGGAGGTTATTTTAATGGAGAGAAGAGAAAGGAACTAAATGGGAAGAAATGATGGATTGAGTAAAAAGAGGAAAAGCCGTTCCTAGATGTAGGTAATCCTTGCATTACGACCACAATCCAGCCCAACCAGACGGTTAAATGAAATTTGCCCTGTTTTACGACCTTTGTTTCCGTTGTTAAGTGGATCACTGCAGTTAAGTTAGTCACCTGATAAGTGAATCTGGCTTCCCCATTCACTTGGCTCGTCAGAAGGTGGCAAAAAGGAATCACACGACCCCAGGATGCTGTGACCGTCGTAAGTATGAGTCAGTTGCCTGCTTTGATCGTGCATCTATGGCAGTGTTTCCCAAACTTGACAATTTTAAGGCAAGAGGACTTCAACTCCCAGAATTCCACAGCCAGCAACGCTGGCTGTGGAATTCTGGGAGTTGAAGTCCACATGCCTTAAAATTGTCAAGTTTGGGAAACACTGATCTACGGGGATGCTGCAACGGGCGTAAGTGTGAAAAATAGTCACATTTTTCAGTGCCGGTGTAACTTCAAACAGTCCCTAAAAGAACCATTGTAAGTCAATTAGAGCAGGAGTCTTCAAACTGGGCCCTTTGATGACTGGTGGACTTCAACTCCCAGAATTCCTCAGCCAGCCTCCATTTTGTTTGTTAGATTTAAGCCAGGGGTCTTCCAACTTGGCCCTTTTGTGACTTGTGGACTTCAACTCCCAGAATTCCTCATCCAGGGGGTTTCTGTGCAGTCCCCACCCTTAAATTTCCTCCCTGTTGGGCTTGCTGGTCATGGTTAGAATTGGCCAGCATGATCCTGTAGACACCTCTTTGCAAAATCTGAGAAGGCCTTGGACTCAGCCGGTGCTTTGTTTGCCCACAAACACAAAAAGTCCAGCGTTGGCTGCTTTTTGCAGGTCGGGTTGCCTGGGAAGGACCTGCCCTTGTCCTCCATGACCTTGAGGGAGCAGGAGACATAAAGGGGTCAGGATTCGGTCCCTGCCCGGCCTTTGTGCCTGTTGAATAGTTTTCCCTCCCGGAAGAAAATATTTCCCCAATTCGGGAAATTCCTCATTTGCTCTTCGGAGGAAGTCTGGGTGGTGCGGGTATCCTGCTTTAAGTTCGGAATCAATAATTAAATCACGGTCCCTCAATCTCAGCCACTTTAAGATGTGGTGGCTGGAGAACCCCGGGAGTTGTAGTCCACACATCTTAAAGTGGCTGAGGTTGAAAAAGACTGAATTGTTTTGGGAACATTCTGCTCCTGTGTGAACTTGTCAGCTGCTTCCCAGAATAATATTTATGGTGTTTTCTTCCTGTAGATAAAGTCTATCTTTGGTTCCTTTTAATCTTGTTTATTATGTTTTGTTCCCATCATCTGTAAGCCGCCAAGAGTCACCTTGTAGTAGAGAGAGCGTCAGTAGTAGCCCCAATAGTAGAGGGAGTCCTAGTAATTGCCCTAGTAGTAGAGGAAGCCCCAATAGCCCCAGTAGTGGGTGGAGCCCCAAGGAGTTTGTGGAGTCCCAGTAGTAGCCCCGGTAATAGGGGGAGCCCCAAAGAGCTGATGGAGTAGCCCCAATAGTAAAGGGAGCCCCAATGGTAGCTCCAGTATTAGAGGGAGCCCAGTAATTGCCCTAGTAGTAGAGGAAGTCTCAATAGTAGCCCAGGAGTAGAGGGAGCCCTAGTAATTGCCCTAGTAGTAGAGGAAGCCCCAATAGCTCTAGTAGTAGGTGGAGCCCCAAGGAGTTTGTGGAGTCCCAGTAGTAGCCCCAGTAGTAGGGGGAGCCCCAAAGAGCTGATGGAGTAGCCCCAATAGTAGATGGAGCTCCAGTAGTAGCCCCAATAGTAAAGGGAGCCCCAATGGTAGCTCCAGTAGTAGAGGGAGCCCTAGTAGTCGCTCTAGCAGTAGAGGGAGCCCCAGTAATAGAAGGTGGAACCCCAGGGAGCTGGAGGAGTTGCCCCAGTGGGAACCCCAGTAGTAAGGGGAGCCCCAGTAGCAGCGGTGGGGGAAGCCCCCAAGAGCCGACCCCTTGTAAACTCCTCCATCCCACTTCCCCTCCGCCTGCAGGGGCTTCCTGGCCCGCGAGGACATCGGCATCGTCCTCATCAACCAGTTCATCGCGGAGATGATCCGCCACGTCATTGACGCGCACACCAAGTCGTTGCCCGCCGTGCTAGAGATCCCGTCCAAGGAGCACCCCTACGACGCCTCCAAGGACTCCATCCTACGCCGGGCCAAGGGCATGTTCACTGCCGAAGACCTGCGGTAGGTGGCCTGGAGAGTCCACTCCCGACCCGGGCCGACTTCTACTACTTCGCGGTGGTGACCTCTTCCTCTGCCTCTCCTCGTGTTGCCTTCCGGTCCTTCACCTTCCGCTCCTCGTCGTGCGGAGGAACGAGTCTGCGTTGGAGACTTCTCCTTCGGCCCTTTTGAGCGTCCAGGCTGCCGTTCCTCCCCTCCTGTTGACCTCATTGGAGTCAGGAACCACGGAAGAACCCTGGTTCTAAGCGCGGCTGGCTGGGGGATTCTGGGAGTGTGACGTCCACAGGTCTTCCAGTGGCCAAGATGGAGCGTGAGGTTCCACCATCCAATCCGGGGTTTCTCAACCTCGTAAGACGGGTGGACTTCAACGCTGGTGGCGTGGTGCCCACTTCCCTTTCATCTGGGGTTCTTTGAAGAAGACACCCCTCTCTCCATTTTCTCCATGGGACCCAGGTTGCGTCCCCCATATTTCTCTGGGGCCAGAATTGTCCTGGTTGCCTTTCCATGTCCTACTTCGATCCTTGTTCTTCACCAGCAGTTATGCTCCTCAACACAGATCTAGATCAGGGGTCTTCAAACTTGGCCCTTTGATGACTTGTGGACTTCAACTCCCAGCATACACGTGCCTGGCTGAGGAATTCTGGGAGTTGAAGTCCACATCATCAAAGGGCCAAGTTTGAAGGCCCCTGATCTAGAGGTACTTCGGGCCAACTCCTTTGCTTCCTGTCCTGCTACTTCCTCCTATTTAAGCCCTTTCCTTGAGGATGGAACCCCCCAAATGGGTTTGAAGTTAAGCTGGGATATCCTGGCTTGATGCCTTGGAGAAGCTGGTCTGTCTGTCTGTTTCCTAGTGCAATACCCAAACATCTGTCTCCCAGAGGATTTACAATCCAGATGAAAATTGTTCCAAAGTTTTGCCTCCCTTCCAAGGACCGAGTTGTCCCCTTGACCGTTGGTTGGCTAGAAGGATGTTCTCCTCTGATGAACCATTTTGAGTCTTCTTCAGCCTAGCTCCTGGTTTCCCAGCCTTGGCTGCTTGAAGATGGGTGAGTGTGGACTTCAACTCCCAGAATTCCTCAGCCAGCAGGAATTCTGAATGTGGCTGCCTGGGGGATTCTGGGAGTTGTCGTCCATACATCTTCAAGTGTTTAAGGTTGAAGTTCCACAATCCAAGTTGGTATTTCTCAATTTTAGCCACTTGAAGATGCGGGACTCCAACTCCCAGAATTCCCTAGGCAGCAGGGTTCTTAAGCATGGCTGGCTGGGGAATTCTGGGAGTTGAAGTCCATACGTCTTCCAAGTGGCCACGGTTGACGTTGCACAATCCAATTTAGTGTTTCTCAATGTCAGCCCACTTTCAGATGTGTGGATTTCAAGGCTGGCTGGGGAATTCTGGAGTTGAAGTCCACGCCTCTTAAAGTAGCCGAGTTGAGAGACCCTGGCTTAGGGGCTTCACATGGCCCATCTGGGGGGAGTCTGGGGGGTCTAGGCCCCCAAACTGGAAGAGTCCGATCCTCTTTTTCAACCCTACGCTGCCTACAGAGTGATATCTACTAGCAGTTGCAATGTCTGGTGTCTTGGAAGCAACCTTGTCTGTTAATGGAAGCAACTTGGTCTGTCGGCTGGAAGAAGTTATTAATAAAACTGATTTCTCTTTGATTTTGGTCTCGGCGTGCTCAATTTGGGTGAAGTGGGAGGCGGTTCAGATGAAAGATGGTTTTCTTTCCCCCCTGCATTTTGTGTTTCTGATTCAGCAAGCTCTTTTCAGCCCCAGCCGGTTGTGGGCTCACTCTTTCCCTGCAATCTCTCCCCCCCCCCATGGGGAAGTGGAGGGTGCCAATCCTTGCACGCGCTGGTGGGTCATTTCCTGGCTGCTGCGTGCCAACCAGCCTCTCGTGCTGAAATGGGCGACTCGGTCTGTGTTCTTGGGTTGGTACGATTTCTCGTGGTTTGCTTGTGATTCACTGTGGCCTTACATGACAACGCAATTCAGACCTCAAGCATTGATGCGGTTTTCTTGATTAGTTCAATTCATAAGCTACCTGAATCATTCAGAGGGATTTAGGTGAAGGGTTTTCTTTCTTTCTTTCTTTCTTTCTTTCTTTCTTTCTTTCTTTCTTTCTTTCTTTCTTTCTTTCTTTCTTTCTTTCTTTCTTTCTTTCTTTCTTTCCTTCCTTCCTTCCTTCCTTCCTTCCTTCCTTCCTTCCTTCCTTTCTTTCTTTCTTTCTTTTTTTCTTCAAAATAAATTTCATTTATTTTAAGCACATTTTCTTTCTTTCCTTCCTTTCCTTTCGCTCTCTTTTCTTTCTCTTTCGCTTTTTTCCTTTCCTTTTTTCTTCAAAATAAATTTTCATTTATTTTAAGCACATTTTCCTTCCTTCCTTCCTTATTTCCTTCCTTCCTTCCTCTTTCTTTTTCTTTCTTTCCTTTTTTCTTCAAAATAAATTTTTATTTATTTTAAGCACATTTTCCTTCCTTTCCTTCTTTCTTTTGCTCCTTTCTTTCCCTTTTCTTTTTTTCCTTCCTTCCTTTCTTCCTCCCTCCCTCCCTCTTTCCTTCCTTCCTTCCCTCCCTCCCTCCTTCCTTCCTTCCTTCCTTCCTTCCTTCCTTCCTTCCTTCCTTCCTTCCTTCCTTCCTTCCTTCCTTCCTTCCTTCCTTCCTTCCTTCCTTCCTTCCTTCCTTCCTTCTTAAAAGTTGCCAAGTTTGGAGACCCTGCTGGCTGAGGATTTCTAGGAGTCAAAGGCCATAAACCTGACAGGCGTGGAGGGTCCCTAATTTAGAACATAGAATAACAGGATTAGAAGGGACCTCGGAGACCACCTAATCCAATCCCCTGCTCTACCAGGAGACCCTGTATCCTTCCAGACAAAGGCTTGGCTTGGCTTGCCTACCAACAGTGGAAAATGGCCTGAGCCAATTCAAGGGACCGCTGATGATGGGGAGGCCATGGTTTTGGGCCCTCCTGGTTGAGATTCTCAGGGTGGCCTGCCTCTTTCCTCTCCCTCCTGGAGGAGGACAGGGCAAGGTGACCTCACAAGAGGCTGTGCCTGCAGCTGTGAAGTAGCAGCAGCTCACCCAATTTGATGGCCACCCCTGCAGTCCATCCAGAACATCGCGCTCCCACCCTTACAGCTGAAAGGAAGACCACCCGGGGGCTTGTCTCTATGCCGCTACGAGAAGAGGGCTTAAGAAGGGAAGCTGGCATCTGCGGTCCCGGTCAGATAAGTCTCGTGGGTAACCGGGCAGGGCTACCTTCTCGTCCCGCTCAGCCATGGCGCGTCCGCTCAACATGGACACGCTTCAGCAGAACTTCTGGAAAGAAGAATATCAGAAAGAGATCATGCTACGCTTCGCCTGGCACCAGAAGTACGGGGCCCTGGTCAAAGCCAAGCAGGAGAGCCTACGGGAACGGCGCAAGAAGGCAGAGGACACCACCCTCCGCCTGCCCTCCATCCGCCCCCCGCCCCCGGTCAAACCCAGCTCTCCCCCTCCACCCCTCCCTCCACCCCCGCCCAAGCCGGTCCAGCTGCTGGCCCGGGAACGTGACCTGACCGGACTGGACACGGCCCTCTTGGAGATGGAGATGAAGCCGGCTCCTCGCGAAGTGCGCAACCTTCTGTATCAGGGAATCTCCCACGAGGACGAGGGACGTTACCGCTACTTGAAGATGCGCCTTCTCGTCGCGCCGGAGGAGAAGTACACCTTCCCCATCACCACCAACTTCACCTACGGCTGGCAGATGGGTGAGTGGGTGGGTGGGTGGGCAGGAAGGATGGGGAGGGCGCCTACGGGGATGCATGCAAGTGGATCGTGGGGAGGATCTGTCCGGAGGCAACCAAAATGCAAGCCAGTGGTGAGAAAAACACGATCCGGACTTTGGGTAGGAAACACCAAACGCACAGAGGTCGAACGGGGTATGTGGCTCACAAAATGAAATTTAATGGGGAAAAAAATTAAGGTTCTACATTTAGAAAAACCAAATGCGCTTGTACAGAGTAGGGGGTACCTTGCTCAACAGTAGCAACTGGGAGAGGGATCGCGCAGTCCTAGTGGACGATCACTTAAATCGGAGCCAGCCGTGTGCGGCAGCTGCCAAAAAAGCCAACACAGTGCTAGGCTGCATTCATAGAGGGATAGAATCGAGATCATGTGAAGGGTTAATACCGCTTTACAAGACCTTGGGAAGGCCACACTTGGAATGCTGCATCCAGTTTTGGTCACCACGAAGTAAAAAAGATGTTGAGACTCTAGAAAGAGTACAGAGAAGAGCAACAAAGATGGTTAGGGGACTGGAGGCTAAAACATACGAAGAATTGGGTAGGTCTAGTAGTTTAATGAAAAGAAGGAGTAGGGGGGACATGATAGCAGCGTTCCAGTATTTGAGGGGCTGCCCCAAAGAAGGGGAGGGTTCAACCTCTTCTCCAAAGCGCCTGAAGGCAGGACAAGAAGCAACGGATGGAAACTCATCAAGGAGAGAAGCAACCTGGAACACAGGAGAAATCAACCAGTGGAACTGCCTGCCTCCAGACGTTATGGGTGCTCCAACACTTTTAAGAAGAGACTGGGCAGCCACTTGTTGAAATGGTATAGGGCAGGGGTGTCAAAGTGCCGGCCAGCGGGCCGGTTTCATCATACTGGAGCCGCGCCCACCCCATTGCCGGCCATGGCGAAAAAGCTCCAATACGTCGCACAACGTCGCGAGTTTGACATGCCTGCTACCTTTCTGCCTTGAGCAGGGGGTTGGCCTAGAAGACCTCCGAGGTCCCACGATTCTATAAGCCTCTCCTTGGTCTTCTCCTAGCCCTGTCCACCTAAGGCAGTGGTTCTCAACCTGTAGGTCGGGATCCCATTTGGGGGTCGAATGACCATTTCACGGGGGTCGCCAAACAACGCAGTCCGCCATTTTTCCCCCCTTTTCCTTAGCTGTGCTCCTCCCCTTTATTCTATTGGCTTTTGAAAGCCCATAGAATAGACTCTCTTGAATAGAGTCTTATTCTATTGGCTTTCCAAAGCCAATAGGAATTGTCCAGGCTGTCTCTGCCCTGCTGAGCCTGCCAAAAGTACCAGTCTGCAAACGGTGCTGCGCCAGTTGAGTAGTCCTCGACTTACGACCGGTTGAGTAGTCCTCGACTTACGACCGGTTGGGGGGGGTTGCAGCATTAAAAAGGTTGAGAACCACTGACCTCAGGTCTCTCAGGCCCGCTTTTGGGAAGGACTTTCCCCTCAAAGGGGCCACACGGCTGCCTTGTCTTCTTTGTTTCCCGTCATATCTCCTTTGTGTCTTCCAGGGAAAATGGCCGCCTTCCACGTGGCCCCCACAGCCAAGACCCGCACCGACAGCTTCTTCCGAAAGAACGGCGCCTTCTCTCTGCTGCATCCTCGCGATGTGGCCCTCTGAGTGCCAGTTCCACAGAAACCAAGACTATTGGATTACTTTGGTGCCCGTCTCCTTCCTTTGCCAGTATCTAAGGTGGCGTCAGGATGATCTGTTCTAGCACCATCCATCCAAGGCAGGGCAGGTTTGGACAATGGAGAGAAGGGCGTCGCGTAGCTCTCTCTTGTCATCTTGGGGAGGTGCGTGACTCGCTTAACAACCGTCCTCTTAGGCCAGGAGGATTCTGGCCCCAGGGGGGGTAGTGTCATCCTACTAGGGCAGTGGTTCTCAACCTATTTAATGCCGCGACCCCCAACCGGTCTACTCAACCGGTCGTAAGTCGAGGACTACTCAACGGGTGCAGCACCGTTTGCAGACTGGGACTTTTGGTGGGCTCAGCAGGGCAGAGACAGCCTGGACAATTCCTATTGGCTTTTGAAAGCCAATAGAATTAGACTCCGTTCAAGAGAGTCTATTTTATTGGCTTTCAAAAGCCAATAGAATAAAAGGGAGTAGCACAGCTAAGGAAAAGGGGGAAAAAATGGCGGACTGCGTTGTTTGGCGACCCCCGTGAAATGGCCGTTCAACCCCAAATGGGGTCCCGACCCACAGGTTGAGAACCACTGTACTAGGGTCTCCAGATGTAGACTGTTAAGACGGGATTCAAAACTCGCCTTCCAGGGTTTCGTTCCGTGGGCCGTTGCATTGTTAGACAACGGCAGTATAAACATTATTGGGGGGTGGGGGCGCGACAGGAAGTCCTCGACCTATGACCACAATTGAGCCCACAGTTTCTGTCGCTAAGTGGGACAGTGAAGTGAGTTTTGCTCCATTTTACGACCTTCCTTCCTGTGAAGTAAATTGCGGCAGTTGTAGTCACACGATCGTTAAGCGAACCCTACTTTCCCCCGTGGACTTAGCTTGTCAGAAGGTCGCAAAACGGGGATCACATGACTCCCCACCGGGACGTTGCGACTGTCATAAATGTGAGTTGGTTGCCAAGCGTCTGAATTTTGATCCCGTGACCACGGGGGACGCTGTGAGAGACGTAAAGGATCCTAAGTCACCTTTTTTTTTCAGCGCAGTTGTAAGTTTGGTCCCTAAATGAAACTGTTATAAGTTGAGGATTACGTAGAACCTTGCAGGAAGGGAGATGTAAAATACCGATATTTATTATTTATTTGTTTATTAAGTCCTTTTGCCCTCCATCTCCCCTATAAGGCGACTCTGGGCGGCGATATATTATGTCAGGCTCCCCATACAAGTTTTAAGTACCTGCTTTCCATACAGCTAGTCAGTCCTCAACATACGACTGTAATTGAATCCACAGTTGTTAAGTCGTGTGGGTCCTCCTCCACTGATGACCACAACTGACTGCGCAATTTCAGTCGCAAGTCGTGGGGGATCGTCCTCGGCTTACGACCGTAATTGACTGCACAACTTCAGTCGTTAAGTCATGACAGTCATCCTTGAATGATCACAATGGAGTCCATGATTTCAGTCAGGACGGTCCTCCTCTATTTAGGACCAATAAATTGACTCCACCATTTGAGTCGCAAGTCGTGGGGGATTGTCCTCCACTTAACGACCGTCACGAACAACTTCAGTCGTAAGTCATGACAATCATCCTTGGAATTATCACCACAATTGAGTCCACAGTTTCAGTCGGGATGGTCCTCCTCTATTTAGGACCAATAAATTGACTCCACCCTTTCAGTCGTAAGTCACAACACTCATCCTCGACTTACGACTGCCATTGACTCCTCAATTCAGGTGGACCTTGCGACAGTTGTCCTGGACTTACGACCACGATTTCAGTCGTAAGTCACGACAACCGTCCTTGAATTTCGACCAGACTACTTGAGTCCACAATTGCAGTCACCAACGTGACGCGCCTAAAGTGAGTGAGGAATTCTGGGAAATGAAGTCCACGTGTCTTAAAAGTGGCCAAGGTTGAAAAAACCACTGGTTTTTAATGGATTCCTGCACTGAGTAAATACCTTTTCTGACACACACGTTGTACAATTCTGGGAAATAAGACGGCAACACACAGCAACAAGAACATGTTAGAATTATTGCCTGGTACACCCTGGATCAAAAAAAACTTCACGTCATCTACAAGCCTCTTGAGAAAGTTCTGGCAACGGGACCGTCCAGAAACACTGGGTGGTCCATTTCTTCTGGAGTTTGCTCATCTGGTTGTTCCAGAAGTTGTTTGAGGGTTTTCCAGAAGTACATGGGGTTTTTTTCGGGGGGGGGGGGGGGGAGAAGTTTGTCGAGTTTCAGATGGACCTAAAACCACTTTTGAGATGTGTTTCTGGAAAACTGCCGAACTACATGCTGGTTGGTGCCTTCCAGAAGGGGGGGCGAAATTGCTGTGTTGTACGAATGGACATTTTACAACGAACAAAGACAAATGATTGTCCACCCAGGGGCAACAAGGATGTGCTGAAGATACAAACAAGAACAACACCACAACTAGTGAAAAAGGCAAGGTGGTCACTCAAAGTGTTCCTGATCTTTTTATAAATTAATGGGGTGATTCTTGTCCAGCTGTGATCATCCTACCTTTTATTGTTGCTCTGATTGTCCACCAAATGTGATCTTCTTCTTCTTCTTCTTCTTCTTCTTCTTCTTCTTCTTCTTCTTCTTCTTCTTCTTCTTCTTCTTCTTCTTCTTCTTCTTCTTCTTCTTCTTCTTCTTCTTCTTCTTCTTCTTCTTCTTCTCCTCCTCCTCCTCCTCCTCTCTTTCTCCTCCTCCTCCTCTTTTCTTTCTCCTCCTCCTCTTTCACCTCCTCCTACTTCTTCTTCTCCTTTTCTCCTCCTCTTTTCCTCCACTCTGCAAACCCTCCTCTCTTCTAGCACTGATGATGTTGCCTATTTGGGTCATGAAACATCTGCAAGAAAACCACCAGGCTCAGAGAACATCAAGGACCCCACAGTCCTCCTCATTCTCCTTCAACCCCCTCTAGCACTGATGATGGAACATAGCTGGGTCATAAAACTATGGAACATAGCTGGGTCATGAAATGTCCTGCAAGAAAACCACCAAGCTCACAGTGCACCAAATACCACACAGTCCCTCCTCCTCCTCCCACTTATTCTTCTTTGGGAATCCTGTGGGAGATGTGAGACAGAGCCTCCATCTTCACTTGATCTTCAGGCCATCCTAAAGGACCGAAGTTTGCCCTCTGCTGAAGCTCCTCTGCCTGCCTCAGCGTAAGCTTCTCCTCCCTGGGGGCCACCAGTGGGTCCAGTAGCTCCTTGAACTTCAGGGTGTTCCTGTGGGAGGGAGAAAGTAAGAGATGGGGCAACAATGGCTTCCAAGAGGTTGAGGCACACGTCGCTGGGGCGAGGAGCTGGCCAGAATACACCTGTTATCAGTTAAGTTGGGAAACTTAAGGAGAAACTAGTCAAAGAGCCGAGGTGGCGCAGCAGTTAGAGTGCAGTACTGCAGGCCACTTTAGCTGACTGTGTTCAGCAGGTCAGCGGTTCAAATCTCACCGGCTCAAGGTTGACTCAGCCTTCCATCCTTCCAGGGTAGGTAAAATGAGGACCCAGATTGTTGGGGGCAATGTAAATATATATATATTGCTTACTGGTGTACACCGCTTAGAGAGTGCTTGCACTTAAAGCGGTATATAAGTCTCATAAATAAATAAATAAATAGAGAAGCAACCTGGAACGAAGGAGGAAATTTCCTAACAGTGGAACAACTTGCCTCCAGAAGTTGTGAATGCTCCAACACTGGAAGTTTTTAAGTACAGAGATTGGCCAACCATTTGTCTGAAATGGTACAGGGTTCCTTGCCTGAGCAGGGGGTTCGACTAGATGACCTCCCAGGTGCCTCCCAACTCTTGTTATTCTACATTCTACCCCCACGTATCTTTTTTGTACGTAGTTGACTTCTACGTGTCACTTCGTAGACTAGGTTCTACCCAGTACAAAGTCTTCCCCACCCCTTTGTATCTCCCCGTTAAGGCAGAGGTGGGGAACGACGGCCCTTTTATGATTCAGGGACTTCAACTCTCAGAATTCCTGAGCCCTCCATGCTGGTTCAGGAATTCTGGGAGTTGAAGTCCACAAAGTCACAAAGCGGCCGTCGTTCCCCACCTCTGCCTTACGGGGAGATATATAGGAAAGACCCTGTCAAGGGTCGTCTCTTGAATCTGGGTCAGCGGAATTGGAAGGGGTTGAGGAAAGAACCCACGACAGAGACATTCACACACACACACACACACACACACACACACACAAAACCACACCTCTCTCTCTTGGACTGCATGATGTAGGTCCGTTCTCGCTTGACCTTCTCCAGATGGGACCTCACAGCCATTTTCTGCCCGGCTTCATCCTGTCAGAAGAGAAAGTCCGAGGATTAGTCACCCGTGGCCACCCATGGGTGCAAAGATCAGCCGTCTCTAGGAAGGACGCATCCGGGTCCGTTGGCCATGGTCCTGCTCCAGGGTGTGGGGAAAATCAGTTCTTAAAGGAGTGGGATTTTTAATCGGTTCCACTTCATAAAGAGAGAGATAAGGCTAAAGGTTTGCTATCTTATTGGAACAATAAGAGTGCTTGCACTTAAAGCGGTATATAAGTCTCATAAATAAATAAATAAACAAGCCCATAGATTTGCCCTGGGAAGTATTTTTTCTTTTGGGGGTCTGAATTCCCCAAGATCAGGAAATGACTGCAGGGAAAACACCAAGCTCAGAGAGCATCAAGGACTCCACAACCACCACCATCTTCCTCCTCCTCCTCCTCCTCCTAGCACTGATGATGTTTTCTAGTTAGGTCATGAAATGTCTGCAAGAAAACAACCAAGCTAAGAAACACCAAGGACCCCACAATCCTCCTCCTCCTCCTCTTCACAAACCCCACTCCCTTCTAGCAGTGATGATGTTCCCTAGTTGGGTCATGAAACGTCTGCAAGGATCCCACAGTTCTTCTCCTTCCCTTCCCTTCCCTTCCCTTCCCTTCCCTTCCCTTCCCTTCCCTTCCCTTCCTTCCTTCCTTCCTTCCTTCCTTCCTTCCTTCCTTCCTTCCTTCCTTCCTTCCTTCCTCTTCTCCTTCTTCTCCTCCTTTCCACTCCCTTCTAGCACTGATGATGTTCCCTAGTTAGGTCATGAAACGTCTGCAAGAAAGCCACCCAACTCAGAGAGCACCAAGGACCCCACAGTTCTTCCTTCCTTCCTTCCTTCCTTCCTTCCTTCCTTCCTTCCTTCCTTCCTTCCTTCCTTCCTTCCTTCCTCTTCTCCTTCTCCTTCTCCTTTCCACTTCCTTCTAGCACTGATGGTGTTCCCTAGTTGGGTCATGAAACGTCTGCAAGAAAGCCACCCAATTCAGAAAGCACTAGGGACTCCACAGTTCTTCTCCTTCCTTCCTTCCTTCCTTCCTTCCTTCCTTCCTTCCTTCCTTCCTTCCTTCCTTCCTTCCTTCCTTCCTTCCTTCCTTCCTTCCTTCCTTCCTTCCTTCCTTCCTTCCTTCCTTCCACCCTTCTCCTTCTCTTTCTCCTTTCCACTCCCCTCTAGCACTGATGATGTTCCCTAATTGGGCCATGAAACATCTGCAAGAAAACCACCAGGCTCAGAGAGCACCAAGGACCCCACAATTCCACCCTCAGCTACAAATATTCCCTTCTATTAGTAATTAACTAACTTCTTGGGTATGCTAGCAATACTGCAGACACACACACACACGGCCCAAACATGCTGAGCAAATTCCCCGCTGTAAAGTCTTCTCTTAAGCTCTGAAGACCTCGGATTCTTTTCCTCCCTTCTTCCCCCCCCCTCCCCGAAGTTAATTTTTATCACCTCCATAATTTGGTCCCGTGGGGAAATCCATACCTGGCCTTCGGAGGTTGGCGATGCCCAGGGCCCTCTGTCTGCTGGATCATCTCCCAGGGGATCCTCCTTGGACCTGCGACGTTTGGCTATGGAGAGCCGTTCCTGGAACTAAGGGAGGAGGGCTTTTCTCTCCATGTTGCTTTCGGCATGTTTTAGGGGCCTAATAGTATTCCTACGGGGCAGCTGATGCCATCCCCAAAGCCCCCCCCCCCCCAGACACCCCAATCCTCTAGAACAGTGGTTCTCAACCTTTCTAATGCCGTGACCCCATAATACAGTTCCCCATGTTGTGGTGACCCCCAAGTGGGTGTGGCCACCAATAAGAGGCAGTAGGACAGCTAGGGAAAAGGGAAAAAAATGGCGGACAGCGTGGTTTGGCGACCCCCGTGGAATGGTCGTTTGACCCCAAATGGGGTCCCGACCCACAGGTTGAGAACTACTGCTCTAGAAGGCTTGGGAAGTCCATTGGTCTCCTACAGCAGTGGTTCTTAACCTGGGCGATATTGCCCCCCAGGGGGTGATTCTGTTTTTCAGGGGGGCGATGGAACAAAAAGGGGCGACGTGGGAGCGAAGGAACGAAAAGGAGGCGATATGGGGCGATGGAGCAAGAAGTTTTGGGGACACTTTTGAGACTTTTTCGTACAGTGAATGGCTGCATATCTGTCATACGAAAACATCAGATCGCTCGCTATTAGTGGATTGAATTGTGTTTTCCAATGTTCCTCCAGCTAGCTTCAGGACAGAACGCCGTACATATGTGAATACGCATCGCTTATCTTCATGCGCATTACGCAGCAGCCTCTACCCATAGAGTGGCGCACCATTGGCCAGAATGGGCAGTGATGGAGGGGAGAGTGCTTCTTTTGAAACATCGCATGCTGAGTGGCTCTGTAAAACATTTTGTGTGTCTCTTTGTATTGTACTTTTTTCGCGTGCACTCCAGTTCGATATTATATTTTCTTTGTGTCTTTTTAATCCTTTTTACAGTGTGTGTGACTATTTATACTTTCCTCGAATCTTAATTTAGTTTCAGAGTTTTTGTCTTGAAATTCTTAGTTCCTGCATTGCGGTTTGTTCTTATGCCCTTTTTATATTTCTTTTTGCATCTTAAATTTCACTTGTAATTCAATCATTAAACGTTACTCTTTTTCTTTTCGGGCATTTCACTTTCGTGCCATTGAATTTTGTTTTCAGTGGTCACTACATTGAAGTGTCTTGAATAAATAAGATAATAATGAAATACATGTATCACGAAGTTTGGGAATAAAGCGATGGGTGGCACCAACATTTTTTCACACAGTTGAGATATGGGAAAAAGACTGGAAATAAATTATTTGCATCCATATGTCCTGATGACAATTTTAAAGAAAATTTAAAAAAAAGTGTTTGCATAAATTGAAGTATTTCCTATGTTGTGATTGAGAGGTTATGTTGGGGGAGGGGGGGCGATGACAACTTTCTCATTGGCTCAAGGGGGCGATTCGTTCGAAAAGGTTAAGAACCACTGTCCTACACCATTACAGATCACTTCTACACAGATCCCTCTTTGTTGGGATGACGCCCCTAGCCATCCCACGCTCTGGATCAGCTTTCTCTTTCTGAGCTACACAACACCCCCCCCCCCCAGAGCCAGATGTCACAGGTTGCGTTGATGTGATTGCCAACGGCTCAAGCTACGCATGTGATGGGATCAGGACAGAGAAATATAGGAAAGCTTCTGTCTCTGGCACACGGGCACAAAGGAAGGAAAGAGGGATGCGATCCTGGCCAAGGAGAAAAGGAGACTTCCCTGAACATGGGAAGGTCCTCCAGATTTGTGGGACCCCCTTAAAAAAAAAAGCAGAATTCTCAGCCAATTTGTGATCCGATTCCTCCAGAAAGCGAGCATGCCTGGATGTTAGCCGTTGCAAAATTTAGCTTCCCAAAGTGAAGAGTTGAGACATGACAGCCTCTTCCCTTAATAGATCATAGAATAACAGAGTTGGGGGGGACCTTGGAGGTCATCTAGTCCAACCCCCTGCTCAGGCAGGAAACCCTATACCCTTTCACACAAAGGGCTGTCCAGTCTCTTCTTAAAAACTTCCAGTGTTGGAGCATTCACCGCTTCTGGTGGCAAGCTATTTCACTGGTTAATTGTTCTCACTGTCAGGAAATGTCTCCTTAGTTCCAGGTTTCTTCTCTCCTGGATTAGTTTCCATCCCTTGCTTCTTGTCCTGCCTTCAGGGGCTTTGGGGAATCTGTCACAGAAAAGAGGAGGTTGATTCATCGCGTCCAAAGCATCCGAGGGCAGGAGAAGAAGCAACGAAGCAACGGACGGAAGCTGCTCAGAGAGAGAGAGAGACCCAACTTGGAAATAAGGGGCATTTCCTGACAGTGAGAACAATCAATCAATCAATGGACCAGCCAGCCTCCTGGAGTTGTGGGTGCTCCATCCCCGGAGAGTTTCAGGAAAAGAATGGAGCATCATTTATCCTGGATGTATGAGGACTCATTCCTGGAGCAGGGGGTTGGACTAGAAGACCTCCAAGGTCCCTTCCAGCGCGGTGATTCTATAATTCTAGAAAGAAGGGAGGGAGGGAGGGAGGGAGGGAGAAGGAAGGAAAGAAGGAAGGAAGGGAGGGAGGGAGGGAGAAAAGATGAGAGAGAGAGAGAAGGAAGGAAGGAAGGAATGGGAAGAAGAAAACGGAAGGAGGGAGAGTGAAGGAAGGAAGGGAGGGAGGGAGGAAGTGACGGAATGAGAAATATGGGAGGGAGGGAAGGAAGGAAGGAAGTAAGGGAAGAAGGGAGGGGGAGGATTGGAAGAAGAAGAAAACAGGAAGGAAGAAAAGGAAGGAAGGAATAGGAAGAAGAAAATGGAGGGAGGGAGAGTGAAGGAAAGAAGGAAGGAAGGAAGGAAGTGAGGAAGTGACAGGGGAGGGGGAAAGATGGGAGGGAGGAAAGGAAGGAAGAGAAGATGGGAGGGGAAGGATTGGAAGAAGAAAACAGGAAGGAAGGAAGGGAGGAAGGAAAGGAAAGGACAGAAGGAGGAAAGATGGGAGGGAGAGGGAAGGAAGGAATAGGAAGAAGAAAACAGGGAGGGAGGGAGGGAGGGAGGGAGAGTGAAGGAAGGAAGGAAGGAAGGGAATGAGGAAGTGACGGAAGGGGGAAAGATGGGAGGGAGGGAAGAAAGGAAGGAAGGGAAGAAGGGAGGGGGAGGAATAGGAAGAAGAAAACAGGAAGGAAGGAAGGAAGGAAGGAAGGAAGGAAGGAAGGAAGGAAGGAAGGGAGATGAATAGGGGGAAGTTCATCAGACAGAGACCCAGCTTGGAAGGAAGAGGCATTTCCTGACAACGAGAACAATCAATCTGTGGAAATTGTGGCAGCTGCTCCAACACTGAAAGCTTTTAAGATCTCCGGCCTTGAGCAATGGGGGTTGGACTAGAAGACCTCCAGGATCCCTTCCAGCGCTAGAATTCTGAGAAATGCCACTCAGCTGGGCCAGAGGCACCCCTGTTCCCGAGAAGGAGGTTGAGGAGAGGATAAGGTCCCCAGGGTCCCAGGGGGCTGGGGGGGGGCAGAGGATGCTCACCCGCAGGGTCTGCCTCTCCTTATCCCGCTGGTGCCGGCGCTCGCCCTTGGCCCTCGCTTCTGCCAGCCGCTGCAGCGCCTCGCTTCTTGCCTGGGGGGTCAGCCAGATGAAGGCCTTCTCCCGGCTGGGGGGGCGAGGGGGGGGCAGGAACTGGGGGGGTGAAGGAAAGACGGTTCAGGAGGAGGCGGGGAGACCCAGAAGGCCCTAAGAAATGGCATAGAACAGGGATAGGCAACCTTGGCTCTTTTATGAGGTGTGGACTTCAACTCCCAGAATCCCTGAGCCAGCATGGGGGAACTATGGCCCCCTCATGACTCGGGGACTTCAACTCCCAGAATTCCTGAGCCAGCATGGGGGAACTATGGCCCCCTCATGACTTGTGGACTTCAACTCCCAGAATTCCTGAGCCAACATGGCTCAGCTTGGAAACCTCTCCCTTTCCCCTCAGAATGGCTGGCTCAGGAATTCTGGGAGTTGAAGTCCACCAGCATAAAAGAGCCAAGGTTGCCTACCCCTGGTATAGGATTTCCTGCCTGAGCAGGGGGTTGGGCTTGATGACCTCCAAGGTCCCTTCCAACTTTATTATTATTATTATTATTGTGGATCATCGCATAGTCAGCCAGATGTTCAGACTGGATTTGGCATTTTGTCTACCTATCGAGTCCTTACCCAGGACCCGGGATAGGCAGATGTGGATGTTTGATGGTATTACAGATATCGTCGCAGGATGGAAGCAGTTCCTAGTAAGGCCGCCTTTTGCAATTGACTAATAGCGAATTTGTCAATGCCGATGATGGTGTTCAAGTGGTGCTCCAGTTGTTTTGGGATTGCACCCAAGGCGCCTATCACTATTGGTACTACCCTTGCTTGCTTTTGCCACAGTCTTTCTATTTCTATTTGTAGGTCTTTGTATTTTGTTATCTTCTCCAGTTCTTTCTCATCTATTCTGCTGTCTGCAGTATTATTATTATTATTATTGTTGTTGTTATTATTATTACGAACAATGGCAGCAGCAAGGGGGTGAGATGGGGTAGGGACTCTTCGACTCATGTTTACAGTACAGGTGTCCTCGACGTATAACCCCAAACTGAGCCCAAAATTCCTGTCGCTAAGCGAGGCCTTTTTTTTAAGGCCCCGTTCGGCCCCGTTTTATGATTTTGCTTGTGCCTGAAAATTTGAGGTGACAAAATGCTGCCGTGGTATCAGTTAAAAGGTTTTCTTAAAGATATGGAAGACCTACATCTGTATGTGACTCGGCGAGCCACAACGTTGGTCTATAGCTTGCCTTCAGAAACCGTGGATGCTCCATCACGGGAGGTTTTTAAGAAGAGACTGGACAGTCAGTTGTCTGAGATGGTATAGGCTCTCCTGCTTGAGTGAGGGGCTGGACTAGAAGACCTCCAAGGTCCCTTCCAGCTCTATTCTATTGTCTCCAAAGTGCCACCAGTTCAGAAGACCCTGTCTCTTGGGCATATAAACGCCACCATTCTCAATGTCAAGCTTTGGGCAGGGGGTCACTGGTGAACATCTGAAGCTTAAGGCAGGGCAGTGGCTGAACAAATGTCTCCAGATAATTTCAGGGACCCAACACGATCAATCTACAGAGAAGAAATACCTGCTGTTATATTATAGAGAAGCTTCCGGGCAACCTATGGACAGAGATGTTTGTAAACTTCTTGGTCCTCATCTCCAGTTTACCACCGTGGGCCACCTTCATTCTTTAACATTGAAATTTAAAGCTGAAATAGAGTTATCCCCACATCTGTCCTGGTTTAATACATCTCGGCTAAATGATAGACCTTACCCAAGATGGTGAAGGAGGATGGGCCACGTCGAAAGAGGTCTCTCTGGAAATGCCCATGTTGAGCGAGCTAGGCTCCCACATCATCTCGATGGACTTTCCAGAGCTGGAGGGAGAGAGCAAAGTCATAGCTCTGGTCTCTGTGGTCTTCTGCTCCCAGAGTCCTTCCAGTCTTTTGTTCTCATCTTCACGCTCAAGGCCTGCCAGGTTCAGCAGGCCCTTCTCACAAGTCAAGAGTCTCCTTGGTTGAGTTCCTTCAGCCGGCAGAGTTCCTGCCTCCCTCCATTCCTGAAAAACTTGGTTCTCCTCCATCCCTTGAAGCTGAAGAGGCCCCAGTTCCTGGTCCTTCCATGATTGTAGGTTCCTTCCTTCTTGGAGCTTCAACATCCCATGCTGCTCATGAAAATGTTGGTCTACTTGCTGGGTCATTTCTGCCTGCTGATTCTGAGGTAATTTTTCCTGTTTTGTGGGAAACTCCTGGCTCTGGGAAGAAGTGGCTTCTGCTTGGATGTTTAATGGTCCTCGGGAAATAGGTCTATGTTCAGTGGCCATCTCTTTATCCAAGGAAGGTAGACCTTCCACTGTTTTTGCTCTCTCATGCTGGAACGCCGGAGTCCTTGATAATGATTGAGGTTCAAGAGATTTGGATTTTGTCATTACGGGTTCTTGCTTATTTGACAGGTGGTCCTCTTGAGGCTCTGTAACCATTGGTTGTTTCTCTCTCACTTTCCTTTCAAGATTAAGGGCTTCCTGAAGGTCCAAAGTCTTTGCTTCCCTTTTTTCCAGAGACTGAAGAAAAGGAGGATCTGTCGCCACTGGCACCACAACTGATTTTGTTGACAAGTCTTCTTGCCGTTGGACCATCGATGGTGCCTTCTGCATTGGTGACCCCATGTTTCTTGCTGACTCCCTTTTTACTCCCGGTATCTGGTCAGGTCCTTGGCTTTGGGGAGACTGAAGAGACTGCTGTTGCATCTTAGAAGCTTCCGAGAAGTCTCCCGGTGGTGATGGCTGCGGAGATGTTGCTGCACTCCATTTCTGGTGCTCGAGAACTTGAGAACCTATATTTATTTGGGGTTCCGCTAGTATTTGCTGCTGTGATTGACTGGAACCTTTAGCAGCATGGGGACAAACGGTTCTGCCATCCTTCAGTTCCTGTGGTGGTCTGAGGGTATTTAATTCATTATGCAATCTCCCTAATTCCTGAAGAAATTTAATACCAAACTGTGGAATGTCGCAAGGCGGAACAATCTCGGGTATATTGTCCTGTGGAATTATGTTGAGCGCATCTCTTTGTTCCTGAAGAGGTTCCTGGTTTGTTTGTAGAGAGATCTGGGATTTTGTGGAGTCCATCTCCATTTTCTGAGTCTCCCTTGGGCAGTTGGGCTGTCCTGTAGATTCCCCAATGCTTTCAACCTTTGCTATCTCCTGGTGTTGAAGAATCTCAGGCTTACTCATCTCCTGGATTATTTGTGGCGTTGATTCCTCAGATCTCCTCTCTACATGCAAGCTGTCCTCTTCCTTTTGAACATCCTGGATCTGAGGAGCAAGTCTACTTGTTCGTTCCTCATATCCAAATGTCTTGGACTTCCTCAGCAGGTTCCTCAGAAGAGGAGGACTTTGTAAATTTCTTAGTCCTGGAGATCTGGATTCTGTCTGCACATGCTGATCGGTACAAAGAGGCTCCTTCAAACTCTGAGAAATAATAACCTGAAGTTGAGCAGCTCTGTATTTCTTAGAGCAGAACATCTGGATATCCTCCATTTTCTGGAAAGTCATGATTTCTGTCTCAAGCTTCAGTAGCTCTTCGGAGTTTTGAGTTTTCAGCTCCATGTGCTCGGTTTGCTGGCTGGCACAACGATTTTCTTCCTGTTGGACAATCTGATCTTTTGAAATAAGGTCCTCAAGTGGTTGAGTTTTGGAGTAATCCAACGGAGTCCTACATTTCCATTGTTCATCCTGGAGATCTCTTTGTGGTCGAGACAGACTGGCCGAAGGCATCTCCTGGGGGTTAGAACAATCCAACTCTCCCAGGAGTGACTGTGAAGAGCAGGCTTGGAGTTCTCTAAGGTCAAGAGACTTTGATTTTCCCAGGGTCCACCAGACTGACAGAGCTCCTTTCTCCCTCGACATTAAGGACACTTGAGTTATGGATTCCACTTGTTTTTCAAGTTCAAGAGTTTCTGGTATCGCTGAGTGTTTGTCAGTTTGAAGAACATCTGGATGGCTTAAACCTCTGCATCCAAAATACTCTGGGTTGTTTTGTAGATTCTCTTGCATCTGCAGAGAAATAGGCTCCATCCTCTGCAGAATTACTGGGGAATGAAGAACTTCCGTTCCTTCCTGTCTTTGGAGCTGCTGGACCTGATCATCCTCAGGATTTACAGTCGCTGGCTTATCTTGGCCAAGTTTTTCCTGAGATTGTGACTCCTTCAGTTCCTTTTGTGTAGGACATCTGCCCTCTTTCTCCTGCAAAGACGTATTCATCCCCTGTGACGCTGTTTGGCTGTCAAGGATCTGAGGACATTCCTTCACATTTTCTTGAGATCGGGCAATGTCTGGTCTTCTCAACCCCTGAAGCAGGACAACGTTTGCTTTGGGCAGTTCTAAAGATTTTGATTTCCTGAACATATCTGCCAGAGGGTAAAAGATATCTTGGACAAGGAAAGACTGAGGCGATCTTTGGAGGATTCCTCGCATTTCAGGGTGACTATCTTCTACCCCAAGCTCACAGTTCTCTGCTTCATGGTGTCCTTGGAGGCAAAGTGTCTTGGAGTTCATGGTCTTTTGGAGTTTGGACCTCTGGGGCTGAAGCATAAGTGTTTCTCCGAGTTCCTGGGCCTGCAAGGAATATGGGTCCATCTCAGGAAGTTCTAATGTTTGCGTTGATGAACTCTGGAGGGAAGGACTCTCAGAAGCTGATTCATAAGATTGTAGTAGTTGTGGGGTGACTTGTTGACTCTTTTCTTGAGATGACATGGTCAGGGAATCTATCTCTTTCTGGTGTTTCTCTGGGAGGTCTTCCTGAACCTTCAAGACTTCGGTTGTTGGACTTTGAAAAGATTCTTTCTTCGGGGGTTCCTGAATCTTCAAAATGTGAAGCTCGCCTAAGTCAAAAGACTTTGATTTCCCCAGTGGTTTTTCCAAGGACAGGACAACTTTGATCTTGCTGTGCTCCTCAGAAGTTTCAAGAATGGGAGAGTCGTCCTGCTTGACTCCTTTCAATGTCTCACCATTTGCTGGTTCCTTTGAGTGAAGAACCTGGGATCCATTCAGAAGGCCACAATGTTCTGCATCTGTTTTCAACCTCTGGAGTTGTACGGATGGGGGCGAGGGGTCTAGGGAGTCCAGGTTCCCAAGGGTAATCGGAGCTTGATGGACATGTGAGTGAATCCCTTTGCATGAATCACCTAGCTTGGACCAATCTTCTTGTACCAGACACTCCAAATCCTTGGGCTTCCTGGGAATAAGATGCTTTTGCATCACTGGGGATCCTTCTCTACCATGAACATCTCCTTTTGAAGATTCCTCAAGTGTGACAAGCTCCCTCTCCTTCAGCAGATGGACCTCAAAGTCCTGAGGACTTCTCTCGGGACCTTGACGTGATTTAGCTTTCTCCTGAGTCAGAAACTGAAATGCATCTGAGACAGAAAGTGCAGGACTAATGGACTCTACTTGAGGGACAATTTCATGAGGCTGGGAAGGTTCTGGATCTATGCATTCCTGGGACTGAAGATGGCCATCTGTTGTCCTACTTCCTTCAACTTGGAAGAATGCCTTCTGTGGTTGAGGAGCCTCTAGTTTCTGCAGTTTCTTAGCCAAAGGCACAGTTTGATTCCTTGGGTGTTGTGCCTCTGCCTTGGGTGTCTGTGGCCCTTCTTGTCTTTGCATCCCTAGTACGTAAGAACTGGACTCCTGAGGTTGAGGAGAAACATTATGTAATATTCTGTGATGAGCTAACTCCAAAACCCACCACAGAAGAGGCGGTGTCTCTGGGCTACTACGTTTTTCATGCTGAAGGCACTCTGCTTTTCCTTCTGGACCAGGCTGAGGTGTTAAGGCACCGATGTTCTTTCCATGTGGTCTCACGTTTTCTGGTTTCTCCAGTTCTTCTAGAATTTTGTCACTCTGGGCTTGTGGAGCTTCTGGATTTCTCAGCTCTTGAAGCTCCAGCGTCTGAACTTCCTTTGACTCCCCCAGCAGATGCTGCATTGGAATGGAATCCGGAGTTTGGGTATAAACAGACTTTCCCACCTGGATTTGAGTGATCGCCTGCTCCCCTAGATCCCTTGGGAGATACACCTGTGGAATTCCATAATTTTGGATTTCTTGGAATTCTTGTTCCATCTGTAGCTTTTCTGATGGTGGGACCATCTCTAATTGTGACCACTCCTCTACGTGACAAGCCTGGAGATCCTGCTGAGATCTTGATGGGGTGGGCTCTGAGCAGCTCATGCTTAAAGCCTGTGACTTGAGCAGCTCAAGCGATTTTGCCTTTATTTCTGAGGACCTTCCCAACACAGGGGAAGGTTCAAAGCTTCTACTTTCCTCAGGATGAAGAAGTGTTTCCAGACACTTTGTTTTGGAAGGCAAAGAGTTGTGTTGATCTTCCAGTTCTTGAGTGGCCAGTTCTGGATTCTTTATCAGTTCCACAACTTGTTTCAGCGTTTCAGAAGAGTCTGGCTTTTCTTGCGAAGTTATCCAGGTTTGAGATGATCCCATCTCTCTTATTTCTTGGTCCATTAACGCTTCTCTATCACTCAGGGAAGGAGAGACGATCGTCCCGGGCCCAGCTTCTTGAGATTGAGGAATTTCTGAATTGTTTACTTTGGGGGACTGTGACAATTGAGAATATCTGGGCAGGATTCTCCCAGTCTGAAAGGTTCCCCTCTTGGATTCAACTGAAGGAGACTCAACGTCTTGGAGGTCCTGAGGAGGAATGACATCTAGATCTCTACATGTTTGTTGTGTAGAAGATTCCCGTTCCACATTGGATCTTCTCCACCCTGGTGATTCCTTCAGCTCCTGAGCTTCTCTGTCACATGATGTCCTCAACTCAAAAGATTTTGACTTCAGACCCACAACTCCCCACAGAAGAGGAGGAGAGTCTAGACTTCTGTGTTCCTGGTGTTGAGGGACAAATCTCTCTTTTTGCAACACCTCTTCTTGAATCTGGACTTCTCCCAGACTTTCTTTGGTGGGGGGCTGTGTGCCAGTCAGGTCTTCCTGTAGGAAGGATCCTGAATGCTTCAGCAATTCTAACCCTCTCTGTGAAATCTTTTCTCCCTGAAGTTTTTGTAGTCTGCTCTGTGGAGCTTCATGGGATGAAGGAGTCTCCAGTTCCCCTGTTTCTCCTTGACGTATCTCGCCAAGGTTTACTTGTCCTACTGTCATTTCCAGAAGAACCTCTGATGTTGTCTCTCCCCGATGCTGAAACTCCTGAGAATCAGCTTGTGTGCATTTCTCTACTAGGACAACTTTTTCTGTTTGGGTCTGCAGCATCACTTCCTGGTGATTCACATCCTGGAGAGAAAGGATGTTGGACTTCTGGAGTTTCTGGTGCTCCATTTCCACCAGCGATCCTTCCTCCCGTTGAACCAGCAACACTGCCTTCATTTCCTGGGGGAGTCGAAGGATGGGCAGTTCCTTTGTAGTCGTTCTCTGGATTGCAGCTTGTCCTAGCTGGGGGCCTAGAAGAAGACATGGCTTCGCTTGTTCAAACGACTTTGCCTTCTGCCACAAGACGCTCCACAGAAGAGGTGGACTTTCCGAACTTCTGAAATCCTGGGACACGGAAAGGCCTTCTTGCCTTTCTGAAACCAACTTCTGGGGCTGAAGTGCCAGGGATTCTCTCAAGGTAAGAACTGGCCATTCCAGTTGAGCTTTCTGGGACCGGAGAATTTCTCTACCGATTCCTTCTGTCGCTCCTGAGCTATGAAGCTCTTCCGATTGACCCACATCTTGCACTCTTGAGCTCTCTTCCAACTGTAGAGACTTTGCGTTCCTTGTCAAACCAATTTGAAACTCTGATCTGCTCAAACCTATCTGAAGCTTCTGAGCACGTACAGGGTCTGTGTCCATCTGATTTTGTGCTTGAGGGCGGGACAATCGTACCTCCTTTGATGGAACTTCTTGCTTCTGAAAATCCAACTTCTCTTCCACCGTAGATGTCTCGGACATTCTGGACAATGGTCCTGGTATCTGAAGAACTTCTTCTTGACATTTTGGAATGCTTGGGTGCTGGAGAACCTCTACCGAATCGGGTAACTTCAAAACTTCTCTTTCTGAGATGTCCTGAGTTTTCATCTTTTCCCATTCCTTATGTTGAGGGTCTTGAGGATATCTATCATCTAGTGAAATCTCTAATGAACTCTCGGATTCATTGGCCCTCGTCTGCAATAGCTCTTGAGGTTCAGGCGAGTTTGATTTCTTGAGAGGAGACCCCTGACAATGACCAAATTCTAGCAGGACCTTCTGTTCCTGACGACACACATCTTCTGAAGATCTCTTCATTTCTCCAATATGAAGAGTTGGTGATCCTCCATGGAGATTGCTGACCGGGTCAAGTTCCTCCCAGTCCTGGAGGGGAGGCATTTGCGTGCCTTGGGTGTGGAAAGTTTTTTCATCCCGGCCGTCTTGTGAGTCCATCTCTTTTTGAGGTTCTTGCTTCCTTTGAAGAGAAACGTGAGGTTCCGAGGTTATCACTTTCACCTTAGTATCTGTTTGAATAACGTCTGTTTTACTCTGTAGAACATTCTGGAGGCTACTTTGTTGGGAATGTACATTTTCCATCTGTGTTTGAGGGGAAGGAGCTCTCTGCGGCTTCTCTGATAATAATTGGAGGGATCTTTCTGAGTCTCTTGATGCTTGGAAGAATAGATTCTTCTGTATTACTTCTAAGCACCCCAAAGACTTTGACCTCTTTAGTATCTCTCTCTGAGGATGCAAGTTGTTTACATTCAGTCCATGGAATGGACCTTCTTGAGAACTTTCTTCCTGAATATTACATTCCCTTTTCTCAGGAAGAGTCTGGTCCATGTCAGGAGTTAGTAAAGCCTGGGAGATCTCTAGATCGTTCACTCCTTGGTGTCCACATGGTTTCCAAGGTTGAGAAATCTCTTCCTTCCTCCACAAAGATCCTGTGCATTCAAGAATCTCCTGTTGCTTAGATGTGGTCTGAAGACCATCAATTTCTCCTTTACTGGTAGCTTCACATTCCTTCTTGTCTGAGAGCTCTGGAATTTTTTGAGGTTCATGAGATACTTCCTTTGGGAGACTGAGAACTTCTGGATCGCTCTGGTGTTCATTTTGCTTTGGGGAGAATTCAAGATGTCCAGGACTAACCAGCTTCTGGTTACCTTCTCCCTTCCTAGATAGGGTTTCCAGATGTTTCTTTTCCTGGACACCAGTAGACTGCAAATCCTTCACCTCTTGAACATTTGGCTCTTCCTGGAAACCCT
Organism: Crotalus adamanteus; assembly: GCA_039797435.1. Taxonomy (NCBI): domain Eukaryota; kingdom Metazoa; phylum Chordata; class Lepidosauria; order Squamata; family Viperidae; genus Crotalus; species Crotalus adamanteus. The sequence continues at coordinate 93,661,262 of CM077923.1, forward strand.
TGAGAACTTGATGTGATGTTGACGGTCCCCGAAGCCAACGTGACTTCTGCTCTGGTTGTCTCTCAGCCTGAAATACATTAGCATCCATCTGTACAGAATCTTGGAGCCTGAGGTCTTCTCCTCTGGCATTTGTCCTTTGCTGAAGACCAGGTTCTTCTAACCAGCTCTGTGGAGAGAGTCCTGGGCCTTCCAGCTGTGACTCCACTTTCTCCTGGACTGGAAAATTTCCCAAGGTGGTCCAGAACTGCTTCTTGACTTCACTCTTGTTCACTTCTCGGGCAGTCTCTGAAAACTCCCTCTGTAGCATGGATTTCATTGAGAAGGCGTTGGGGTCTGGGGCCTCCATCGGAGGAGAAAAGATGTTTTGATCCATCACCAAAGCGTCCTGCAAAACAAACACGCAGATTCTTAAATAGACTTATTTATTTTGTGGATGTTCTTATTGTTTTTATTATGCTTTCATGAAGCGTTTGAATTGCTTTATAATTTTGGAATTGCGAGCTGCCCAGAGTTCCTTGGCTGAGTTGGGCAGCTATAGAAATTGAATCAATAAATACATCCCAAAATTTGATCTTTTTTCTTTTCTATGGAGCAATTTCTATGGGACACTGATGATATTCCCTAGTAGGGTCAGGAAACATCTGCAAGAAAACAGCCTAGCTCAAATCTTAGCCATTTCTGCTAAATTTGACATAAGCGTCCATTCTTCTATAGTAGGCAAGGATCACTCACAAGAAAGATATATTTTGGTTTGGAGAAGATGGATAAATTATATTCAGAATAAATATGGGACTAAAAAGTTTCATTTAGCATATGAGTGAATTTTAGAGTATTATTATGATATTATTATTATTAGTATTGTTTAACAATTTCGAGATTGTATTGTTTAATAATTAGGACATTAATTTGTTTATGTTTTCATTATTATTATGTTTATTTTTAATTTGTTTATATTTATGTTAAAGGGGAGTTAAAGTGCATTATGGACTTGGTTATTTATATAGTTGGTTAATGTTAGTTAGATTATGATTGTCATATTTGTAATCCTGTATTCAGCTCTGGGAAGTTGGAGGGGGGGGGGTTGGGTGGGTTATATTGTAATTTTTATAAAACTTTTTAATAAAAAAAAAGAAAACAGCCTAGCTCAAAGAGCACCAATGACTTTGCAACCATCCTCTTCCTCCTCCTCCTCCTCCCCCCTCCTCCTCCTCCCCCTCCCTTTCCTCCCTGCAAACCCCACTTCCTTCTAACACTGATGATGTTCCCTAATAGGGTCAGGAAATGTCTTCAAGAAAAACCCACAAGCTCAGAGAGCATCAAGGACTCCCCATCAAGAGACACAACTGGGGCAGATAGAGACCCCTTATATAGATACTTATTTATCTATTTGCACCCCGCCTTTATTTATTTTTGCAAATAACCACATGATTGCTCTTGGCTTGGGGAAGAAGCTGACCTGATTCCCCCCAAAAAACTTTGCAGGATGAGACAATCATCCCTCCCTGCAACTAAAGTGATCTTAGCAGAAAAGTTGCTTGCATGAGTTTGCTTGGACAGGGCACTTAAAATCTTGACCGGTGTGGAATGAGGCATCTCGGTTCCTCACCCTTCTGCTGGTGGCTTCTGCTAACTTCTCGATGGTCCATCTCAGCTCCTCCAGCTGCTCCTGCTGCAGTGCCATGAGCCTGGTGACAGCACGATCCCACTGGGAAAGTCCTGGGCCAGCCTCGGTTGGCAAAGCTTCCTGGGCCAGCCTCGGCCGTGGGTGGACAAGTTCATCTAGCGTAAGAGAGGTCTCTCCCCCATTACTTCCTGCAGGAGAGAAGAAGGTCATCAGAAGAGTAGAGAAGGGACACATCTGGACCCGGAAGGGGTCTGCAGGGGTGTGTGTGGGTTCCTCTCCAGACCTATATCCATCCATCCCTCATGATCTCAAGTGTCTGAGGAGCCCCAAGCCTGACACTAGATAGTGGCAACCAGGGAGGCCTCCTTCAGCAAGAATGTGGGGTTGGTTTCCAGAATAATGGGCTTGGAAGGGACCTTGGAGGTCTTCTAGTCCAACCCCCTGCTCAGGCAGGGGGCCCTATGCCATTCCAGAGAAATGGCTGTCCAGTCTTTTCTGATATTGTTATTCTGTAATCTGTTGTTCTGTCATTCTGCTATTGTTATTCTGTTTTTCTATTATTGTTATTCCGACATTGTCATTCTGTTATTATATTATTGTCATTCTGTTATTATTCTCTTATCTGTCATTCTGTCAATCTGTTATTCTATTACTGTTATTCTGATATTGTTATTCTGTATTCTGTCATTCTGTTGTTATTCTTTTATTTTGTTATTGTTGTTCTATTATTTTGTTATTCTTATTGTATTATTTTGTCATACTATTATTCTGTCATTCTGTTATTGTTATTCTGTTAATCTGTTATTCTATTATTGTTACTCTGACATTGTTATTCTGTATTCTGTTATTCTGTCATTGTTATTCTTTTATTTTGTTATTGTTGTTCTATTATTCTGTTATTCTTATTGTATTATTCTGTCATACTATTATTCTGTCATTCTGTTATTGTTATTTCTGTTAATCTGTTATTCTATTATTGTTATTCTGATATTGTTATTCTGTATTCTATTATTCTGTCATTGTTATTCTTTTATTTTGTTATTGTTATTCTATTATTCTGTTATTCTTATTGTATTATTCTGTCCTACTATTATTCAGTCATTATGTTATTGTTATTCTGTTAATCTGTTATTCTATTGTTATTCTGATATTATTATTCTGTATTCTGTTGTTCTGTCATTCTGCTATTATCATTCTGTTAATCTGTTCTTCTATTATTGTTATTCCGACATTGTCATTCTGTTGTTGTTATATTATTCTGTTATCTGTCATTCTGTTATTCTGTTAATCTGTTATTTTATTAGTTATTATATTGTTATTCTGTATTCTGTCATTCTGTTATTGTTATTCTTTTTTGTTGTTGCTATTCTGTTATTCTTATTGTATTATTCTGTCCTACTATTATTCAGTCATTCTGTTATTATTATTCTTTTAATCTGTTATTCTATTATTGTTATTCTGACATGGTTATTCTATTATTCTTCATGTTCACCAGTGGTCTGCTAGGACTTGGAGGCACAGCCACCAAACCCTACCTTCCCAATCCTATATTTGATTTGTTTTTTTCCTTCCTGGAGACAGAACCTTGCCCTGGCCCCTGGTGAACATTGTCATGTTGTACTTGGCCCTGTGTTCAAAGCAGTCCACACTGTGTTCAATTATCAGTTTGTGAGAAAAACAAATTCTTGGAGGAGTAGGAGTGTGTCAGCCAGATAGAAACAGAAAGAATGTGTGTTATCCTTGAGCTTTATCAAAGTTTCTTTGGCAAGGTAACCAGCATGTATCTTTTTATTAAGACAATAACTCTTTCTTGAGTTGTTGCAAGAGTAGAAGAACCGGGAAAGGTTTGCTAATTAGGAAGATGAGTACTTCCCTCTCTGGTTACGAGGGTCTACCTTCTCCCAGGTGGAATGCCTCCGTGCCGGGGTGGGCTTGTCCATGGGCAGCCTTTGGTTCCACTAGGACCATCAAGGAGTTGATGAGAGAACTTCGGTCCCTCTCCTGATGGAGCAGGAGCTGGTCCAGCATCACCTGCTTTGGGAGAAGAGACAGGTGAGACAGAGAAGGTGGGCTTCACAGTTCATCAGCGGAACAACTTGCCTCCAGAAGTTGTAAATGCTCCAACAATGAAAGTTTTTAAGAAGAAATGGGACAACCATTTGTCTGAAACAGTGTAGAATCCCCTGCTTGAACAGGGGGTTGGACTAGAAGACCTCTAGGTCCCTTCCAACTCTGTATTCTATACTGCCACCATCTCTAGGTGCCACTGAGAACATCCTAGCCCTCTCAGCCAACACTTAACCAGTGGAACCACCTGCCTCCAGAAGTTGTGGGTGCTCCAACACTGGAAGTTTTTAAGAAGAGACTGGACAGCCATTTGTCTGAAATGGTATATAGGGTTTCCTGCCTGAGCAGGGGGTTGGACTAGATGACCTCCATGGTCCCTTCCAACATCATTATTATTATTATTATTATTATTATTATTATTATTATTTCTATGGCCTCTTCCAAAACAGTCTCTGCCTACTGCATCTCCTGCTGATGAAGACAATGTTTCAAGAGCAGGAATCATCAACAGCAGGCAGTCCTCGTTTAGCGACCACAATCGAAACCAGCAACTCGGTTTAAGCAAAGTGGTCAGTAAGTGAAACATCACAATTTTACAATCTGACATCAGATTTAATTTAATTTAATTTTAATAATTTAATTTAATATTTAATTTAATTTAATTTAAAATTTAATTTAATTTAATTTAATTTAATTTAATTTAATAATTTTTAAACAAGCAAAAAAAAAAATCAAAGAAAAATACCTTCCTAGATCTTCTGGGCATCGTCTGGATCTGAGGCTGCTGAGCCGATCCCGCTTTGCACTCTGCCGCCAGGCGCAGCTCGGCCAGCTCCCGATGGGAAGCCTTGGGCAGGCTCTGCTGAGCATCCCACAATCTGCAATGCAGGGGATGCCACGACTCAGCCTGCTGGCCGAGGCTGCCAAGGTGCCCTGCAGGGGGATTCCCTCCGGGGCGCAGCCTCACTGTCACACCTTCTAGGCAGTTTCATGCCTGGCACACGGAGCCCTCACATTACAGCACCTCACTTAGGGACCGAAATTACGACACTGAAAAGAAAGGACTCGCAATCGGTCCTCACACTTATGACCATTGCAGCAGCATCCAAAAGGGTCATGTGATAATCACTTCTTGCGAGAGGGGCAGGTTAAGAAATATAAAGCATAAATTTTTCTTTCTTTCTTTCTTTTCTTCCTTTCCTTTCTTCTTTCTTTCCCTTCCTTCCTCTTTCTTTCTTTCCTTCCTTTCTTCTCCCTTCCTCTTTCTCTTTCTTTCTTTCTTTCTTTTTTCTTTCTTCTTTCCTTCCTCTTTTTTCTTTCTTTCCCTCCCTCCCTTCCTTCCTTCCTTCCTTTCTTTCTTTCCCTTCCTTCCTTTTTTCTTTCCTTCCTTCCTTCCATTCCTCTATCTTCCTTCCTTTCTTTCCTTCCTTCCTTCCATTCCTCTATCTTCCTTCCTTTCTTTCCCTTCCTTCCTTCTTTCCCTTCCTTCCTTCCTTCCTTCCTTCCTTCCTTCCTTCCTTCCTTCCTTCCTTCCTTCCTTCCTCTTTCTTTCCTTCCTTCTTTCCCTTCCTCTTTCTTTCTTTCTTTCTTTCTTTCTTTCTTTCTTTCTTTCTTTCTTTCTTTCTTTCTTTCTTTCTTTCTTTCTTTCTTTCTCTCCCTTCCTTCCTTCCTTTCTTTCCCTTCCTTCCTCTTTCCTTCCTTCCTTCTTTCCTTTCTTTCCTTTTTCTTTTTTTCAAAATAAATTTTTACTTATTTCAAGCCCATTTTATTTATTTATTCAAATAAATAAATAAACTGCCACCTTCCCAGCCAGCTTCCCACAAGAAAAGTCAACAAGGGAAGCTGGATTCACTTAAAGATGCGCTGATTCACTTAACAACTGCGATCTGCTTAACAACCATGACCCCCCCCAAAAAAGCTCATAAACTCAGGCAAGGCTCATTTAACCACTGCCTTGCTTCGCAACGGGAACTCTGCTCCCGACCATGGTCGTAAGTCTGAGGACTTAGCTGCGCCACAAAATCAGGTCAAGATTATACAAGGTTTCGGGGTTCCATGAAGACGGGCACAGTTCTGCTCCCGCCAGCCCCCCCTGGAATCTAGAGACAGCTTTATCTCAGGGTCTGGATTTTAGATTTCCCATTTTGTGCTTTTAAGGGTGGGGAGTAGCTGACCGTTCTCCCGCCAACAGCTCCAGGGCCAGGAGGGCAGCCCGCAAAGTCGCTTCCTTCTCCACCAGCCGGGCTTCGGCCTGCCAGCGTAAGAGCCAGCACGAGGCCTCCGGGTCCCTGCAGCGAGAAGGGAAATCGGACCGTCCGAGAATTAGAATCCAAATCCTTTCTAATTTGGCCAAGTCCAATCAATCGATCCTCAGTTTATTATTACAGCCAAAGGCCAACACATAAATTAAAGATTCATAAATGTAAATAAACACAAACAAGCATTTTAGGTCTTTTTAAAATAATCTTTTATAATTAATTTTATTAGGTGTTTTTAATCCAGCATTAGACTATACTCAGTGTATTTTTATTGTCAGATCCGTATCATTCAGTTTTTCTGAAGGTAGCTAGTTTTTGTTATACTGTCTGTAAAACGAGGCCAGGGGTAGGCAACCTTGGCTCTTTTATGACTGGTGGACTTCAACTCCCAGAATTCCTAGGCCAGCCTGGCTCAGCATGAAAACCTCTCCCTTCCCCTCAGCATGGCTGGCAGAGGAATTCTGGGAGTTGAAGTCCAGAAGTCATAAAAGAGCCAAGGTTGCCTACCCCTGATCTAGGAGGCTCACCACTTAGGAGGACTTAGGCCAGGGATAGGCAACCTTGGCTCTTTTATGACTGGTGGACTTCAACTCCCAGAATTCCTGAGCCAGCATGGCTCAGCATGGAAACCTCTCCCTTTCCCCTCAGCATGGCTGGCTCAGGAATTCTGGGAGTTGAACTCCACAAGTCATAAAGTGGTCTAGGCCTAGGCCTACCTTTGGCCTAGGCCAGGGGTAGGTCTTGGCTCTTTTATGACTCGTGGACTTCAACTCCCAGAATTCCTGAGCCAGCTTGGCTCAGCATGGAAACCGCTCCCTTCCCCTCAGCATGGCTGGCTCAGGAATTCTGGGAGTTGAAGTCCACCAGTCATAAAAGAGCCGAGGTTGCCTAACCCTGCCCCAGCCAGCCAGGAATTCTGGGAGTTGAAGTCCACGAGTCATAAAAGCGCCAAGGTTGCCTACCCCTGAGTTACTAGGCAGACCTTGGTCCCCCATTGATTGCATCATTAATTGTAATATATTGCTATGTCTCCCTGTGTTTGGTTCTCTTTAATTTTGTTTTATTTGAATGTTTAATTTATGTGTTGGCCTTGGGCTGTAATAATAAATTGATTGGCCACGTCTGATCAGACACACAAGGAATTTCTCTCCGGCTCGGAAGCTCTCAGTGTGCGTGCCAAGCAAGTAATGATAATCTTCATAATTCCAATAAGAGGGGAGAAGATCGCAAGAAGGATAAATAATAATGTAGGTTGTCCTTGATTTACAACCGTGCATTTAGTGACTGTTCAAAGTTACAACATCCCTGGAAAAAAGTGACTTAGGACTAGTTTTTCACACTTACGACCGTTGCAGCCTCCCCGGGGTCACGTGATCAACATTCAGACAATGGGCAACGGGTTCAGATTTATGACGGTCACAATGCTCCGGGGTCACGTCATCCCCTTTCGCAACCAGTAAAGTCAAGTCAAAGGGGAAACTAGATTCACTTAACAACCGGGTTACTAATTTAAGAATTGCAGTGATTCACTTAACAACTGACTCTGTGGAAGCCCCTGGGGCTGGTTTCCACGTCCCAGGAGACCCAAGAGACTCACCTGCCCTCCAGAAGACGGGGCTGGGCCAGGAGAGCAGCTGCCTCCCCCTGCTTCCTCCGCCGGACCTGCAGGAGGGCCTGTCCTGCCGTGAGGTCTGAGGCTGAGCGGCGAAAGTGCTCCACGTCAGAGTTGACCTCAGAGCTGGTGAGGAAGAAGATCAAGAATTAGCATTTGTGGATGTGGCCTGGGGGGAATGGGCAGGTGGTACCCATGGTTAGGAATTTATTTTATCTTGTGAATTGAATTGTATTTCGTATGAATAAATGGAAAATAAAAAACTTTTTATTAAAAAAAATTTTTAAAAAAAGAATTAGCATTTGTGATAGGCCCCAGAGAAGAGGAAAGGAGGCAGGGAGACAGAGCAACTGAGAGATATTTTGCAGCCCTTAAATACCTTGCCTTGAACGTGATGCAATTTAAGGTTAGTCCTCAACTTATGGAGAATAGAATAGAATAGAATAGAATAGAATAGAAAATATGGAATATAGAATAGAATAGAAAATACAGAATATAGAATAGAATAGAATAGAATAGAACAGAAAATACAGAAAATAGAATAGAATAGAATAGAATAGAATAGAATAGAATAGAATAGAAAAATGGAATAGAATGGAATGGAATATAGAATAGAATAGAATAGAATAGAATAGAATAGAATAGAATAGAATAGAATAGAATAGAATAGAAAATATGGAATAGAATGGAATAGAATAGAATAGAATAGAATAGAATAGAATAGAATAGAATAGAAAATACAGAATATAGAATAGAACAGAAAATACAGAATATAGAATAGAACAGAACAGAACAGAATAGAATAGAATAGAACAGGAATAGAATAGAATAGAATAGAATAGAATAGAACAGAAAATACAGAAAATAGAATAGAATAGAATAGAATAGAATAGAATAGAAAAATGGAATAGAATGGAATGGAATATAGAATAGAATAGAATAGAATAGAATAGAATAGAATAGAATAGAATAGAATAGAAAATATGGAATAGAATAGAATAGAACAGAACAGAACAGAATAGAATAGAATAGAACAGGAATAGAATAGAATAGAATAGAATAGAATAGAATAGAATAGAATAGAATAGAATAGAATAGAATAGAACAGAAAATACAGAAAATAGAATAGAATAGAATAGAATAGAATAGAATAGAAAAATGGAATAGAATGGAATGGAATATAGAATAGAATAGAATAGAATAGAATAGAATAGAATAGAATAGAATAGAATAGAAAATATGGAATAGAATAGAATAGAATAGAATAGAATAGAAAATACAGAATATAGAATAGAACAGAAAATACAGAATATAGAATAGAACAGAACAGAACAGAACAGAACAGAATAGAATAGAACAGGAATAGAATAGAATAGAATAGAATAGAATAGAATAGAATAGAATAGAATAGAATAGAAAATATGGAATGGAATCGAATGGAACGGAACCGAATTCTTTATTGGCCAAGTGTGATTGGACACACAAGGAATTTGTCTCCGGCGCATAAGCTCTCATTGTACATAAAAGCAATAAGTGATAAGTCATGATCATAGTCGTCGTAAAAATACATTCATCCAAAATCATAAGCTACAACACCTAGTGATAGTCATAGGATGCTAAAATAAGCAATCAACATAACTCATACTAGGATACTAAATAAAGCAATATAAATCATAAGATACAAACTTACCTGATCTGGTGCCCAGCCCCTGGGAGACTGGACAGGTGGAGAAGGCTCCCCTCAGGCAAGGCCAGCTCCACCAGCGCCATCATCTCCAAGAGCTTCTCCTCCTTGGTGTGTTGGGGCAAGCATGTCCATATCTGATGTCCTGGGAGAGGAGGAACAAGACCGGATAACCCCTGGAGAAGGAAGAACGAGGAACTCCCTCACGGTAGCTTTCATCACCCCGTCTTCCTTCCCTTCCAGGTTATCAGAGTTGGCACTACAATTCCCGTTGCACCTGCTTGGTTTAGGAGGGTGACGGAAGCTGTAATCCATCTGTTACTGGGCAGGGGCTACTTTGGGGAAGGTGATGGTTGAGGGAGAAAGGTGCTTTTTTAAAGAGGCAACTGGACTTTTTTGTTTTTTCTTTGAAGACCTTTCGCATCTCATCCTTCTTCATTCTTCAACTCTGACGGGATGGTGGAGGACGGCAGGATTTATATTCCTTGCAGACAGCTGGTGATTTGCATTTGTTTAGAGCAGGGGTAGTCAACCTTGGCTCTTTTATGACTCGTGGACTTCAACTCCCAGAATTCCTGAGCCAGCTTAGCTGGCTCAGGAATTCTGGGAGCTGAAGTCCACGAGGCATAAAAGAGCCAAGGTTGACTACCCCTGGTTTAGAGAGTCGTTGACGCTGCTTGGAGGTTTGAACAGCCCTCTCTCAACAGTGGGGGAGGGATACGACATTATCTATCTCCAGTCCTTTCTGCAGTTCCAAGAAGGCTCCACCCCCATTTGCACCACTCAGGAGACCCTGAGGACACAGACCAGCCTCCAAGTGGCCTCAACGACCCACTCAAAGAAGGCAAATGACCAGCTCTCTGCAAGGAGTATAAATCCTTCCATTTCCCCACCGTCCAGTCAGAGCTGAAGAAGCTTCTGGGATGAGTAGCGAAATGTCTTCGGAGAAAAACAAGAAGGGTCCAGTTGCTTCCTGAACAAGCACCTTTGGGATCTTCTTCCTATTTTTGCCACCTTGAGTGGACTTGAAGATGTCCTCTTCATTCTTCTCAGGCTACCACCCTGCTCTGGGCCATCAACCTCCCAGGTAGAATCCCTGCATCCTAGAACCATCCGCTCACCAAAATGGCCTCTCAGCATCTCCTGGCAGAGCTTCCTTTGAAGGGCCTGGTACTTCCGTTCCAACGCTGCCAGCAAGGAAGAGACTGGGCCTGTGGAGTCCCACCTGTGGAAGAGAAGATCCCCCATCATCTGCACCAGCTTCCTGCTCTCTGGGCAAGTGTTCCACTTTGGTCCTTCCTATGTTGCAAAGAACTTCGCCCATGCTAGCTGTGTTGTCTCCTAGAAGTAGGGAGGGACCTACTGTGGCCTTGGGCATTTTCTATCCTTCTGAATGGTTCATTTTGATAGGACCCATTAGTCTGGACCACATCTGGAACCTGAATTTATTTTGTTTCTTTCTCTTCTTTTTCTTTCTTTCTTTCTTTTTCTTTCTTTCTTTCTTTCTTTCTTTCTTTCTTTCTTTCTTTCTTCCTTCCTTCCTTCCTTCCTTCCTTCCTTCCTTCCTTCTCAATTACCTTTCTTCTCAATAACCCTTCCTTCTTCTGTCCCTCCCTTCCTTCCTTCTTTCCTTCCTCCCTCCCTTTCCTTCCTCTCTCCCTCTCTTTCTTGCCCACGTCATCATCCAGAATGATCCTGGGTGGCTTATAATACAGTAACTTTTCCCTTCTTTTGACTCCTTGGCCTTCTTCTGACCACATCTTGGTCCCAGTCCGCCACTGGCATAGAGTGAAGACCAAGCTTGACCTCCATCTTTTTGGATTCTTCTGAGACTTTCCTGAAACACTTCTGTGCCCCCAGTTTTTTCTTACCATCTGGGGACTCGGCTGACTTCCCATTCCAGGGGTTGTGCCATGTGACCTCTGGTTCCCCACCGAGAGAAGGATCTGTCCATGGTCGCACCAAGGCCCTTCAGAAGACAGAAAACCCTGTCAATGAGTCTCCCATTGTAAGGTTCAATTGCATGTCAGAGTCATTTTCTGGGTTTTCTCTAACCCAATTTTGAATGTTGTGCAAATTCATTTCCTGAGATTAATCCATGTCTCAGTTTATTGGACAGGCCCAAAATTTAGATAATTCAGTAAAATATGAGTTGGTTAACTTTTGGTACAACCCAACCCAACCCAACCCAATTCAATTCAATTCAACTTAACCCAACCCAACCCAATTCAACCCAACCCAGTTCAACCCAACCCAACCCAATTCAAGCAAACCAAACCCAGCCCAATCCAAATATTTTGAATGCTGGACAGGTCTTAATCAATCTGACATTGGAAGGATTCAGACGAAACGAATCCCATTGCACATTTTCTGTCCCATGGCACAAGCCATTGCATGTTGTGAGGCCCGATCAGGCTCAAAGTCAATCCTGCTGCATGTCAATTGTCCTCCCAAAGGTGCTTTTTCATGAGGCCACTGGACTTTCCTTGTTTTTCCTTGAAGACATTTCTGAAGAACAATTGAAGAAGCTTCTTGGATCAGAAGCAGAACCTTTTCAAGCAAAAACAAAGCCCAGTTTCTTCTTGAAAGAAGCACCTTGGGGATAACCATGACCTGGATGATGGAGAATCTCCACAGACGTGTCCGTTGTTCCTACCTCTCAGCAGTTGGTGAATGCAAAGTGTCTGTCCAGAAATGCATCCCTTCCTGAGAGTTGGACGAGAGGCAGTCTTCAAGGACTGCCCTTCGTTACTCTACCATACGAGGAGAAGATCTAGAACCATCTCCTGGCCTCCCCCATGGCCCTGACTCACCTGTTCCTCTAAAGCACTTTGTCGTCGTCTTGTGAGGTCCTCCAGCAGCTGGTGGGCACAACAGCCCTCCCAAGGTTGTCCATCAAAGACCTGAGTGATTGAGAAGGTGCTGAATGGAGGTGGGTCAGATCCTCCCCCTTCTCTTGGAATAGAGCAGCCATTACAAGATGATGGGTAGGGAACTGCTTCAAAGGGAAGGGGTGGGTAGACCTCATCCTTCTACCCTAGCATTTATTGCACCAAAGAACACTAGGAGATCTCCTGCCTCTGAGCGGAGAAACCACCGTTGAGTTTGCATCCAAGAAATTCAACCTTCTCCAAGTACCATCATCCACAATGGCTTGGGATGATGGGGATAACAGAATAACAGAGTTGGAAGGGAGTTTGGAGGTCATCTAGTCCAACCCCCTGCTCAGGCAGGAAACCCTATACCATTTCAGACAAATGGCGGTCCAGTCTCTTCTTAAAAACTTCCAGTGTTGGAGCATTCCCCGCTTCTGGAGGCAGGTTGTTCCACTGGTTAATAGTTCTCATTGCTAGGAAATTTCTCCTTAGTTCTAGGTTGCTTCTCTCCTTGGATTAGTTTCCATCCGTTGCTTCTTGTCCTGCCTTCAGGCGCTTTGGAAAATAGCTTGACTCCCTCTTCTTTGGGGCAGCCCCTCAAATATTGGAAGACTGCTATCATGTCACCCCTCGTCCTTCTTTTTATTAGTCCTTCCTAGTTCTTCCTTCATTTCACTGCAATCACGTCAGCCCTGGTCCTTTTGGTCTGAAATGGTATCGGGTTTCCTGCTTGAGCAGAGGGTTGGACTAGAAGACCTCCAAGGTCCCTTCCAACTCTTTATTCGGTATTCATGTATTCCATGTAACATTTCAAGATTGTGGAAAAACGAAAATCTTGGCAATTGTTTTTCTATATAAGGTTTAAGCCCAGGTGAACTAAATTGGGCCTCACGGACAAAGTATTGAACCAAAGTTTGTGCTGCTTAATTTTGCAGTTTTGCAATTGTACTTTACTTAATATGATTTTGCTTGCTTGTTTCAAATATATTGAGAACGTAAGGACAGGAACAGTTAAGAAATAGGGAACTGAAAGTAGCTGACGGATGCGGGTTCCAATGTACACGGGTATATGTGGAAAGTTATGTTCGGCAGAAGGTCAGCAGGAAGTCAGTAGAAAGTCAGCAAAAGTCAGCAGAAATCAACAAAAATCAGCAGACCAAGAGACTGGAAAAAATTGCAATTGTCATTGTTGGGGAGAATTTCAGCCGTTAAAAATGAATGTTCTACCAAAGTTTCTTTTCTTGTTTCAGATGATACCTATCCTTAAAAAAGAGGCAAATTTGGAGGAATGGCAAAAGGGTATCAATAATTTTATATGGGCCGGGAAGAAACCAAGGGTTAACTTTAAGATATTACAGGATGCTCAAGAAAGAGGGGACTTAAGGCACCTAATTTGAAATTATATTATGATGCAGCTGCCTTAACTTGGTTAAGTGATTGGCTTAACTTAACAAATATGGATATTCTTTTTCTGGAAGGTTGGGATTTAATATATGGTTGGCATGCATATTTAATTTTTAATAAGAAAGTCGATCGGACTTTTAAATCACATATTTTGAGGAATGCCTTACTTCGTGTTTGGAAAAAGTATTATTATAGATTAAATTATAAAATACCTATCTGGGGGATTGCCAGACATGCAACTGAGGGAACTTCTAAGGGGACAAATTTTGATAAAAATCTCGTATAAAGAATTGTTAATTTGCTCTGGTTTGAATTGGCATTTGAAATCCCTAGATGTATTAAGGCAGGAAAATATTCTACAGTCATGGTTTCAATATTTACAAATAGTGGACAGATGGACTGTAGATAAGAAAGAGGGAATAACATTAGAAGATAGACAATTGGTTATTCAGATTAAAAATCAAAGTCCGGCTCATATAAAAAGAATATACAATGTCTTATTAGAGTTAGACTCGGAAACAGAATTGGTTAAAGATTGTCTGATTAAATGGGCTCAGAATATACAGGAACCGATCTCATTGGATTTATGGGAGATAATTTGGACAAGAAATGTTAAATTTACACAAGCTCAAAATTTGAGAGAAAATTTTTATAAAATGTTTTATAGATGGCATTTAGATCCTAAAAAATTATCTTGTATGTATTCCAATATACAGCCCAAATGTTGGAGATGTGGCAATAATGATGCGACATACTTTCATATTTGGTGGAATTGCAAAAAAGTAAAGGCTTTTTGGATTATGATTTGGTGGAACATTCAAAAGATTTTTAGAAGAAAGATAAAGTTTACTCCTCAACTATTTTTACTTGGTATTTTCGTTGACTTAAATGAAAAAGAAACTACTTTGATGTTGAATTTATTAACTGCAGCAAGGTTATAAGTAGGTTTATACTGGAAGAAAGATTCCTTGCCTACTCTAGAAGAATGGATATTTAAAGTATCTAGCTTTGCAGAAATGGCAAAAATTTCTGCTTATTTAAAGGATCATACACAAGAAAGATATATTATTGTATGGAGAAGATGGATGGATTATATTCAGAAAAAGTATGGAATTAAAAAGTTTCATTTATTTTATGAATGAATATTAATTATAGAGAATTGCTTTATAGGTTATGGAGTTAAAGGTTAATTATGATATTTTTTTTCTTTTCTTTTTTCTTTTCTTTTTTTTATTATTATAAATTTTGTTATTTTTAACCCTGTATTCTGCTCTGAGAAGTGAAGGGAGGGGGGTTGGGGGTGGGAGGGAGGGTAAGGGGGGGTAGAGGTAGTATAGACAATGGTTGCTTATGAATTTATTTTACTTTAAAATTTTATTGTATTTTTATAATGTTTGTATGTTAAAAAATAAAAAAATTTTCAATAAAAAAAAAATCAGCAGACCATCTGACTACAGTCTTAGAACGGGAAAAGGTACAAAGAGTTGGGTCTGGATCTGATTTATTTGCCATTAGCCTATATCTGTCCTTTTGGAATCTGCTATGCCAGTGGACCTCATTGCAATGGGTTATTAACGTAAGTAATGTTGGATTATTATGCTTTCTATGTTCCAAATGATTAGCAAAATAAACCTCTGAATCTTAAAAGTAAGAATTATTGTTTTGTGTTGCTGTCTTGTGTTTTTTTCATTGGGTTTTTCCATGAAAAGATGTTTCCCCTCATTTCATCCAATCCCAACAGGAACCGATATGAGCAATTTTTATCACCTCCTCTCCTCCAGCTTGTTTCTCAATTTTTATTCTTCAGAGCTTCTCCACGGCAATCCAGGACATCCTTTGGGCAAAAAAAGTCCAACTTTCTCCTCCTGTAAAGGTGCTTTTTCAGGAGGCAATTGGACGTTCTTATTTTTCTTTCAAGATGTTTCACTTCTCATCCAAGAAGCTTCTTCAGCTCTGACTGGATGGTGGGGAACGGAAAGATTTATACATTTGCATTCTTTTAGCGAGTCCGTTAATGCTACCTGGAGGCTTATCTGTGTCTTCAGGGTCACCTAAAAGAGGGGCCAAAGAAGCCATCTTGGTCAAGATTGAGCAGCCCTCTCTCAACAGAGGGGGAGGGGTACCACACTGTCTATTTCCAGTCTACAACACACCCATTTGCACCACTCAGGTGACCTTGAGGACACAGACAAACCTCCAGGTGGGCTCAACGGCCCTCTAAAAGGATGCAAATGACCAGCTCTCTGCAAGGAGTATAAATCCTCCGTTCCCCACCATTCAGTCAGAACCTGAAGAAGCTTCTTGGATGAGAAGCGAAACATCTTCAAAGAAAAACAAGGAAGTCCAGTTGCCTCCTGGAAAATCATCTGTGGGACAACCAGGACCTGGATGATGGAGAATTCTCCATAAACACTTCCTGTAGTAGAGCAATGATTTGGCAGAACTTATAACTTCTCCTACCTGGTAGACAGCAGCTCGCAGCTGAGCCCGTTCTTCTGGTGTCTGGAAGGGCCCACGTTGGGGGTCTCCGTCTCCCAGAAGCCCCCGGGCCTCTGGCTGAGGTGGTCTGGCCTCCATCTGGGGGACGATGGAGCCCAGCCACTCTCTCCTTCCAGAGAGTTGGGGAGGAAGTAGCTTTGATGATGATTACGTCGTATTATGGCAGGACTGCCCTCTCATTTATGGTCCTAGAATACAAAGCCCATCATCCATCATCCAAGAGCCGAAGTGGCGCAGCAGTTAGAGTGCAGTACTGCAGGCCACTTTAGCTGACTGTGTTCAGCAGGTCAGCGGTTCAAATCTCACCGGCTCAAGGTTGACTCAGCCTTCCATCCTTCCGGGGTAGGTAAAATGAGGACCCAGATTGTGGGGGGCAATGTAAATATATATATATATATATACATTGCTTACTGGTGTACACCGCTTAGAGAGTGCTCGCACTTAAAGCGGTATATAAGTCTCATAAAATAAATAAATAAATAAATATACACCTCTCTCTCTCTCTCCCCTCCCCTCCTCTCTCTCTGTCTCTCCCTCCCTCCCTCCCCCCCTCCCTTGATGCGGTCTCTGGTCCCAAAGCCGAACCCCCGGCAAAGTCTCTCGGTGTCCCCCCCTCCCATGAGGGGGAGGGCAGACAAAAAGAGCTGGATTTGCACAGCCCCATAAGTTGGGTCGGGGGAGGGGAAACCTCACTTGATACTGATTGGGGTTAACTTGGTTACTTTCCAGAGGGGGTGGGGTGAGGATGGTTACTGAGCTGGGCCACCAGGAAGAGGGACACTTCAGCCTGTAAACGCTGCAAGGGGAGGGGGGAGCTCCCTCATCGGCCCGAAGTGGGGAGGGGGGGGCAGGCAGGGGAATCTTGCCAACGTTGCTCGTTGCTCGGAGGAGGCCCGGAGGAGCATCCTTCAGGAGTCAAGAGGGGCCAAGAAAAGCGGGGAGGGGGGAACAGAAGGGCAGCACCTCCCTCCTCCCCCCCTCTATCGGCCGCTCCTCCCTACCTGATTTGAGGGAGAGAAGTTAAAGAAGCCCACCCACCTCCCAACCCTGTACCTCTACCATCTTTGGAGAATCTTGGTTGCAGCAGTTGTGTGTGTGTGTGTGTGAGAGAGTGTGTGTGTGTGTGTGTGAGAGAGAGAGAGAGAGAGAGAGAGAGAAAGCAGCCATTCCCCCTGCTTTCCTCCAGGAAAGAGTCCAGGAACCTCCAAACTGACAGCCCCCCCCCCCTCTCCCAACAGTCCCCGGCCTCAATTATTCATGGGGTGCTTGATATACGAGAGCCCCAACGCTCCGCTGAAGCCAGGTGGAGCAACTCCGGTTACAGCACCAGCTTCTCTCTCTCTCTCTCTCTCTCTCACACACACACACACACAGTTTCTCTCTGTGTGTGTCTCTCGCTCTTTCTAGCTCTCACTCTTTTTCTATTTCTTTCACACTTTTTGTCTCTCACACACACACTCTCTCTGTTTCTCTCTGTGTCTCACTTTCTAGCTCTCGCTCTTTTTCTATTTCTCTTTCACTTTTTCTTTGTTTCTCTCTCTTTCACACAAACACGCCCCCCCCACTTGCTCCACTGGCCCCTCTGCTCTCCCCTGCATGCCAACCCACAGATCTGCAGGTTCAGCCCCTCCCTAAAGACATCCGTGCTCCCCCCAAGGCTTGACACTAAGGAGAAACTTCCTGACAGTGAGGACAATTAACCAGAGGAACAACCAGAAGCTGTGAATGCTCCAACACTGGAAGTTTTTAAGAAGAGACTGGACAGCCGTTTGTCCGAAATGGTGTAGGGTTTCTTGCCTGAGCAGGGGGTTGGACTCGATGACCTCCAAGGTCCCTTCCAGCTCTATTCTATTCAAGGATATGTACAAATATAAAGGAACTAATTAAGCTTAGTGGCAGACTTGCTTTGCTTTTTGTCCGAATCACATAAGAATAAAAGTTGGAAAACTCTATTTTGAGTGGCTTAAACTCAATTTTATGACCATCGTTTTTCACACTTATGACCGTTGCAGCATCCCCATGGATTCACATTACATCCGTGTTACTAATTTAACAACTGCAGTGATTCACTTAACAACGGTGGCAAGGAACGTCGTAAAATGGGGCAAAACACTTAACACATTTCTCACTTTACAACATAGAAGTTTGGGCTCAATTGAGTTGAGGACTATCTATGCTTTTTTGTATTCTGCCTATAATACAGGAATCTCCCCAGACTGCCAGCCTCAGCCTGGGAACACATCAATGATTCAAGGCTAACACCCCACTTATCTCCTCTTCAATGCCTGGCTAGGTGTTTCCCAACACACACACACACACACACACACACACACACACACACACACACACACTCTGCAATTGGGCCAGGCACCCCAGGACCTCTGATGCTGACTCAACAAGCTTTCCTCCTTAACAAACTCAACAATTCCTGAACGTGTGGCCCAATCCTCACTGAAAACTTGACTCTCTGTGTATGTATGTTTGTATGTGTGTGTGTGTCTGTGTAGGGTTGGAGTGATTATGCTTTTGCCTAGAAAATTGAGGAAGGACAGGAAAGAAGGGAAGATCTGAAGGCAACTGCCCTAAAACAATTTAAAGTTTCTTCTGGTCCACCAAAAGGAGGGCAGAGTGAAAGAGTGTAGAAAATAAATCAGAGTCCAGAAAACAATACTAATATCCGTTTATTTATTGAAGTTGTATAACACCCATCTAGCTATCCAAAGTATAAAAAGCTACAGGATACAAAACCGAAGGTCTACATTAAAAAAAAATATAAAATCCTAAAAGGCCACTAAAACGATGATTAGAACATTAGATGCTTGTAGGGGAGCATGAAGCATTAGGAGCACTCTATCTGACAAACTAGATCAAGTCTACTTTTAAGGCACAGGTAGAGCCTGACACAATACTTGTAGCGGAGCTGGGGTGAGAATGGGGCCAGCTGAGAGGCTTTGCAGGAGCCCTGCCAATTAGGCAGGAAGATGAGGGGCTCCGGCAGCTGCCATGGATCTGGCGGCGGGGCAGGGCTCGGAGGAGGGAAGAAAAAGGAGGAAGCTGATAGAAGGGAGGAAGAGAGAAGGCTTGGTGGAGCTTGCCATTCTGAGCCAGCTGATCAAAGAGAGAATAAGCTGGGGTTTTCGCCTTTGCTTTTTTTTCTTCATTACAGGCAAGCTGGACGAAAGGGGGAGGGATAGAGAGAGTGAGAGTAGTTGCTGGGGCTGTTTGCTTGAAGCAGGCCAGGCAGGGAGGGATAGAGGGTGAGAGTAGTTGCTGGAGTCATTTGCTGGAAGCAGGCCAGGCAGAGAGAGAGAGAGAGAGAGAGAGAAGCTTGCTAGAGGTGTTTGCTTGAAGCAGGTGTGTGTGTGTGTGTGTGTGTGTGTGTGAGAGAGAGAGAGAGAGAGAGAGAGAGAGAGAGAGAGAGAGAGAGACTGATAGGAGCTGTTTGCTTGAAGCGTTTGCTTGAAGCAGGATAGGCAGAGAGAGGGAGGGGGGGGGAAAGTGAAGTTTTATTGTTTCTTTCTCTTTCATTGTGGGCAGGCCAGATGAAGAGAGAAAGAGGGGGTAGTTTGGGAAGTTTTAATCCCTTTCCCTTGTTGGAGTAAGCTAGGCAGAGGGAGAGTTAGGGAAGAGTTTGACATACGTCTTTTAGTTGAGAGGTAAGGGTTTTTTTTTAAAATAGGGAAATAAAAGGGGATTACATGGAGTGAGGTCAGAGAGGGTCGAGAAGAGTGGACTAGGGAGGCCTCTGCCAGCACCAGAAATTGGATGCCATCATTCTAGGCAAGTTGTTGTCATCAAAGATGGATTAACATCGTCCTGGGCAAGTTGTTGACACCAGCGGCTGGCTACCATTGCTTTAGGCAAGTTGTTGCCACTAAAGACTGACCATCATCGTTCTAGGCAAATTGCCATCACCACAGGCTGATTAACATCGTTCTGGGCAAGTTGTTGTCATTAGAGACTGACTACCATCTTCCCTGTAAGATTCTTATTGCCTGAGATCAACCACCATCCACCCATGCGAGTCACCGTTGAGAGAGAGTGACCATCACCGCCTCATGTGCGTGGCTGCCAATTGTGACTGAATACCACGTTATGTGCCCTGTTAGGCAGAGGCGCCAACATGAGTGACCTTTTTGGGCTAGTGGCCACTTGGAGGGGAGGTTGGGAGGGCCCGGACTTAAGCGGTGCCTACGGGGGTGGCGCTACATACTGTTATGTTGTCGCAAGGTTCGTATCTGCAAGCAGCAGGATGGTGTAAAATTGTCTGGTGTGCACCCTGGATTATTCATGCACATTATTTTGCTTTCCAGAAACATCCCAGGAAGGAGCAGCCTCAGGGCTGTGAGGGGGCACCACCCCCATGGGGATGGAGCACCCCAATACTCCCAACTGGTTACTGGGGAAGGTCCCATGAGGGCAGGGCATTTTGACAACGAGCCCAACACTTTCTTGCCATTTCGTACAGCAGACGCTGGACCACTCTCTCTTGTTCCCCCTTGCCTTCAGAACGGAAGGACCCGGCTAGCTCTCTCAGACGTTGCCTCAGCTTTGCCTCCTCCAGAGGGTGGTCCCCCGGCACCTCCAAGCAAGCCTCGTACGCCCGCAGCGCTGCCTGCCTCTCCCCCTTCTTGTGGAGGAGGAAATCCCCCCAGTGCAGATAGAAAGACTGCTGGCACCTCTTGCTGGCGGTTGGCAGCTCCTCCATCAAGCCCAGGTAGATCTCCTCCTCGTAAAGCGGGTGCTTCTCTCCGTACAACTCTGCCAGTTTCAGCCGGGAAAACACAGATCCAGGATCGAATTCCAGTGACCGTTTGAAGCACTCAATGGCGTCTTCCACGATTTCCGCTCTGTCCCCCTCGGATCCTGGATTTAACAGGTACATGTAACGCATGCCAAGGTCGTGGTGCAAGAGATAGTAGTCACCTTGGAGGGCGATGGCTTTCTTCAGGGTGGAAATGGCCTGGGAGGTAGAGTGGATCTTAATGACCTTGGCGGCCATTCTCAGGAGTTCCGGGTTGAGACTGTTCTGGACATCATCAGCAAGGTGGCGCGCTCTTTCAGGATCTTTCCAACAGAGAATCTGTGCCAAGTATATTTTGGCTTCATAATTTTCGGGCTGGCTACGGATCAGCCCTTCCAGCAACTTCCGGCCCTCTTCCTGTAACTTGTCATCGTAAAAGTGTGTCCAGGAAGCAAAGGTGGAGAAAGTCAGGCCCTCCTCCAGCTCTGCATTGGGCTCCTGCAGCTCCAGGGCCGTCTGGAAACACTCCCTAGCAAGCTGGCCATTCCGGAAGCCCATGGCCAAGAGGGACCAGCCCTTCTGGGCGTAGACCTCCGGGATCAGGGCCGAGTAGGGCTCAGGGCTGGACAGGTCCCGGCAGATCTGGCGGATCTGTCCCAAGTAGAGGTCCACCCTGTCGTAATCGGTCAAGTGGTAGCAGATCCAGGCGTAGTTCCCGTAGACCAGCAGGACCTGGCGTGAGAAGGTCTCTTGAGGTTCCTTCCTCAAGACCTCCTCGGCTTCCTCCAGGATGTCCAGGGCCTCTTTGGGGCTCCCCTCCAGATGGCGCAGATAGGCCTTCAGGGCGAGATAGGTGCCCCGGTTATAGAAGGGGCCGTGTTCCAGGCGGAGAGACAGAGTCACAAGAGAGTGTCTGATGTTCATTTTGTCCTTGACCTCAAAATCCCAGGTGAAATGACACTGCAGGCGCTGGAGCTTCTCCTTCAGGGGTCTGCCAGGGGGTGGGGAGCGGGAGGGGAAGACAAAATGGAGGAGCCCTGGGTGAGTGGCAAAGGACACCTGCCCTGGGAGGGAGCGGGAGGTGGGCTCAGATAATGCGTTGACCACAATGGCGCTGTTCAGGCTAGCCTGAGCGTGTCAACCTGGCCAAGTCTGGCTACTGACGGGGAAGCAGACCCTGCCACCGTTTGGACCCACAAATACTGGAGGACCTCCTTGGAACCCACTCTTTGGGGTCTTACACAGAAGCTAGCTTCCAAGGAAGGGAACCCATTTTAGCCTCAAGTCTTAAAAGCTCTCAGGAGCTTTCCTGCCCCCCTTTCCCTTTTAGGGATACCCATGTGGCCGCCTTTGCTGTGCTTCCCCTTCCTCATTCCCCGGGGGGGGGGGGAGGGTTAGGGTTAAACAATACAGGTCGTCCTCGACTTACAACCATTTGCTTAGTGACTGTTCAAAATTACAACGGCATGGGAAAGACCATCTTTCACACTTATGACCCTTGCAGCCTCCCCGTGGCCACGTGAGTTCCATTGGGATGCTCGGCCACCGACTCACATTTGTGACGGTCGCAGTGTCCCCCTGGGGTCGTGTGACCCCCCTTCTGCGACCTTCTGACGAGTCAAGTCAACGGGGAAAGCTGGATTCACTTAACGACCGTGTTACCAACTTATCTATCGGTGATTCATTTAACACGGCGGCAAGAAAAGTCGTAAAGTGGGACAAAATCCACTCAACCAATGTTTCGCTTAACAACAGAGGTTTTTGGGGGGGATCAATTGTGGTCGTAAGTCGAGGACTTGCCTGTACTTGGCCTCCGTTGGGCACAGAGCAGACAAGGTTGCCACTGAGCAGGCTTGGCATGTTGTGTGAATGCCAGGGGCGCCGTAAAAGGGAGACCTTCATCCCTGGGCCTGGCCTTCTACCCCTGGCGAGGAAGGGACCCTCCCGGAAGCCAGGAGGAGGGAGATGGTGGAAAGAGGGGAGGGGACACTTTCAAAGTCGATTGTGTTTCCCAAACTTGACAATTTTAAGGCATGTGGACTTCAACTCCCAGAATTCCACAGCCAGTGTTGCTGGCTGTGGAATTCTGGGAGTTGAAGTCCTCATGCCTTAAAATTGTCAAGTTTGGGGAACACTGGTGTAGGGGAGGACTGCACCACAACCCACTAAAATCTGATGCCCTCCATTGTTTCAAGTTTGAGATGGGAGTTTTTGACGGGCCCTGCGATGGGTTGGGCTCTCTGGGGGGGGGCTTGTGGGGCAGGAGGGCATCTGCCTTTGGCTGTTCTGGACTATTGCTGGAGGGGGGCACCCTTGCAACGGCCCCTCCCCAGCCAAGGGTCCTGCTCCTTCGGGGCTGCAAAGGGCTGTAGAGGCAGGCAGGAAGGCTGTTGCGGAGTGGGGGGGGGGAGAAGGAGGGTTGTGGGGCCCTCTGCTGGGGTGGGGCTCTGTGGGGGGCCTACTCAAGACATTGGGAGCTGGTTACTCAGCTGGGATGGGGGGCAGCCTCTCCAGTCTCCTTCCATGCAGAGTCTGCTGGGGTGGGGGGCTTGTAGACCAGGAGGACAGCTGCCTTTGGCTGTTCTGGACTATTGCTGGAGGGGGGCACCCTTGCAACGGCCCCTCCCCAGCCAAGGGTCCTGCTCCTTCGGGGCTGCAAAGGGCTGTAGAGGCAGGCAGGAAGGCTGTTGCAGAGTGGGGGGGGGGGAGAAGGAGGGTTGTGGGGCCCTCTGCTGGGGTGGGGCTCTGTGGGGGGCCTACTCAAGACATTGGGAGCTGGTTACTCAGCTGGGATGGGGGGCAGCCTCTCCAGTCTCCTTCCATGCAGAGTCTGCTGGGGTGGGGGGCTTGTAGACCAGGAGGACAGCTGCCTTTGGGGGGGGGTGTACCGCTGCAATGCCCCCTCCCCAGCCGAGGGTCCCGCACCTTCGGGGCTGCAAAGGGCTGGGGAGTCTGGGGGAGGGAGGAGGATTGGGGGCCCTCTGCTGGGGTTTGGGCAAGGCTACCCAGGCCACGGGGAGCTGGTCCCACAGATGGATGGGGGGGGGAGGGATCCTCGGCAGGAACAAGGCGGCTTTTGCAAAATCTGGGGGGTGGGTTTGTGGGGCAGGGGCAAACTGCCTTTGGAGTCTCGCTGGGGGGGCCCACTTGCAACGCCCCCTCCCCCACCCAGGGTCCCGCTCCGGCTCTGCAGGGCCAGGTTGCGCCCCAAGCCGCTCCCCCCCCCCACCCGAGCCCCTCTGAAAGGCGGGGGTCCCAGGCTCGTGTTGTATCAGCAGGACCTCCCGGGGGGGGGTACTCAGGTAGCTGAAGCGGGGGTAGGGGGTCAAAGAGACCTGTGCTGCTGCTGCAGCCCCCCCCCATTTTGCAGGGAAGAGACGTTCCCCGGAATTCAGCGGGACCCTCGCCCATTAGGGACCCCCTCCCCTCCTCTGTTCTTATGGGGTGCTCCGTCCCGACACCCCCACCTCCCCGCCTACCTCATTCTGCCACACCGTCGCGCTCCGGCTACCTCTCCCGAGTTTGGGCGCAACGAGCGGAGTGGCCAGTGGGAGGATGGGGAGGTCCCGCCGGGGAAATTGAAAACGAAAGCAGTGGGAGGGGGTGGCGAGATGGCTGGGGGACATTGCCTAGTGGCTAGGGCGAGCCCAGGTTGGATTGGTCGGGGTGGGGGGAGGGCCTATTCAGGCCTCCTGCTTCGCGGGCAAATCGGCCGTCCAGCAAACTGCATTAGCGCAAGCTTTGTCTCGTTTGCACCTTTTGGTCTGCAGGTGGGGAGGGGGTGCAATTGTGTGAATTCATGTTTCGTTTGCGCCTTTTTGTCTGCAGGTGGGGAGGGGGCGCAATTGTGTGAACTCATGTTTCGTTTGCGCCTTTTGGTCTGCAGGTGGGGAGGGGGCGCAATTGTGTGAATTCATGTTTCGTTTGCGCCTTTTCGTCTGCAGGTGGGGAAGGGGTGCAATTGTGTGAACTCATGTTTCGTTTGCGCCTTTTTGTCTGCAGGTGGGGAGGGGGCGCAATTGTGTGAACTCATGTTTCGTTTGCGCCTTTTTGTCTGCCGGTGGGGAGGGGCGCAATTGTGTGAATTCATGTTTCGTTTGCGCCTTTTCGTCTGCAGGTGGGGAGGGGGCGCAATTGTGTGAACTCAAGACAACACGGTGTAAGTGTGTGTGGGGGGGGTAGAGGATTCGGTGCATTGCACGTGGACCCGCGTGCTTTGCTCCGAGCGCGAGAGGGGAGAACGGCGGACTCCTACCCAATACCAGAGCCGGAAGGGACTTTGGGCAGGAGACCCTGCCTACTACAACTTCTGAAGGCAAGGAGTTCCGATGGTTAATTGTTCTCACTGTCAAGGAAATTCCTCTTTAATTCCAGGTTGCTTCTCTCCTTGATGGGTTTCCATCCCTTGCTTCTTGTCCTGCCTGCGGGTGGCTTGGAAAATAAGGCAGTCTCCATTTTGCTTATTCCTGGCTTGGACCGGACCCTGATGAAAATTTTTTTTTGAACATTACTTACAACTCAGCACCAAGTTCCCCAAGTTGTTTGTCTTTTCTTTCTTTCTTTCTTTCTTTCTTTCTTTCTTTCTTTCTTTCTTTCTTTCTTTCTTTCTTTCTTTCTTTCTTTCTTTCTTTCTTTCTTTCTTTCTTTCTTTCTTTCTTTCTTTCTTTCTTTCTTTCCTCTTCTACAGATATTCTCCTTTATTTGGGCTGGCCAGCACGTGTAAAATCTTCCCGTGTCGGTAGATGGTTCCACCTACAAATTGGACTATTGAACGCCCCCCCCCGTCTCCTTCCCGGTAAATGAATTTGATTAATACATAAATCCACTAAAAGGAACCCCACCTCCCCCCCCATTCTGCCTCCCTTCGAAACGAGACTCGCGGCAAAATCAATTTAATACATACATTTAGCAAGCGAATGAATGAATATAAATGAATAGAATGAAGAAAAAGAAACGAGGGAGGGAGGTAGAAAGAAAGAAGAAGGGAAAGAAAAAAAGAAAAGCAAAGAAAGAGAAAGAAAGTAAAATGGGTCGAGCGATTCGGGATTCCGAGGCAAGGATCGGGCGCTGAAGGCCTGTCGATGCGCTGCGGTTTCGTTCTGCTTTGCAAAAAAAAAAAAAAACAACCCCTCTCCCACCGCTCGGAGTCGCCTCAAAGGCATCTTCCCGCAAGAGCGATCCTAAAGACGCCCTCCGACGGCGCCCCATTGCCCAGCAGACTTTCTCCCGGACTTGGGGGTCCCGGGTCGCCGGAAGGGGAGGGGGGATACCGTCTTCCTCTCTGGCTCCCGGAGGGAAACATTTGGATCCCGCGCACGGGATCGCATCATCGGCCGCCAGGGAACGAGCGCATCGCATCGCGTCGCATTACCGGGCTTGGCGACAAGCGCTGGGCGTCTTCCGTCCCCCCCCCAGCCCCCCCCGTACGCTTCCAGGGATCAAGAAAGCAAGCCAAGGGGGCTTTAGAGCTGAACCCGGGTCCTCCCCCGCATCCGACGGCGGAGAGGGTCCAAGAGGCGAGCGGACGGCCCTGCCCCGCCCCGTGCATCCACATAACTGCAGCCCTCTAACCCGCATACAACGGGTTGTGTGGTCGGTCGTCTGAACGCGGTTAGGTAGAGGATCGGTTGGCCCGTGAAGCAGGCGGTCTGAACGGGTCTCCTTGTCAATCCCGTTAACCAGAGTTGCTCTTGGACCCGGGACGGGCGGTGCCCCCCCCTCCCTTCCTCCCCCCTCTCTCTCCCTCCTTCCCTCCCGCTCTCTCTGTCTCTCCCTCCCTCCCTCCTCTCTCTCCCTCTCCCTCCCTCCTCTCTCCCTCCTTCCCTCTGTCCTTCTCTCCCTCCTTCTCTCTCTCTCCCTCCTTCTGTCCTTCTCCCTCCCTCCCACTCTCTCTCCCTCTCTCCCTCCCTGTCCTTATCTCTCTCCCTCCCCCCTCTCCCTCCCTCCTTCCCCCCCTCTCCCTCCCTCTCCCTCCTCTCACTCTCCTCTCTCTCCCTCCCTCTGTTCCTCTCTCCCTCCCTGTCCTTTTCTCTCTCCCTCCTTCCCCCTCTCTCTCTCCCTCCTTCTCTCACTCTCTCCTCCTCTCCCTCCCCCCCTCTCTCCCTCCCGTCCCTCCTTCTCTCTCTCTCACTCTGTCCCTCTCCCCCCTTCCATCTCTCTCTCTCTCTCTCTCGCAAGCAAGCAAGCAAGCTAGCAAACAAAAAACCCGGGCTCTTCGCTGACGCTTTCTCAGCAACCCATTCTCTCGCTACTTTCGATTTCGATTTCCAGACTCCAGAAACGGAAAACGAAACTGACCCGCAGCAGCCGCCCGTCTGCCTCTACTCGCCTTGCCCCAAATCTGGAGAAGCAGCCGGAGCGCGAGCAGTGCGGGAAGATGAGGTAGGTGTGGGGAGAGCGGAGCGCCCCCCCTCCGCCTTGGAACAGAGGGAGGCAAGAGAGGGTCCCTAAAGGGCGAGGGTCCGGCTGAATTTCGGGGAACGTCCCTTCCCTGCCAAATGGGTGCGCGGGGGGGGGGGGCAGCAACTGCTGCTACTGCAACCAGGTCTTTCTGTCCCCCCCCCCCAAATCAACTGGAGACAGACAGACAAAAACCCGGGCACTTCTAGGGAGCAGGAGGGTTGGGAACCGGGCTTCCGTCGGCGCAGAGGGTCCCAGAGAATTAGGTGAGTTGGAAGGGACCTTATAGGTCATCTAGTCCACCCCCCTGTCCAAGCAGGAGTCCGTCCCTACACCATTTCTGACAGATGCCAGTCCAGTCTTCTTTCCTTGAAAGCCTCCAGCAACGGGGCCGCCCCGCCAAGAGTTGTCCGGGTTCGCACAACTGCAGCCCCCTCCCCACCCGCACGCAAAAGACCCCAAAACGAAACCAAGTTCGCGCGAAGCTGGGTGGGTCGTCCGAATGCAGTTTGCGGGACGGCCGATTTGCCCGCGAAGCAGGAGGCCTGAATAGCCCCCCTCCGTCGAGCACTTCGACCCCCCCACCCCGGACCAACCCAACCTGGACGCCCTTGGCAACGTTCCCCAGCAGTCTTCCCTTCCCCCCCCCCCGCGCTCTGCTTTCGTTTTCAATTTCCCCGGCGGGACCTCCCCATCCTCCCACTGGCCACTCCGCTCGTTGCGCCCAAACTCGGGAGAGGTAGCCGGAGCGCGGCGGTGTGGCAGGATGAGGTAGGCGGGTGAGGTGGGGGTGTCGGGACGGAGCACCCCGTAAGAACAGAGGAGGGGAGGGGGTCCCTAATGGGCGAGGGTCCCGCTGAATTCCGAGGAACGTCTCTTCCCTGCAAAATGGGGGGGGGCTGCAGCAGCAGCACAGGTCTCTTTGCCCCCCTACCCCCGCTTCAGCTAACTGAGTACCCCCCCCCCGGGCGGTCCTGCTGATACAACACGAGCCTGGGACCCCCGCCTTTCAGAGGGGCTTGGGGGGGGGAGCGGCTTGGGGTGCAACCTGGCCCTGCAGAGCCGGAGCGGGACCCTGGGTGGGGGAGGGGGCGCTGCAAGTGGGCCCCCCAGCGAGACTCCAAAGGCAGTTCGCCCTTGCCCCACAAACCCACCCACCCCGATTTTGCAAAAGCTGCCTTGTTCCTGCCGAGGATGCCCCCCCATCCATCTGTGGGACCAGCCCCCTATGGCCTAAGTAGCCTTGCCCAAACCCCAGCAGAGGGCCCCCAACCCTCTTCCCCTCCCCCAGACTCTCCAGCCCTTTGCAGCCCCGAAGGTGCGGGACCCTTGGCTGGGGAGGGGGCGTTGCAGGGGTACCCCCCCTCTGGCAATAGTCCGGAATACCCAAAGGCAGCTGCACTCCCACCCCAGCAGACTCTTTGCCCCCCTACCCCGCTTCAGCTACCTGAGTACCCCCCCCGCTCCCAGGACGGTCCCGCTAATGCAACAGGAACCTGGGACCCCCGCCTTTCAGAGGTGCTCGGGTGGGGGGGGGAGCAGCTTGGGGCGCAACCTGGCTCTGCAGAGCTGGAGTGGGACCCTGGGGGGGGTGTCTCTATTTCTTCCCCCTCCTTCAATTACCTGTTCCCCTCCCTCCGTGAGGTCCCGCTGCTGCAACTCAAGTCTGGGACCCCTGCCTTTCAGAGTGGTTCGGGTGGGGGGGGTGCCTCCTGGGGTGTAACCTGCATCCCCTACGGAGCCCGGGCAAGAAGTTGCTGCTGGAGAGACTCTAAGATAGACAATTCTCCTTTTGCCTAACAACCTCGCAACAATCTCCTTGACTGCCCCGCAGCCCTTTGCAGCTGCGCCCTCTGTCGATGGTGGTGGTGGTATTATTGCAGGGGTGCCCCCCCCAGCAAGACTCTGAAACAGGCCAGATCAGCTCCCCCCCTTGCCCCATAAACCATCCTCCCCCAGATGCAAAGACTGTGGGAGACTGGAACGGGCAAAGTCAGCTTCTCCCCCGTCCCACAGACCCCCAGACTCTCACTCTCCCATGTTTTTTGTGCTTGAGACTGCAAGTATCTCCCCCCCCCCAGAGTCGGACCCCCACCAGAGGGCCGTTCATCCGCCATTTGAAATGTGGCTGACAACCCCAGACAACGGATTTTAAGACAGTCCTCCATTACACCACCAAATTGTCCCTCCCCCGTTTCCACCCTCTGCCCCCCCTCCTTGGAGGGCCTATTCCTCCCCAGTGGAAGACCATGCTGTGGATGATGGTGCCTCTGGGTGTTCAAAAAGGATTCAGAGCCTGCTCAGCGGCCACCTTGGCTGCTCTGTGCCCATGATTCAGTTTTGAAGATAACACGGTCCAAAGATTGCACACACACACGTGCACACACACCAGGAACGAGGAAGGGGGAAGAACGGCAAAGACAGACAGATGGGGATCCCCTAAAGGCCAAAAGGGGACAGGAGTGGCGAGCAGAGACCTGACCCCCCCGCTGCAGAAAAAAGGCGAAAATGGGTCCCCTTTCTTGGAAGCTAGCTTTTAGGCAATCTGGGGTCCACACGCTGGCAGGGTCTGCTTCCCTGTGAGTAGCCAGACTTGGCCAGGTTCACACGCTCAGGCTAGCCTGAACAGCGCCATTGTGGTCAACGCATTATCTGAGCCCACCTCCCCCTCCCTCCCAGGGCAAGTGTCCTATACCTCTCACCCAGGGCTCCTCTATTTTGTCTTCCCCTCCCGCTCCCCACCCCCCAGCAGACCCCTGAAGGAGAAGCTCCAGCGCCTGCAGTGTCATTTCACCTGGGATTTTGAGGTCAAGGACAAGATGGACATCAGACACTCTCTTGCTAGTCTGTCTCTCCGCCTGGAACACGGCCCCTTCTATAACCGGGGCACCTATCTCGCCCTGAAGGCCTATCTGCGCCATCTGGAGGGGAGCCCCAAAGAGGCCCTGGACATCCTGAAGGAAGCCGAGGAGGTCTTGAGGAAGGAACCTCAAGAGACCTTCTCACGCCAGGTCCTGCTGGTCTACGGGAACTACGCTTGGATTTGCTACCACTTGACCGATTACAACAGAGTAGACCTCTACTTGGGACAGATCCGCCAGATCTGCCGGGACCTGTCCAGCCCTGAGCCCTACTCGGCCCCGATCCCGGAGGTCTACGCCCAGAAGGGCTGGTCCCTCTTGGCCATGGGCTTCCGGAACGGCCAGCTTGCCAGGGAGTGTTTCCAGACGGCCCTGGAGCTGCAGGAGTCCAATGCGGAGCTAGAGGAGGGCCTGACTTTCTCCACCTTTGCTTCCTGGACACACTTTTACGATGACAAGTTACAGGAAGAGTGCCAGAAGTTGCTGGAAGGGCTGATCCGTAGCCAGCCCGAAAATTATGAAGCCAAAATATACTTGGCACAGATTCTCCGTACGAAAGATCATGAAAGAGCGCGCCACCTTGCCGACGATGTGGTCCAGAACAGTCTCAACCCGGAACTCCTGAGAATGGCCGCCAAGGTCATTAAGCTCCACTCTACCTCCCAGGCCATTTCCACCCTGAAGAAGGCCATGGCCCTCCAAGGTGACCACTATCTCTTGCACTACGACCTTGGCATCTATTACCTGGACCTCTTGGAGCGAGGATTCGACGGGAACAGAGCGGAAATCGTGGAAGACGCCATTGAGTGCTTCAAACAGTCGCTGGAAGCTGAGCCTGGATCTGTGTTTTCCCGGCTGAAGCTGGCGAAGTTGTACGGAGAGAAGCGCCCGCTTTACGAGGAGGAGGTCTACCTGGGCTTGATGGAGGAGCTGCCAACCGCCAGCAAGAGGTGCCAGCAGTCTTTCTATCTGCACTGGGGGGATTTCCTCCTCCGCAAGAAGGGGCAGAGGCAGGCAGCGCTGCGGGCGTACAAGGCTTGCTTGGAGGTGCCGGGGGACCACCCTCTGGAGCAGAAGCAGCTGGAGCAGCGTCTGAGAGAGCTAGCCAGGGCCTTCCGTTCTGAAGGCGAGACGGAACAAGAGAGAGCGGTCCAGCGTCTGCTGCACCAAGTGGCAACAAAACGTTTGGCTCGTTGAAATGCAGGATGGGCCCTGCACTCACGGGACCCTCCCCAGGAGCTAGCTGGGAATATTGGGGTGCCCTGGCTGTGTGGGTGTTGTCCTGGGTTGTTGTTGGCAAGGAAAATAATGTTTGTGACCACCTCTCCCTCCTTCTCTTACCTTTTGCTCTTTAGTGCAGGAAGAATCCAGGGTGAACACCAGACAATTCTACAACTCCCTGCTACTTACACACAATATTGTGCCAGGCTCTACATGTCAGCGCTTAACATCCATCCGAGGATGACCTGTGCTATAAAGTAGAATTAAGGAGGATCTAGTTAAGGGCTTCCCAAACTTGGTAAATTTAAGACTTGTGGACTTCAACTCCCAGAATTCCTCAGCCATTCTAGGAGTTGAAGTCCACAAGTTTTAAAGTTGCCAAGTTTGGAGACTCCTGATGTAGTTCATCAAACTGGAGTGCTCTGGATTGTGATAGATTCAGTGTGCTAGATACTAACCTATGCCTCTGGCCCCCGTTAGATACTTTTTAGTCTTTTGCTTGTTTTATAAACATACCTTCTTATAACTCTCTGCTTTCCAAAATTGTTATTTGCTTGATTCTGTTGTATTTTGTTTTTAATTGCTTGCACCTCCCTGTGCTGTTTGGGACTGTTTGACCATAATAAAGACTGCTGTTAGTACGTTATCTTGACGTTATCTTTCCTGCTCTTCTACTCTTCTCTAAGTACAGGTGCTTAAACCCGTCCACTCCCATGGCCAAATTTCCAGGGGGGGTTAATTGGGGGACATGAGTCCTAGGACTGTGCCCCAGATTGTGTTTGTGTGTGTATGTGGGTGGGTGTGTGGGGAGCTTTCAGAAACCATCCCTTTGCAGTTACCAACTGCACGGAAATGTCTACGCTCACCAGCACTGAAAATAGGCTTGCTTTTAAAGATTATTTATTCCAAGCAGGGGTGTATGAGGTGCCCATGGGGAGGCAATTAGCACCGTGGACAGAGGGGCCTGCTGTGCTCTTTTGAGGCCTGCTTGTTCACATTTGATGGCCAGAAAGCTAAATGTTAAGCTTTGGTTATCCCTTGTCTCCTCTATGGGTGTGAATCCTACACTCTGTACTGTCTACAGATCACACGCACAATTTCACACGCACGCACTTCTGCCCCATCCTTGGCCGTAACCTGGGGGTCTTGGATCGCATGGTGACCACCGGCCTCGAGCCCCATCGATGGATGGGAAGCATCGTCAGGATGTACGACCATCGTGTGCCTTGCCACTTGTTCTATAGGACGTTTCTCAACCTTGGTTGCTTGAAGATGTTTAGACTTGAGCTTCCAATGCTGGCTGGGAAATTCTGGATTTTGGTCTGCACATCTTCAGGCAGCCAAGGCTAAGAAATACTCCTCCAGTGGGTAGTGGGAAGAGACCAGAAGGTCAACCACATAAGCGCTACAAAGACACTGTGAAAAAAATAATTACGCTACGGTCACATTGAAGCTGCAGCTGACCGTATCTGCTGGTGAGCCCTGAGGGATGAAGCCTCTGCTGACTTTCAAGACAGACCCCACCAAAGAGACTATATTGATGTTAAATTTAATTACAGCGGGTAGGTTGTTAGTAGGGCAATGTTGGAAGAAGGAATCTGCCTACTTTGCAAGAGTGGTTTCTTAAAGTTTCTTATTTGGCGGAAATGGCAAAGATTTCGCCTTGAAAGATCAATCGCAAGAGAAGTATTTTTTGGTATGGAAAAAATGGATAGATTTCATACGAGTTGGATATAAAAAAATATTACTTAGTTTTTGAATAATTTATATTTAAAATTTAAGATATTTTATAGACATTTTTTTTAATTTTCTTTTTATTTTTCTTATTTGATTTCTTCTTTTTCTGTTTCTTTTTTCCTTCCTTGTATTTTTTCTTTATATATATAGTTCTCAACTATTTTATAATTTGTTTAATTAATGTATTTAGATTTGCTTATGGTTTATATGTGTCTTAAGATTTTTTTAAATTTTTTTTAATTAAGCCTGTATTCAGCTCTGGGAAGGTTGGGGGAGGGCAGGGGAGGGTTGGGAGGGTTCGGGGAAGGGAATTGTTTTGTAAAACTTAAAAATTTTCAAAAAAAAAAAAAGACAGACCCCACCAAAAACCATGAGAAAAACGGTAAGTGGTGTGACTGAATCACCCGCCGTTAGTACAAACAATGGACTTCCATTGTTCCCATTGGGCTACACCATGAAGAATGGTTGCAGGAATTGGGTATGTCTAATCTAGTAAAGAGAAGGACAAAGGGTGACATGATAGCAGTGTTCCCGTACTGGAGAGGCTGCCACAAGGAAAAAGGGGCTCAACCTTACTCAAAGAGTAACGGATGGAAACTAAGAAAGGAGAGAAGCAACCTAGAACTAAGGAGGAATTTCCTGATAGAACAATTAATCAATGGGAAGTTGTGGGTGCTCCATCCCTGAAGGCTTTTAAAGAAGAGACTGGGCATGGTATAAGATCTCCTGCTTGAGCAGGGGACTGGACTAGGAAGACCTTCAAGGTCCCTTCCAACTCTTATTCTGTTATTTGAGACTGACTGCAGGGTCAGTTTGTTGTTGTGGGTAAGGTGACAGCCTAGAAACCAGGAGACAGTGATTTCTAGACACACCTTAGGCATGGAACCAGCTGAGTGACTGTGGATGTCTAATGTGGGGAGCCCCACCCCTACTACAATTATCAGAACCTTCAGACTTTGTGGCCAACAGCTGCTAGGTGGCATCCCTGATATATTGTCCGAGAAAGTGTCCCAGCAAAAAGCCAGATTGATTGAAAGCACAATCCGGAGATTGTCAGCAAGAGGGCCGGGAGCCCTTCCAGAAAGCTCTGGATTAGGTTGGTGCAATGAGAAGGGCCCAATTTGCTTCCAAGGAGCGCTTTGTAATTGGACAATAAAGAATTAGTATTTTTCCACCAATCTGGTTAATGGAAGGTGAAAGGAGATGGCAAAGGTGTGTGTGTGTGTGTGTGTGTGTGTGTGTGTGTGTGTGTGTGTACGTACGTGTGCATGCTTGTGATTTGAACCTGAAGGCCCAGGAAGAAAAGGGATATGGATGGAGAATTGTGTATATCTCTGGCCCATAATGCAATCCAAACAAGACAAATCGTGAACTTTTCCCAATTATTTGGTTTTGCATCATTAACTACAGTTCATTATTCAAACTTGCTGTTTGTTCTGGAATGTGGCATGGAAATCCTTTCCCCGTTTTCGCCTCGTTCATGAGGACCGAGGTCCAGAATTTTCAGACACAAGAATCCATGACCAGGGGTAGCGTCTACCTTTGCATGGTAGCTGCATGTGTGAACCTGTGTGTTGTGTTTTGGTTGAGTGGGAAAGGAGCCTCCAGAACAGCTTTGAAGGTCCCTGTCCAAGGTCCATGGGTGTCCCAAAAGAGAGTGAAGATCAAGCAAGATAGTCCAGTTCAGAGGGTGCTGTGGATGATGGGAGGACAAGCCTCTGGGAGGATGCAGTGGGCCTGGTGCTCTACGAAACCTGCTGGGCACTGGCAACCTGGCACACAGGGCTTAAAGCAGTGGGACTCCAGCACCCCCAGGGGTATAGCGTGGTTGAAGCAGGTCTTGGGGCAGGGGGGTCCACATTCATCGAAGATGTAGCCCCGCTCCTGGGGACAGCCCACCACTGTGAAGAAATAGAGAGGTGGGGGATTAGTAGCAGGAAGGAGGGAGAGGCCAGGTGGGATAGGACTGTACTGCTCCAGAGAGAGGCAGGGTGTACCACGTACTCCGTGAAGTTTGAGATAAGACTAGGGCAGGGTCAGACTCAGGGAGGGAGAGAGGGAAGGAAGGAAGGAAGGAAGGAAGGAAGGAAGGAAGGAAGGAAGGAAGGAACCCCACTCCTGTCTAGCATTGGTGATATTACTTAGTTGGGTAATGAAATGTCTGCAAGAAAATAACCAAGCTCAGAGAGCACCAAGGGACCCTACAATCCTCCTCTTCTTCCTCCCTCTCCTCCACAAACACTCCTGTCTAGCACTGATGATGTTACCTACTTGGGTAATGAAAGGTCTGCAAGAAAGCAACCAAGTTTAGAGAGCACCAAGGACCCCACTGTTAAACCCCGAGCTACAAATACTGTGGTGATATTTCTCCTCCTGTCGGTCCCACTGGACCGCCGTGAGTCCCATCCCTCTTTCATTCCACCCCCAAACACTGCCTCCCCCAGGACCAAGCAGGAGTCACACCCCGTGCCCAGCCCACCGCGTTCTCACCGCAGAGGGTAGGTGAGCGCCACTGGACCGTCACGCCAGCATGGCGGCACTGGCTGGCATAGGCCTCCAGGACCTCGCAGAGGCAGTTGTCCAAGCCCGCAGCCCCACAGGCGCAGAGGTCATAGACGCAGGAAGCGAAGAAGGGCTCTGGGGGCACGGCAGCGTGGCATCGCTCGAAGGGGGGTGACTTCAGCACCTTGCAACGGGCATTGGCCTCTTTGCGGGAACGGTACCCGGATCCTTTGCAAGGATCTGCATCCAGAGCATCGGCGCAGCGGTCCGAACCTGTAGAGTTGGCGGTGGCTACCTGGGAGAAGAACAACGTGTGGTCTGCAAATGCCTCCTTGCTCTGCTGGGTTGTGGGATGGCACAACTGCCTGGTGTGGGGATAAGGTCTTGAGGATAAAGGGCCTTTCAAGAGGAGCGGCAGTTTGTGAAACGGGTGGATTGTGCAGTTTGTGAAGTTTGTGCAGTTTGTGAAACGGGTGGATTGTCAGGAAGAAGACAGGGCATCACTGTTAATCTGGAGCTGGAACTAACTTAAGACTGACTAGATGTCTAGAGTGGCATTTCTCAAGCTTAGCAACTTTAACATTGGTGGATTTCCATTCTCAGATTTCCCCAGCCAGCCTGGATAGATGGATTCCCTCCCCTTCTTCCCCTCTCTTTTCTTCCCTCCCTCCCTCCTCTTTCCATCTCTTTTCCTTCCTTCCTTCCTTCCTTCCTTCCTTCCTTCCTTCCTTCCTTCCTTCCTTCCTTCTTTCCTTCCTTCCTTCCTTCCTTCCTTCCTTCCTTCCCTCCCTTCCTCCCCTTTCCTTCTCTTCTCCTTCCTCTCTCCCTTTTTCCTTCCTTCCTTCCTTCCTTCCTTCCTTCCTTCCTTCCTTCCTTCCTTCTTCCCTCCCTTCCTCCCCTTTCCTTCTCTTCTCCTTCCTCTCTCCCTTTTTCCTTCCTTCCTTCCTTCCTTCCTTCCTTCCTTCCTTCCTTCCTTCCTTCCTTCCTTCCTTCCTCTCCCTCCTTCTTCCCTTCTCCTTCCTCTCCCTTTTTCCTTCCTCCCTCCCTCCCTCCCTCCCTCCCTCCTTCTCTTCCTTCCTCCCTCCCTCCCTCACCTATTTTTCTACCTTTCTTCTGCTGTCCCTCTTCTCTCCCTCCCTCGTCCTCCTCCTCCCTCCCTCCTCCTCCTTCATTCTGACTTACCTTCCAGCTGTTCCCAAAAGCTGCCTCCGACAGGCTCAGGTGTCCTGACCGCATCCGCAGATCGTCCTGGGGGAAGCTGTTGAAGTTACCGCAAAGTCCACACAGGCGCCCTTTGTATGTTCCGGGCACACTGACTTCCAGATGCGAGCGGCCGTTCCAGACCACCTGCAGGTGAGCAAAAAGACCAACGATGTGCCATATCCGGGGCATGAAAGAATGGATTTGTTCCCTGTTGTCTCCCAGAGCAAGACCAAAGCTACCAACGATAAGAAAAGAGTTTCAGGCTAGACATTCCTGAGCTGTTAGTCAGTGGAACAGGCTGCCACATGATGGAGTGAGGTCTCCAAAATGAAGATGACATTCTGGTGGATCAGACCCAGGAGGGTGGACTAGATGGCCTCTATGGAATCTTCCAAGTCTACATCAATATGCTTATAGGTAGTCCTTAAGTTACGGTCAGAATGGAGCCTGCCTATCATGCGCTGCAATTGATGACAATCATAATACGGTCATTTTATGACCTTTAATGTGGTTAAACAAATGCAGTGGTCGTAAAACAGCCATCGTGACATTAAGTGAACCAGTAGTTCACTTTGGGCAGTTCTGCAGAAAACTGGAAATAAATGCTGGCTTTTGGCAAATCCGTTGTCATGTGACAGCAGGATGCTGCAAATGACTGTGAATGTTGAGTGCCCAAAGTGCACTCACGTGACTCTGGAGGGTCGACCATTGTAACTTTGAATCGGAGTCACACGTAGCCCCAAGACAGATCCCTTGTAACGTCAAACGGCCGCTAAGCGATCAATCACAAATTGAGAAGGACTGTTCCAACCTCCCTTCCATTTCTCCTCACTTCTGGTTTGCTTCTCTCCTTGATCAGTTTCCATCCGTTTCTCCTTGTCCTGCCTTCAGGTGCTTTGAAAAACAACTTAACCCCCTTTTTCTTCTTGGCAGCCCCTTAAATATTGGAAGATTGGTATCCTGTCGCTCCTAGTCCTTTTCATAAAACTAGAACATACCCAGTATATAGTCCAGGCCATGGTTCTCCCAGTTGCAATGTATGGCTGTGAAAGTTGGACCACAAGAAAGGCTGAGCGCCAAAGAATTGAGGCCTTTGAACTCTGGTGCTGGAGAAGACTCCTGTGAGTCCCTTGGACTGCCAGGCGGTCAAACCGGTCAGTCCTAGAGGAGATCAACCCCGACTGCTCTTTAGAAGGCCAGATCCTGAAGTTGAAACTCAAATACTTTGGCCACCTAATGAGAAGGAAGGACTCCCTGGAGAAGGGCCTGATGCTGGGAAAGATGGAGGGCAAGAGAAGAAGGGGACGACAGAGAAGGAGGTGGCTGGATGGAGTCCCTGAAGCAGTAGGTGTGAACTTAAATGGACTCCAGAAGATGGTAGAGGACAGGAAGACCTGGAGGAACGTTGTCCATGGGGCCGCGATGGGTCGGACACGACTTCGCAATTAACAACAAGACATACCCAATTCTTCATGTTTTAGAGGGCCTGGAAAGTAAAACGTGGGTGCCTCCGTAGTGCTGGTAAGCAGAAGACACCAGCAACCAAATTGGGAATGTCTTCAGTAGGATCCTTGTATGCCTTTTGCTGAATTTCCCAAATGACTCAGCCCCCCAGCTTGCTACCCCTGGTCTTTGGGTACCCCCACTCCCAAGAGTTGCTTGTGGGGGCAGAGGGCATCTCCCTCCTTTGCTACCTTGACGCCGATGTTGGTGTTCAGTAGCAGGGTGCTCCCCTTTGGCTCCACAGAGAGATGGGGCTCCTTCAGGAAGGGGAGGTTAATAGTCTGGGAGTCCACCTGCAGAGGAAACTGAGCATCACCATCTCTGGGTGAGGAGATGGATCTTGCCTGCCACCCTCTTGCTAAACAGCCCTGAGCCCCTGAATTGGGGGGAGGGAGAGAGAGGAAGGCCAGTCACCGGCCCTTTGTCCACCTCACCATGACCACACCATCCTGTAGCAACTGCACCGTGGTGTCCCCGATCAGCACGGTCACCTCCTTAGTCCAGGACACGCCCAGGCGTCCACGATCCTCGTTGGTCACATGGATGCTGGTGGCGGGGGGGGGGGAAATAATTGCGGAGTTACTTTGGACACTTTGGTGTCCAGGAAAGGTCACCACTGGTCCTCCTAGCAAGTCAGATGGTATCCAAGCGGCTTGTTTGAAAGAGGGGCGAATTTCTATAGCTCGGGTGTAGGGAAAGGGGGAAGGTTCATTCTCTGAGCTTGTGGGTTGGCTTCCGAATGTTTTGTTACCAGGTTGGGTAAAATCTTCAGCGGAGTTTAGGGGAGATCAGTGTCGGTGTTCTTCTGTTTAGAAGAGCTTCGGGTGTGCGTGTGTCAAGTGAGGGTCTTCTAATGCAGTGGTTCTCAACCTTTTTAATGCCACGACCCCCAACCGGTCGTAAGTCAAGGACTACTCAACTGGTGCAGCACCGTTTGCAGAAGGGGACTTTTGGCGGGCTCAGCAGGGCAGAGACAGCCTGGACAATTCCTATTGGCTTTGGAAAGCCAATAGAATTAGACTCTATTCAAGAGAGTTTATTCTATTGGCTTTCAAAAGCTAATAGAATAAAAGGGAGTAGCACAGCTAAGGAAAAGGGGGAAAAAAATGGCGGACTGCATTGTTTGGCGACCCCCGTGAAATGGTCATTCGACACCAAATGGGGTCCAGACCCACAAGTTGAGAACTGCTGTTCTAATGGGTCAGGTGTGAGTCATCATAGAGGGGTCTTGTGATGGGGAGGTTACATCAGGTCAGGGTCCTTGGGAGGTGAACTGCTGGTGATTGGGGGATTGTGCGGGATAGAGGGTCAATGCTGTCTCTGTCTGGCTAGGTGGTTGATTTGGATTCTGAGGGGTTCATAGGCTGGTTGTAGGTCACGAAACGTTCAGAAACTAACCCCCAAGCTCGGAGAATGAACTTTCACCTTCATCCTGGCTTGTTGCATAGTACTCCACAAACTGACTTTTTTTTGCAGCATCCAATCTGAATTAGTCACCGGGACCAAAGTTTTTTTTCTTCCAAACTTTCAGTCCATCATTAGGGAACTTCTCTCTCTTATTGTAACTGAGACCAATCAAGAATATAGTTGCAACTCTTGTCATGCTGGCTTCACGGGCTGGCCTACCTAGAAGAGTGATGTCTGGTAGAAAGAACAAACTTATTCATACCTCGGCCTTAATTTCAGATTGGAATTGAAGAGCTGGGCATGGAGAGGAGGGGGGCTCACCTGAAGTCCCCCCCATGGCAATCCTGGGACAGGACGTACACGCAGCCCCCCTGGAAGTGGATCATTTTGCCGTCGAACGTCCGGTAGTGGGGGTCACCGAAGGCCACACAGGTGGCGGGATGTGGGACGCAGCGGGGGCAGCACACGCCGGGGATCAGGGCCGGAGTCTCATCCTGTCAGCAAAGAGCAATGCCCGGAGTATGTGAGTTCCATCTCTTCCCCTCTCCCTGCTCCAGAGATAACTTGATCTCCCCAGCAAAGGGGAATCGTTTTGGACTAGTACAGGTAATCCTCAGCTTACAACCACAACTGAGCCAAAATTTCTGTTGCTGAGCGAGGCAGTTGTGAAGTGAGTTTTACCCCCACATTTTACGACCTTTCTTGCCACAGTTGTTAAGTGAATCAATGCAGTTGTTTTGTTAGTCACACGCTTGTTAGATGAATCTGGTTTTCCCCACTGACTTTGCTTGTGAGAAGCTCGCAAAAGGGAATCACGTGACCCCCCCCGGGGACCCTGCCACCGTCATAAATGTGAATCAGTTGCCAAGCGGCCGTATTTTGATCATGTGACCACGGGGATGGTGCGACGGCTGTAAGGGTGAAAAACGGTCCTCAGTCCCTTTTTTCGGTGCTGTTGTAACACTGAACGGTCACTAAATGAATGCTGGCAAGTTGAGGTTGTAAGTTGAGAACTACTTGTAAGCTGGCCCTCCTGGGGATTGTGGCGACAGGAGGGAACATGCTTTACTTGACACTCCCCCCAGTCCTCTCTCTCCAACTCACCGCAGCACAGGCGGGCGGGGAGCAGCGTTCACGACGACAATGCACCTGGTTGGAGACGCAGGTGCAGGAGGTACATTCGTCCACCTGCCAACGCTGGTTGGACTGGAACACCTGGCTCAGGTGGGAGCAATTCTGGCTGGGATCTGGGGAAAGAGATGGAGAAGGGAGGGGGGAGAAGGTCATCTCTTCTTGCAAACTGCCCCTCCTTCCTGCCCCCAAAGTTGCTGCAGCTGGATTCCCACCACCAGCTCACCCAGGAGAGTTTCCACTTGGTGAAAATGTACTAGCTGAGCTTGAAAAAAAAATCAGCATTTTTGGCAAATTGTTTTGGCAAAAGAAAGCGCAGGGTCTTAGATATTGGAACACAACGATCATAGAACACTAAAATGTATTTGCTAATAGGGATGCACAAAACAGCAATCTCCTTTTCTTGCTGTGTGTCTTTTATTTTCTTACCTCGGCATTCGGCGCAGCACTGGCCCGGCACCCGCGCCTCCACTAGGCCATCCGGGCACACCAAGGGCAGACACTCCTGGATGTGGCACTCGACGTGTCCCAGCTGCACACCAAATAAGGGAGCCGATGTTAGATCGCAAAGTTGTGTGTCTCAGAGACACCGGCCTCAAAACTGTGCTTTCTCTTCCATTTTCTGCTGTAACTGCTGTGTGTTGGATCCTGCTGTATTAGCACGTGTATGTATATTGTTCCTGGCATATGATATTGTTGGTAGTGTAAGATAAAGCACCATTTAATGTAGACCACTGTTTACTGTGTTTACTCCTGGGTTATCTCAGCGCAATAAGACTGCATGCTCTGACAGGCCATGATCACGTGATTCCAATCTACAGCATTTTTCGCCAGAAACCCAGTTTACAGTTCAAAAAACATGTTTTGTAAACAATGGGTTCATTTAACGACTGTGCTGTTCACTTAACGACTTTGGCATTTGTTTTACAACCATTGCCCGTTCACTTAACGGATCCGCTGCAAAAATGGTTGTAAAATCTGGCCTGATCATCCACTTGACGAGCAGGAGGACTCAGGATGGGAATTCTGGACTCAATCAAAGTCGTAAGTCAACGGACCATGCAGGGTTTGGGTGGAAAGCGGGGGGAAGGTTCTTACGTGGCACGAACAGGACACGCAGCTGTCCACGCTGTCCTTCCAGGTCTCCCCGTCAGACACATGCCGGCCGTCAGGCTCAGTCACGCATTCTGCAAAAAGAATTGTAGAAGAACAGAGTTGGAAGGGACCTTGGAGGTCTTCTAGTCTGACCCCCTTTCCAAGCAGGAGACCCTATCATTCTGGACAAATGGCTGCCCTCCCTCTCTCCCTCCCCATTCCTAACTTTCTTTCTTTCTTTTTCTTTTTCCTTTCGCTCTTTTCTCTTTCTTTTTTCCCTCCCTCCTTTCCTATCTTTCTTTCTTTCTTTTTCTTTCACTTTCTTTTCCTCCCTTCCTCCCTTCCTCCCTTTCTTTCTTTCTTTCTTTCTTTTTCTTTCTTTCTTTCATTCCCTCCCTCCCTTCCTCCATTTATTTCGCTTTGTTCTCTCTTTTCCCTCCCTCCTTCTTTCTTTCTTTTTCTTTCTTTTCTTCGCTCTCTTTTTCTTTCCCTCCATCCCTTCTTCCCTCCCTTTCTTTCATTCACTTTTCTTTCTTTCTTTCCCTCCCTTTCTGTTTTTCTTTCTTTCTTTCTTCCTTCCTTCCTTCCTTCCTTCCTTTCTTTCTTTCTTTTTCTTTCTTTCTTTTTTTCTTTTCTTTCCCTCCCTCCCTTTTTTCTTTTTTCTCCATCCCTCTCCTTCCTTCCTTTCGCCGTTTCTTTTTCTTTCTTTTTTCTCCATCTCTTTTCCTTCCTTCCTTCCTTCTTCTATCTTTTCATTCTTTCCTTCTCCCACCTTTATCCTGCTTATAACTAACTCACGGCCGTGAACGTATCCAACCTGCCTTCCCCTTCTTATTTTCCCTACAACAACAGTCCTGTGGGGTCTGCTGCACTGAAAGGGAGGGGTTGGGCCAAAGTCACCCGGCTGGCTTTCCTGCTTAAGGTGGGACTAGAACTCGTGATCTCCCGCTTCCTAGCCTGGTACCTTAACCACTAGGCAATACTTCCAGAGGGCAGGGAGGGGGCATAAAGGGCAAAGACGGGTCACCGTCACAGACTGGGCAGCAGGACCCCGGGGGGGTGAAGCGTTCGGCGGTGGGGCAGCTGAGCGACGGGCATCCTCGGAGCACACAGACCCAGGTCAGATCCTGCAGGGAAACAGGTGTGGGAAGCGGAAACATGGGCTGCGGTCCTCCTCTGCCAGGCTGAGGCCCAGGTGAGCTAAATCGGGCCTCGTGCACAAAGTATGGAGGTAAAGTCTGTGCTGCACTCAGTTTTGCAAGCCGAAGGCGGGATTTGGAATCCCAGTTGCTCTGGTGTCAGTCCAGGCTGGAGCCTCACCTGGCAGGTACAGGTGTAGCAGGGGTCCTCCGTGGCTTGGACCTGGTTGCCCAGCAGAGCG
Source organism: Crotalus adamanteus (assembly GCA_039797435.1). Taxonomy (NCBI): domain Eukaryota; kingdom Metazoa; phylum Chordata; class Lepidosauria; order Squamata; family Viperidae; genus Crotalus; species Crotalus adamanteus. The sequence continues at coordinate 93,704,470 of CM077923.1, forward strand.
GAGGTGCAGTTGCTGAGGGCTTCTTTGAAAGGAGAGGCAGCGGGAAAAGGGAAAGGGAGGAGGGGGAGAGGGAAGGGGAAGGGAGGGAGGGAAAGAAAGAAAAACAAAGTGAAAGAAAGATGAAGGAAGAAAGAAAAGAAAGAAAAAGAAAGGGAGGGAGGGGGGGAGAAAGAAAGAAAAAGAAAGAAAGAGAAAAAGAAAGTGAAAGAAAGATGAAGGAAGAAAGAAAAAGAAAAAAGAAAAAGAAGGGAAGGAGGAAGGGAGGAAGGAAAAAGAACAATAAAGGCGGGGAGGAGAGGAGAAGGGGGAGAGGGAGAGAAGAGTGGAAGGGAAAAGAAGGGAAGGGGAAAAGGAGAAGAGAGGAAAAGAAGGGAAGGAAAAAGGGAGAAAGGGAGGGAAGGAGGAAAGAAGGAAGGAGGGATGGGGAAAGAGAAGGGAAGGAAGGATAGAAAAAAGGAGAAGAGAGGAAAGGAGAAGAAGGGAGGAGAGGGGAAGGAAGGAAAGAGAAAAGAAGGAGAAGGGAGAAAAGAAGGAATGGGAAGAGGATAGGGGGAAAGGGAAAGGAAGGGATGAAGAAAGGAAGGAGAAAGAAGCTTTTAGGAAGACTTCCTTTTTCAAAAGGACCCCCCCCCCATCTCCACCGTGACCCTTTTAAGTCCAGGGGCTGCCCTGGTCACCCTGTAACTGCCTAGGCTGGGGGGACGGTGGGGGAGGCCTAAAAGGGACCTAGGTGGCCCTGCCAGCTTCGCCACCCACAGAAAACCCCCCCTCTGCCCGCTGCCTTTCAGAGGATGTGCCGGACTACACTACCCATCATCCATAACCAGGCCGGGCGAGGCTGCTGGGAACTGGAGTCCAAGACCCTTAAGCAGGGCCTGTTCAAAAGGGGCTGCTCTCCAGACTTTTGCGCCTATCCCCCCTTTTGATGGAGGGGTGGTCTCCCTTGAGCCCCCAGCCCCACTCCTGCTCGGGGGGGGACACTCACGTGCACAGGTGGGGCAGCAGTCGCCAGGCGTCGGCGCCTGAATTTGGTCCTGGGTGCAATCCAGGAGGCTGGGGCACCGTCTGCGGTGGCACTGCAGATGCGGATGGCCGTCCGACATAAGCTGGGAAGGAGAGCAGAGACAGCGAGTGAATTTGTGGGTGCGCGCGGGTGTGAGCATGTGTGTGTGTGTGTTTGTGTGGGCATGGGTGTGCTTGTGTGGGCATAGGCATGCCATTTGTGAGTATGTGTGTGTGTAGGTGTGTGTGTAGGTGTAGGCGTGTCATGTGTGAGTGAGCATGTGTGTGTGCCGATACGGGATGGACAGCTGTGGCAGATGGGAATCCCTCCCTCAATTCCTCAAGGAGGGGGGCTCCTACCTGACAGGTGCAGACTTCACAGGGGTCTCCCCCAGGCTGGAAGCTCTCCCCTGGCCCGTATTTACGGCCCCCGTAGCTGCAATCTGGGAAAAGGAAGGCGAAGAAGGAGAAGAAGGAAGAACAGAGGAAGAGACTCAACGCAGATAACAGTTAGATAAGAGAAACTTTGTCAAGGCCATGGTTTAGAAGCTAACCAGCTTGTATAATGTAACGATGGGAATGACGCAGCAGGGTCTGTGTCCTTTTAAGAGCCCTGTATAAAAGGAAGGCTCTGCTGCCGTGTTGTCTTTCTCTTCCATTTCCTGCTGTAACTGTGGTTGATTGGATCCTGCTGTATTAGCACGTGTGTGTAGATTGTTCCTGGTGTATGATATTGTAGATCAGGGGTCTTCAAACGTGGCCCTTTGATGACTTGTGTCCTTCAACGCCCAGAATTCCTCAGCCAGGCACGCGTGCCTGTCTGAGGAATTCTGGGCGTTGAAGGCCACAAGTCATCAAAGGGCCACGTTTGAAGACCCCTGTTGTAGATAGTGTAATATGAACCACCATTTAATATAGACCACTGTTTACTGTGTTTTACTCCTGGGTTATCTCAGGATACTGAATAACACAATAACAGAACATCAGAGTGGGAAGGGACCCGGGAGGCCTTCTAGTCCAACCCCCTGCTCAAGCATCAGAGAGATCGGGGGTTCCACCACTAAAGCCGGAGAAAGACCCCACCATAGCCCACCCCCCTTCCCCCCAAGGATCCCGCTGCCCCCCCTCCTCACCTGCACACACCGGGCAGCACTCCCCGGGCATCTCCACCTGTGCAGGGCAGGTGTTCACGCAGATGATCCGGGTGCAAGTGACGACGCCATCTGCACAGAGGCAGGCCTGGCAGGGCTCCGAGGGAGAAAACCAGCTGCTGCCATCGGGCCGGTCCTGGCCCTCCTGCATGCATCCTGCAGAAGGGGGGGGGCAGAGAGGGGTCAGGCCTGCTAGGGGACGGAAAAGCCCCTTCTCTTCTGGGCAAGACGGGGGGGGGCTCTGTTGCTTGGGCCAGCTCTTTCTTTCTTTCTTTCTTTCTTTCTTTCTTTCTTTCTTTCTTTCTTTCTTTCTTTCTTTCTTTCTTTTTCTTTCTTTCTTTCTATTTCTTTGTCTCTCTTCTATCTTTCTTTATCTCTCTCTTTCTCTTTCTTTCCCTTTCTCAATTTCTCAATTTCTTTCTTTCATTTTTCTTTCTATTTATCTCCTTTCTTCCTTCATTTCTTTCTTTCTATTTTTGTCTCTTCTTTCTACTTTTCTCTTTTCTTTCTTCCTTCCTTCCTTTCTTTCTCTCTCTCTTTCTATTTCTCTCTATTTCAATTTATTCCTTCTTTCTTTCTTTCTTTCTTTCTTTCTTTCTTTCTTTCTTTCTTTCTTTCTTTCTTCTTTCTTTGTCTCTTCTTTCTCTTTTTCTTTCCCTTTCTCTATTTCTCTATTTCTCTCTTTTTTCTTTCTATTTCTTTATCTCCTTTCTTTCTTTCTCTTTCTTCCTTCATTTCTTTCTTTCTCTCTATTTTTGTCTCTTCTTTCTCTTTCTCTTTTCTTTCTTTCTTTTTTTCTTTCTCTTTTCTTTCTTTCTTTCTTTCTTCCTTTCTTTTTCTTTCTCTCCCTTTCTTTCTCTTTCTTTCTTTCTTTCTTTCTTTCTTTCTTTCTTTCTTTCTTTCTTTCTTTCTTTCTTTCTTTCTTTCTTTCTTTCTTTCTTTCTTTCTTTCCCACCTTACCACATGGTAACCAGTTGGGGGCAGCTTTCTGCTCACTACAGCAATGGTCAGGCCAGTGGTCTTTTTGTCTCAAACAATAATGAGGACTAGAAACAAAGTCTTGGGGAGACTAAATGGCTGGTCATGAGAAAAGAAACAGTTGAGGGCTCCTTTTTGAGGCCATGTTCCAGGGACGATGTGGTGTCACCTTTGCAACGTGGGCAACAAATTCCAGGCTCCGTCACTGGGTGGGCACACGTGGCAGGAGGGCAGGTGATGACCTCACAGTGGACATTGCCATCCTGCAAGAGGGAGAGAAGGTCAGGACCATCCTCTGCCCCACTGATCTTGGGGTCTGTTCCATCCCCTCCTTCACTTGACCTGGCTTGTCAGAAGGTCACAAAAGCTGATCACGTGATTCCCTGGACGCTGTGACCGTCATAAATATGAGTCAGTTTCCAAGCACCTAAATTTCGATCAAGCGACTACGGGGGAATGCTGCAACGGTTGCAAGTGTGAAAAGCGGTCATAAGTCCCTTTCTTCCCTGCCGTTGCAACTTTGAACGGTCAGTGAATGACCTGTTGTAAGTTGAGGACTACCTGCAGTCTCCATTCATTTGGAAAGGCTGAATGGTCACTAAATGAACTGTTGTAAGATGAGGATTACCTGCACTCAGATCTCGCTTTACTACTTTTCCTGCAACCATTTAACTTTGGTGAAAAAGCCGAGCTCGTACTTCAACCCAATGTGGAGTTGATGATCTCTCTTTCCTAGAGGCCTGAACTGAGGCAGGTCTGACAGTCCTCCTGAATGGCTCCCCAGCCTGAAGGTTGAGATTTCTGCCTGCGATGCAGAGGTTAACCCCGGGCAGCCTATCCTTCCCCTGCAGGGAAACTGTGCCACGGGATGGAGGTGGGCACTCACCTGGCAGAGGCACCGCAGGCATGACTCCGGCTGGAAAGCCTGCCCGTGGGCATAGCGTTCCCCTTCGAAGAGGCAGTCATGGCACAGGGGGCAGCAGGGGCCCGGAGCTGGGTGCGAGCAGAGCGTAGCCTCGCAGGGTACCGGCTGGCAAGAGGCTTCGCCCCCAGGCTGGCAAAGAGAGAGAGAGAGAGAAGGATAAGTGACCTCCTGCCATCACAAGGGCGTGGGAAGAATCCCAAGTAGAGGGGTTTGCCCCGGGTGGTCAAAAAAGTCAAAATGGCAGCCAGGATGGTTCAAAATCACTCTCCTCATGTTTTCGACAGCACCTAAAGGACAGCCCGGGTCCCAAGACTTGATCAAGCTAAGATTACACCACTCCCAGTCCAGCACACAGCCCCTCCCCTGCACAGGGGGAGCACACAAAGATGGACAAGAGGTGCTACACCCCCAACCCACCCAGGGTCTTCATTCAAATCTGCTTTCCAGGGTTGACCCCAATTGCTCCTTTAATCAATGGTCAAGGGGTTGGCAGCACTGCCCCTCCCCTCTAGACTGTTGGCTGCCCACCCCCTTTTTAGCCTCTTTCACAGTGTGTGTGTGGGGTGTCAGTCAAAAATGATTGACCCCTTACAGATCGAGCTGTTTTTCTCAAGCAGGGACACTTTTAAGAGGGGTGGACTTCAATTCCCAGAATTCCCCAGCTGGCCTGCTTTAAGATGGGGGGACTTCAGCTCCCAGAATTCCCCAGCCAGCAGGCTTTAAGATGGATGGACTTCAACTCCCAGAATTCCATGGCTGGCTGGGGAATTCTGGGACTCGAAGTCCAAACTCTTAAAGTGCCCCTGCTTGAAAGATATTGCTCTAAATCAGGGCTCTCCAAACTTGGCAACTTTTAAGACTTGTGGACTTCAATTCCCAGAATTCAGGGATCCATACTAGCTGGGGAATTCTGGGAGTTGAAGTCCACCCCTCTTAAAGTGGCCCTCTTTGAGACATACTGGAATAGAACTGCGACAGTGACGATTATCTTGACTTTTTCGGGTCCTCTGCGCAGTGGCACGGACCTGGTGACCCTCTTGACTTTTTTGACCTCCCTTGGGTGAGGTGGGGTCCACAGGACGATGGCGTGAGGGTCTTACCCCACAGGAGCACTCCTGGCAAGGGTCCAAAGCTGAGAGCCACTGGGTGCCTTCAAGGTACTCCCGGCCTCCGTGCTGGCACACTAGGGACGAGAGCAAAGTTGGGGTGAAGTTCCCAGATTTGGGGGTACCCAATCACTTTGCCACCCAGCCTGCTTTGTAGCCAATTGCTAATCGGCACGTCAGTACTAAAATCTGTTCGATGTGCGGTTAGCATCCCTGCCACACCCAGCCGTCCTTACCTTGGCACCGCGGACAGCATTCGCCAGGCTTTCGGCTGGGTTTGGCACACAGGGCCGGTGGGCATGCCACATGGGTGCAGATCACGTTGCCCCCCAGGCAGCTGCAGCGCTGGCAGGAATCGGAGGGCGGGGCGAAGACCGCTCGGTTGGCGTATTCCTGACCCTCGTAAAGGCAGCCATCACACAAGGGGCAGCAGGCAGTCCGGGCGAGGGGCACGGGGTGGGCACACTGATGCGGGCAAGGCTTGGGCTGGCATGTCACCGTTCCTGCCTGGGGAGGGAGAGGGTGAAGAGCTGGCGAGGGGCAGGGGCAAGGCAGGTGGGCTGCCTCCCCCAAGTGAGGGATCCCTCTTGGGGCGGTAAGATCCGACCTCAGCTTGAAGTGCTGCCCGGTTGGCACCCCGGAGTCAGAAAGAGAGGCAGGTCAGTGTCCCACCAGGGTGAATGGCTGTGGTGGGGAGGGACAAAGGAACCCTGGATCACTTTGGGTCACTCTCTGAGCTGGGGTCGTTTTCTTGCAGACATTTCATGACCTGATTAGGGAACATGATCGGTGCTAGAAAGGGAGGGGGTTGTGGGGGAGGAGGAGGAGATGGAGGAGGAGGAGGAGAAGGAGGAGAGGGAGGATTGTAGGATCCTTGGTGCTCTCTGAGCTGGGTGGTTTTCCTGCAGACATTTCATGACCCAACTAGGTAACATCATCAGTCCTGGAAGGAGGGGACTTGCAGAGAGGAGGAGGAGGAGGAGGAGGACTGTGGGGGTCCTGGGTGCTGTCTGAGCTGGGTGGTTTTCCTGCAGACGTTTCATGATCCATCTAGGTAATATCATCAGCGCTGCAAGGGGGGGACTTACAGAGAGGAGGAAGAGGAGGAGGAGGAGGAGGGGGAGGAGGAGGAGGAGGAGGAGGAGGACTGTGGGGGTCCTTGGTGCTGCCTGAGCTGGGTGGTTTTCCTGCAGACGTTTCATGACCCATCTAGGTAACATCATCAGTGCTGGAAGGGGGCGTTCACTCTCATTTTATATTCTACTGGCTTGCCCTGCCAGTGGGTGATGCCGCCTTTTCAGGCTGGGCTCCTGTACCTTATGCCCCCTGCCAGGTAGGCCAGAGCAGGGTGTGCAAGCAATACCCTCGGCCGGTACGCTCACTCACCCGACAAGTACACTTGTGGCATGCATCCTGGGGCGAAGTGAAGACCTCCCCACTCTTGTAGAGCTGCCCCTGGTAGCGGCAGGCGCCCGTGCATTGGGGGCAGCACTGCCCAGGGGGCGTGACGGGCTCCTGGCACGGTGCGGGCGGGCACAGGGTGGGAGAGCACTTCACCGTGCCACGCTGCGGGCAAAAGAGGACAATTTCAGATCTTGGTCATAGGAACTGTGGCTTGCACCCCCCTCTCCAATTGCAATAACTCAGCTCCCTGCCCCCACTACTGACCAGGCATTGGCACTCCTCGCAGGGCTGGTGTTGGGAAGCGACGCTCTCTCCATCTCCGTAGTCCTGACCCTGGAACCTGCAGCCTGGAAAGGGGAAAAGAGGCCACTCAGAGTTGGAGCAAAGAAATCCTGTCTGGCCCTTTAAGAAGCTGGGAGGGTGGAGAATTCTGGGAGTTGAAGTCCGCCCGTTCTTAAAGCGGTCAAGGTTGATCAGGATGGTGCTTTGTTCCTTTTGTTGTTCTTTTTGGGTTGTGATTTTTAAAGCAATGAACAAATGAGTGAGTGAGTGAATGAATGAATGAACGAATGAACTAATGGTAGCCCTGCAGATAAAGAGCAGCATCTCTTGAAATCACTCACCCTGGCACAGGGGGCAGGCACATGGGCCAGGCACCGGGTGGGCACAGTTGGCAGGCGTGCAGGGCTTCTTCATGCAACGGACTGAGCCCGCCTGCAGGAAGAGGAAGAGGAAGAGGAAGGGAGGGGAGAAAAGAGAGAGAAAGAAAGAGAAAGAGAATGCTTTGTTGGCCACGGTGTTCGGTTAACCGCTGTGGCGTTTGCTTAGTGACCACAGAATTTTCCCAAAGATGCCTTTTTAGGAGGCAACTGGACTTCCTTGTTTTTCTTTGAAGATATTTTGCTTCTCATCCAAAAAGCTTCTTCATGTTCTGACTGGATGGTGGGGAATGGGAAGATTTATAGTCCTTGTAGAGAGCTGGTTGTTTGCCTTCTTTGAGTGGGTCGTTGAGGCCACTTGGAGGCTGGTCTGTGTCCTCAGGGTCTCCTGAGTGGTGCAAATGGGTGTGGAGCCTTCTTGGAACTGCTGAAAGGGTTGGGACGCCCATTTGCACCACTCAGCTGACCCTGAGGACACAAACAAACCTCCAAGTGGCCTCAACGACTCTCTAAAAGAGGGCAAATGACCAGCTCTCTGCAAAGAGTATAAATCCTTCCATTCCCCACCATCCAGTCAGAGCTGAAGAAGCCTCTTGGATGAGAAGTGAAACGTCTTCAGAGGAAAAACCAGAAAGTCCCTTTGCCTCCTGAAAAAGCACCTTTGGGACAACCATGGCCTGGAGGACAGGAGAATTCTCCCTAAACATAGACCACAGAATTTGTTTAATGACTTGATATTATGACCGTGCCACTCACGGAATGCTCTAAAAACAGCATGTCAAATGGGGTGCAATTACGTGGGGACTGGCTTAAAGGCAAGGCTGACTCTTCCTTCTATTTCATTTTCTCTTTCTTTCTTTCTTTCTTTCTTTCTTTCTTTCTTTCTTTCTTTCTTTCTTTCTTTCTTTTTCTTTCTTTCTTTCTTTCTTTCTTCTTTCTTTTTCTTTCTTCTTTCTTTCTTTCCTTTCTTTCTTCTTTCTTTCTTTCTTTCTTTTCTTTCTTTCCTTTCTTCCTTCCTTTCTTTCTTTCTTTCTTTCCTTTCTTCTTTCTTTTTTCTTCTTTCTTTCTTTCCTTTCTTTCTTCCTTCCTTCCTTTCTTTCTTTCTTTCTTTTTTCTTTTTTTCTTTCCTTTCTTTCTTCCTTCCTTCCTTTCTTTCTTTCTTTCTTTTTTCTTTTTTTCTTTCTGGCAGAATTACAGTCGTAATTCGAGGACTGGTGAAAAAGGAAGCGTTCCCAGTTCTGCCAAAGCCAGAGGCTTCCAGACGGTCTGGCCACATGTGTGTGTACACCCCAGATTCCAGCTGTTTGCGCAAGGGCAACTGAAGCTGTTTTAGTGCACCCCTGGGCAGCGTGTTGACTGTTTCATGCTTCCTTCCCAGCAGCTCTTTTGGCTGGACGGTGATTGGCAGATGCGGGAAGCCGCCAGCAGGGAAAGGGCCAGACGCTTCCAAGGAAAATGTTTACCCAGCGAGTTTCTGTCTCCCCCCAGAGGCCCCTGTGGCCTGGCCGTTGAAAACTCCAGTTGCAGAGTTTGTGTGGTGGAAGGCCTTGCTTGCACCCGTGTTTTTTTTTCTTTTCCAAATGTGGCAACTCTCAAGACGGGTGGACTTCAACTCCCAGGATTCCCCAGCACAGGAATTGAAGTCCGCCTGTCTTAAACAGTTGCCACGTTTGGAAAAACACAGATTTACATGATGTAGAAATGAAGGCAGGCTTTGATTTTTCTTTCTTTCTTTCTTTCTTTCTTTCTTTCTTTCTTTCTTTCTTTCTTTCTTTCTTTCTTTCTTTCTTTCTTTCTTTCCTTCCTTCTTTCTTTTTTTCTTTCCTTCCTTCTTTCCTTCTTTCTTTTTCTTTCCGCTTTCTTTTTCTTCCTCTTTCCTTCCTTCCTTCCTTCCTTCCTTCCTTCGTTTCTTTCTTTCTTTCTTTCTTTCTTCTTTTTCTTTCTCTATTTTTTTCCTTCCTTTTGTTTTCTTTTTTCTCCCACTCCTTCCTTCCTTTCTTCTGTTTCATTTTTTCTTTCTTTCTTTCTTTCCTTTCTTTTTATTTCCGCTTTCTCTTTTCTTCCTCTCCTCCCTTCCTTCCTTCCTTCTTTCTTTCTTTCTTTCTTTCTTCTTTTTCTTTTTCTTTCCTTCCTTTTTTCTTTTTTCTGCCTCTCCTTCCTTCCTTCCTTCCTTCCCTTTCTTTTACTTTCTTTCTTTCTTTCCTTTTTCTCTCCCTTCTCTCCTTCCTTCCTTTTTTTCTTTGTTTCATTCTTTCTTTCTCTCTCTGTCTCTCTCTCCCTTCTCTCCTTCTTTCCTTCCTTCCTTCCTCTTTCTTTCTTTCTTTCTTTCTTTCTTTCTTTCTTTCTTTCTTTCTTTCTTTCTCTCCCTCCCTCCCTCCCTCCCTCCCTCCCTTCCTTCCTCCCTTCCATCTCTTCCCCACCTGCTCCTGGCCACGGCCACACTCACCTGGCAGGTGCACTCAGAGCAGAGAGGGTCTGCTGGATCAGGGACGGAGTGGCCACTGGCAACGGTGACCCCATGAAAGGCGCAGTCTATCTGGCGGGAGGCAGAGCAGTTAGTGGAGGCTCACGGGAGCCCTGGGCTCAGCTGTGGCTGCTGCCAGGGGGCTGGGCACCCAGGGGGGCATCACCCCTGGCACGTCTTGGGAAGAAAAAGATCCTTTAGGCCAGGGGACTAGACCAAGCGCTGCCCGGGTAGGAGATGTTTGAGTAGAGCCTCCCTTGAGAGTGAGGAGTGAAGGGGACGTTACCGGTTTTCTTGCTGGAATTCTGGACTCTGTGTAGCCTCTTTTCTGACCAACAAAGATGCCAACTTTTGTGACCCTCCACAGGTCGCTTCATCAAATGCACAGAGTGGCTTTAGTGTGTGTGTGTGTCCGACGACACAAACCGTGGCTCACAAAACTGTGGCCTTTGAATAAAATTTGCTTCTGGAGAAGCGAGCTGCAGCTGAGGGCTGGTGTTAATTATTTTTCATTTTATTCCATTTATCAAATTTAGAAGTCGCCCATCTCCCTCACGGAGGGAGCCTGTTTATGCCCTTTTAAGAAAATCGGTGACGGAATTTGTATTTCACTTTGCCTGCCGAGTCCGTCCCTTTTTTTTAACGTGGCAATTTGTGGGCCGAGATTGCATCAGAGGGTTAAGTACAGACAGTCCTCAAATTACAATGGCTCGTTTAGCAACCGTTCCAAGTTACAACGGCACTGGAAAAAAGGGACTTGTTCACACTTAACGACCGTCGCAGCCTCCCCAGGTTCACGGGATCACTGGGCCACTGACTCATATTTAGGATGGTCGCAGCATCCCGCAGCATCACGTGATCCCCTTTTACGACCATCTGATCAGCAAAGACAATGGGAGAAGCCGGATTCATTTAACGACTGTGATACTCAGCAACTGCAGCAATTCACTTAACAACCATGTTACTCCCTTAAAAACGGCAGTGACTCGCTTAACGACCATGGCAAGAAAGGTCGTAAAATGGGGTAACGCTCACTTAACCACTGTCTTGCTTAGAGATGGAAATGTTGGCGTCTATGGTGGTCGTAAGCCGAGGACTACCTGAGTTGGTTGAGGGTGGGGTGTGAGGATAGCCTCCCCCAAAAGGTCAGTGAGGTCGTTGTCCACCCCATTTCCTTGTGGACAACCGCACTTCCCACATTCTCCTGCCCTCTCCCACCCCTCGGACCTCACCCTGGCAAGTCGGACAGCACTGGCCGGATGTCCGCAGAGGGTGGCTGCAGGGTGCCTGGAAACAGGGTTTCTTTGTGCAGGAGACGAAGCCGTCCAGGCAGGAGCACAGACTACAGGGGTCTTGGGGGTCCAGGAACTTCTGCCCGCTCAGGTAGCGTTGGGAGACGTACTCGCACCCTTGGGAAAGGGAGAAAAGAGAAGGTTCCAGTAGACCAGGAGTAGGCAACCTTGGCTCTTTTATGACTGGTGGGCTTCAACTCCCAGAATTCCTGAGCCAGCATGGGGGAACTATGGCCCCCTCATGACTCGGGGACTTCAACTCCCAGAATTCCTGAGCCAGCATGAGGGAACTAGGGCCCCCTCATGACTCATGGACTTCAACTCCCAGAATTCCTGAGCCAGCATGGCTCAGCTTGAAACCTCTCTCTTTCTCCTCAGCACGACTGGCTCAGGAATTCTGGGAGTTGAAGTTCACAGTTCATAAAAGAGCCAAGGTTGCCTACCCCTGGTCTAGGCCTAGGCAGCTTTATGACATGTAGACTTCAACTCCCAGAATTCCTGAGCCAGCCATGCTGAGGGGAAAGGGAGAGGCTTCCAAGCTGAGCTGTGCTGGCTCAGGAATTCTGGGAGTTGAAGTCCACGAGTCATAAAAGAGCCAAGGTTGCCTACCTCTGGCCTAGGCCTAGGCTGCTTTATGACTCGTGACTTCAACTCCCAGAATTCCTGAGCCAGCATGAGGGAACTATGCCCCCCTCATGACTGGTGGACTTCAACTCCCAGAATTCCTGAGCCAACATGGCTCAGCATGGAAACCTCTCCCTTTTCCCTCAGCATGGCTGGCTCAGGAATTCTGGGAGTTGAAGTGCACCAGTCATAAAAGAGCCGGGGTGGCCTACCCCTGCAGTAGACGCTCTGGAGCTCGCCCGGTGGGTCTTCCTCGGCAGTTGCGGCATCGGGATCAGCGGAGAGGAAGGGTCCCACCAGATCTCCTCTGCGCCGATGAGGATGGGATCTGTCGGAAGGACTGACTCTGCCCTATGACGTCCAGCCGCTCCGTCGAGACAGGAAGGCAGGACGTGTTATGGGTCCCCTTCTTCTAGAGGCACAGGGGGCAGTCTTGCTCAAGAAGTGAGCCGAGGTGGCGCAGCAGTTAGAGTGCAGTACTGCAGGCCACTTTAGCTGTGTTCAGCAGGTCAGCGGTTCAAATCTCACCGGCTCAAGGTTGACTCAGCCTTCCATCCTTCCGGGGTAGGTAAAATGAGGACCCAGATTGTTGGGGGCAACGTAAATATATATATACATTGCTTACTGGTGTACACCGCTTAGAGAGTGCTTGCACTTAAAGCAGTATATAAGTCTCATAAATAAATAAATAAATAAGTGTTTGCACAACTACAAGTTGTGCACCGGTTGCACCCATTAAATGGGCCCTCCTGACGGGCAGCCACTCCTTCATCACCTCCCGTCTCCTGGTGAATGGGTCAAAGTCAGCCAACCGGCTTTCATGCCTAAGGTGAAACTAGAACTCCCCGTCTCCTAGTGATTGGCCCAAAGTCACCCAATGGCTTCCACGCCTAAGGGAGAACTAGAATTCACTGCCTCCTGGTGAATGGCCCAAAGACATCCAACCAGCTTTCATGACTAAGGCGGGACTAGAACTCACCGTCTCCTGATGATTGGCCCATAGTCAGCCAATGGCTTCCATGCCTAAGGGAGAACTAGAACTCACTGCCCCTGGTCTCCCCCTTTGGGCCCGGTGCCTTAATCACCCAACCAAATTGCTTTTAGAGGTTCAACCAAAAGACCCCCAGCCCTCCCAGGTCAGGAGGTTTGGATAACGTGGCCCTGGGTGGTTCCGGCCAGATCCTTTCCCTGCTTCTGGATTTTTCCTTCTCCCCAAACAAGACGCCTTCCCTGGAGGCAGGCCCACTCCCCCACCCACCCCCAGGACCCCCACCCTCCTGTGTACCTTCACAGCTCTTGCAGCAAAGCCCAGGCACCGGGAAGGGGCACTCGGCCGGAGGGCAGGCCTTGAGTTTGCAGCTGACGCTCCCTTCCCAGCAGGAGCAGAGGCGGCAGGGGTCTTGGGGGTCTGCAAACTGCTCCCCGTTGGGCAGCTCCTTGCCCTGGTAGAGGCAGCCTGGAAGGGGCAGAGAAGGGCCAGTGAAGCTGAAGAACTGGTGGGCAGGACACCCCCCCCCCCCGGCCCCAGGGATGGGAATGAACCCCCCTCTCCCGGCAGACGTAGCATAGAAGTAAATAGTCCTTGACGGTCAGGATTGAACACCTGGCAGTGGGCAGTGAGTTAGCCTGGAATATAGCATTCTAACTACTGCATCACCAGGGGTCTCCCTCCCTCCCTCCCTTCCTTCTCTTTTCCACTCCCTTCTAGCCCTGATGCTGTTCCCTAGTTGGGTCAAGAAATGTCTGCAAGAAAACCACCCAGCTCAGAGAGCACCAAGGACCCCACAGTTCTCCTTCCTTCCTTCCTTCCTTCCTTCCTTCCTTCCTTCCTTCCTTCCTTCCTTCCTTCCTTCCTTCCTTCCTTCCTTCCTTCCTTCCTTCCTTCCTTCTCCTTTCCACTCGCTTCTAGCACTGATGCTGTTCCCTAGTTGGGTCATGAAACGTCTGCAAGAAAACCACCCAGCTCAGAGAGCACCAGGGACCCCACAGTTCTTTTCCCTTCCTTCCTTCCTTCCTTCCTTCCTTCCTTCCTTCCTTCCTTCCTTCCTTCCTTCCTTCCTTCCTTCCTTCCTTCCTTCCTTCCTTCCGACTTAGCAATAGCACTTGTATGCCGCTCCACAGTGCTTTTACAGCCCTCTCTGAGCAGTTTACAGATCAACCTATTTGCCCCCAACGATGTCGGTCCTCATTTTACCGACCTCGAAAGGACGGAAGGCTGAGTCGACCTTTCAGCCGGTCAGGATCGAACTGCCAAACGGCTGACAGCCGGCAGTCGGCAGAATTAGCCTGCAATGCTGCACTCTAACCACTGCGCCACCCCAGCTCACGTGGTCAGATGTGGGGTGCAACCCACTTGGGGACCCTTCCTTTAAGTTGAGTGAGCGAGCCCCCCCGCCCCCCAGGACTGGGATTCCAGGGATGTTGTGAACCCTGGAGGTTTTTAAGAAGAGACTGGACAGCCCTTTGTCTGGAATGGCAAAGGGTTTCCTGGCTGAGCAGGGGGTTGGACTAGATGACCTCCAAGATCCCTTCCAGCTCTATTCTGATTGATTGATTGATTAGTACTAGAGGTTTTTAAGAAGAGACTGGACAACCCTTTGTCTGAAATGGTCAAGGGTTTCCTGGCTGAGCAAGGGGTTGGACTAGATGACCTCCAAGGTCCCTTCCAACTCTGTTACCATCGCAGGAGCGGCAACACCCCTGCTGCAGCGGGTGGGAGCACAGGACCGGCGCGCAGGGCTGGCGCTGGCAGGTGATGGTGCCGTTGGCGCAAACGCAGTTGCGGCATTTCTCCGACGGGTCGTAGAACCGCTCCAGGTGTTGGTAGGAGACCCCCAGGTACAGACAGCCAGCTGGAGGGGCTGCAGAAGGGGAGGGGGGGCTGTCAGAAGGGTGGCATGGTCCCCTTCCTCCTTCCCCCCCCCGTAGGAGGCCCGCTCGGCATTGGGTCGCCCAGGCCGTTGTGGGGTGAGGGGCTAAAAGAGGGTGGGCCCTACCTGGACATTGGGGGCAGCACTCCTGGAGTCTCACGGTGGGCTCGGGGCAGAGCAGGGGTGGGCAGCGGCGGGAGAGGCACTGCACGTGGCCGTTCTGCAAAAGGGAGGGAGGGAGGGAGGGAAAGAAGGGAATCGTGCTGGCATCTCTTCTTGATTTGACAGGCACCCTTGAGGTCATGTAGCCCACCCCCCCCTGCCCCAGGAGCGACCCAAGCTATTGTCCTCTCCAGGCGGGGGCTGCCAACTTCCTTTGCCACTGCTGGGCACTCACGATGCAGTGACATTGCCGGCAGCGGTCGGTGGGGTGGGGGAACTCTGCTCCATTGGGGTACTCCTTTCCGGTGTAGCTGCAGCCTGGATTGAAAAAAAATAAACATAAAAAATCAGAATCACAGAGTCGGGAGGGACCTCGGGAGGTCTTCTAGCCCAACCCCCTGCTCAAGCAGGAGACCCTGTACCGTTTCAGACAAATCGGCAGCATTGTTTTTTGCAGGGAAAGGGAAGAAAAAAGGATGCAAATGGTATAGGCCAGTGGTTCTTAACCTTTTTAATGCCGCGACCACCCCCAACCGGTCATAAGTCGAGGACTGCTCGACTGGTGCAGCACCGTTTGCAGAATGGGGCTTTTGGTGGGCTCAGCAGGGCAGAGACAGCCTGGACAATTCCTATTGGCTTTGGAAAGCCAATAGAATGAGACTCTATTCAAGAGAGTCTCTTCTATTGGCTTTCAAAAGCCAATAGAATAAAAGGGAGTAACACAGCTAAGGAAAAGGGGGAAAAAATGGCGGACTGCGTTGTTTGGAGACCCCCGTGAAATGGTCGTTCGACCCCAAATGGGGTCCCGACCCACAGGTTGAGAACCACTGGTATAGGCTCTCCTGCTTGAGCAGGGGGTTGGACTAGAAGACCTCCACGGCCCCTTCCAGCTCTACTCCGATGAATTAAATCTCCACTTGTGGCGTGGGGTTCATCGGGCGTTGCACGTCAGGCAGAACCAGCTTTCTGGGCCAACCCTGGAAGACTCTGCCAGCCACCTTACCATTGCAGTTGTTTTGGCAGCAGGAGCCCGGCAAGGGGTGGGCGCAGAGGGGAGCCAGGCACTTCCGTGGGGTGCAGACCAGCTCCCCCCCGGAGCAGACGCAGGCCTGGCACAGATCCAGTGGGTTGTGGGCTTCCTCCCCGTCTGGCACCACCTGGTTCTCGTGAAGGCAGCCTAAATGGGCAGGGAGGAAGGAGGGGAAGTTGGTGCTGAGACTCACATACACAGCGCTGTTGGACTCCCCCTCCCATTATTTTTATGCATGGGTTTATTACAGTCCTGAGATGGCTCGGGGCGGTTTACGATATAGTAAGGAGTAGACCTGTAAAAACCATGATCCATATAAAAAGAGATTAAAGTTACAGATGATTAAAAGCAAACTTTCCTTCCTTCCCGTTCCTCCTCCTCCTCTTCTTCCGTCTCTCCTTCCCTTCTCTTCCCTCTCCTTCCTTCCTTTCTTCCTTCCTTCCTACCTTCCCTCCCTCCTCTTCCCTTCCTTCCTTCCTTCCTTTTCATCCTTCTCCTCTTCCTCCCTCTCTCCTTCCCTTCTTCCTTCCTTCCTTCCTTCTCCTCCTCCTCCCTCCCTCCCTCTTTCCCTTCTCTTCCCTCTCTCCTCCTTCCTTCCTTCCCTCCTCTTCCCTTCCTTCTTCCCTTCCTTCCTTTTCCTCCTTCTTCTCTTCCTCCCTCCCTCCTTCCCTTCTCTTCCCTCTCTCCTTCTTCCTTCCTTCCATCCCTCCCTCCCTCTCTCCCTCCCTTCCTTCCTTCCTCCACATCTGGAATTCCAGAGAAATGAAGCAAGAGGTGGAAGGTGCCCCATCAATTCCCTCCTGTTACTCACTTGGGCAGGTAGGACAGCAGGATCCAGGCCTCCGTTCTGGGTGGGAGCAGGTCACGGGTGGGCAGACGGTGGGTGAGCAGTGGACGGTGCCCCCCTGCAAGAGAGGAGACGGACGGGGGTTTAGAGCCGAAGGACCCTCTGATTCTGCTCCTCGTCCATCTAATCCAGAGCCCTTGGAGAAGCTCCAATGGAGATAAATATGCTTTTATTTACTATTATCCTTCTCTTCTACTACCTTCTTTTATTGGTATCATTATTATGATTGTTATTACTTTATTGTTTGTATGTAGACTGCAAGCTTCTTCACTGGAGACAAATTCCCTCTGTGTCTGATCACACTTGGCCAGTAAAGAATTCTATTCTATTCTATTCTATTCTATTCTATTCTATTCTATTCTATTCTATTCTATTCTATTCTATTCTATTCTATTCTATTCTAATTTCTATTCTAATTTCTATTCTATTCTATTCTATTCTAATTTCTATTCTATTCTATTCTATTCTATTCTATTCTATTCTATTCTATTCTATTCTAATTTCTATTCTATTCCATTCTATTCTAATTTCTATTCTATTCTATTCTATTCTATTCTATTCTATTCTATTCTATTCTATTCTATTCTATTCTATTCTATTCTATTCTATTCTATTCTATTCTATTCTATTCTATTCTATATTCCATTCCATTGTTAAATTATGATAGTCCCTTTGACCTTTTTGGAATGAAAAAATTACCCCTGTTCTTATGACGATTCACAGCCCAAATAGAAACGAATTAAGCCTCTGTAACATTTTGCATGGTTCATATCCGCCCAGATAATAGTGCAAATGTGTCCCTTGCTCTTCCACTAGCCTGGATGTTGCTTTGTCTGAATGTAGCAAGGCTGTGAGCAACAGGGCCAGAAAGACAGCGCAGGCAGGTCCCCTGGTGGAGACCCTAATGGCATCATGCATGCCATCATGCCAGTGACACGGACGGTGCATTCAGATCAGCCCCGCGCAAATTGCATCGTCTCAGCTGAGTGACAACATCGGGATGCTTCCCCTTCCATGGATGCCCATGAGAACCAATTGCAGAGGACTTAGAGACCCCCCCAAAGGAACCAACAAAAGGATGCTTGAGTTTGGGGTGTCGGTTTAAGGATTTGGGCTGCCAGACAACTGAAGTAGGGCAGGAATATTTGGGGGTATCTTTCCTGGGTCGGAGCTGAGGGGTCTCACCTTGCACTGGCAATTCTGGCAGGGATTGTCCAGATCGGCAAATTCTTGGCCATGGCTGTAGAGGCGCTGGTTGTAGAGACACTGGTGGCACTGGGGGCAGCAGGAACCTTGAAGGAGGCAGAGGGGAGGGTGCTAAGACCCCTGGCGCAAGGGAGACCCTTGGCCCACATTTAAATTTCCAACAGCCGAGCACTCGTTCCCACCCAGGCGGCGAGACACAGCACTGCAACGTACCTGTCGCTTCGACAGCAAGACGGGCAGCATTTAAATGTAATAAATAAAGCAAATAAATAAAGCGGGGGGGGGCACCGAATCAAGGGAGAGAAGAGGAGCAGAGAGGAGGTGCTAAGACCCCTGGTGCAAGGGAGACCCTCGGCCCACATTTAAATTTCCAACAGCTGAGCACTCGTTCCCACCCAGACGGCGAGACACAGCACTGCAACGTACCTGTCGCTTTGACAGCGAGACGGGCAGCATTTAAATGTAATAAATAAAGCAAATAAATAAAGCGGGGGGTGGGGCACCGAATCAGGGGAGAGGAGCAGAGGGTTCCTTAGAAACCGAAATGCAAGAATGTCTAAATATTATTTAGTGCAAGATTTCTTTTTTGAAAAAATGAACGATCTCTTAGAACAGGGGTCTTCAAACTTGGCCCTTTTAGGACTTGTGGACTTCAACTCCCAGAATTCCTCAGCCAACCATGCTGGCTCAGGAATTCTGGGAGTTGAAGTCCACGAGTCATAAAAGAGCCGAGGTTGCCTACCCCTGGTCTAGACCCATCTTTGTTTTCTTTAATGTCAGCTTGATTTTTTTTCTGACCATGACAGAGCCAGAAGCTGATTATTGACCAGCACCTTAACCCTGCCAACCCCCCCTTTTTATTTACCTCTTCCTGCAACCGGGTTCAGGGCCATGGATCTCAGAGGGGAGGGCCCTGTGGTTTTGGGGGGAGGGGGACACCAAAGCACTCACCGAGAAGCCGGGCTGGATGCTGACAGGCGACAGGGGGGCACTGGAGAGCACGGCACACCGTCTCCCCCTGGTGGCAGGTGCAGGCTCTGCACGGATCGCCTGCTGGCGCCCACTCGGTGCCATCTTCAAATTCCAGGCCCTCGAAAACACACACTGGCGGTCGCCAGGCGAGGGAGCGGTTGAGTCAAACTGGGCTTCATCCTGGCCAAGCTGTAAAGCATAGACCTGGATTCCCTTCCCACCACCTCGCTCCCCGTGTTTTAACGTTTGGGAATGGACACCGGGGACTGTATTCACACGAGATGCCATACGGGTCATCCTCGACTTACAACCAACGTTGGTTTAGCAACTCTTCAAGTTTGCAACGGCGCTGAAAAAAAGGGACTTGGAACAGTCACTAAATGAATGATTGTTAAGTCGTGGACTATCTGTATTATTTTTACAAATAAGTCAAAGCGGGGAACACAACCGACATGTTTTACTCCTCCTGTTTTCCCTACAACATTTTACCGTGTTGAATAGCAACAGCCTCGTACGAAATGCCAGGCTACAGTTTCCTCAATCAACCTCAGCCAGTTGCATAAGCCACGAATCCCGGTTTATGATGCAGAATGGTGGCTACCTGACAGACGCTAAGCCCAAATGAAAACCGCTTCGAGGTCACTATCGAATTAATCTTAACCTAGAATCAAAAGTACAGGTGATCCTCGACGTAGGACCATAATTGAACCCAAAATTTCCATCGCTAAGCGAGACATTCATTAAGTAAACTTTGCCCCCTTTTATGACCTTTCTTGCCAGAGTCATTAAGCGAATCGCTGCTTTTGTCAAGTTAGCAACACGGGCGTTAAATGAATCCGGCTTCCCCCACTGACTTTGCTTGTTGGAAGGTCGCAAAAGGGGATCACGTGACCCCCGAGGGACACTGCGACCGTCATAAATGTGAGCCGGTTGCCAAGTGTCCGAATTTTTATCACGTGACTGTGGGAATGTGGCAAAGGTCGTAAATGTGAAAAACGGTCGTAAGTCATGTTTTTCAGTGCCATTGTAATTTCGAACAGTTAAGGCCTACTTAGAATACGAAAGGAATTAAGGAGGCCTTTGGGGTTCACTAGCCCATTCCAGGTGTTCTGCAACAAGCCCTGGAGATGGCTCAGACAAGTGAGCCAGGTTGCATGCTGTAGGACATCACAGCCCAATCTGAGCCAGTGGAGCCCAGGTGAGGAAATGAATAGCAAAGTGATCAAGGACCCCGTTCCCTATTCCCAGATCCTCTCCAACGGTCACCTGTGCACACCGGGCAGCAGCGTTTGGGGTCCTGGAGGGGCTGGGAACATGGCGTTGGGGGGCAGGATTCCTCCTGGCACCGGACATGCCCATCCTGAGAGAAGAAAAGAAAGAGACGTGAATTCAGGAAGTTTAAGAGGGGTGGACTTCCACTCCCAGAATTCCCCAGCCAGCCAAGAGTCTTGCAATTATTCACGAGTTGGCTGGGGGATTCTGGGAGTGGAAGTCCACCCCTCTTAAACGTGCCAAACATTATATTAAAGATTCTTGCAATTCTTCACCACCTGGCTGGGGGATTCTGGGAGTCGAAGTCCATACTTCCTGAGTAGTAAATAAAGAAGGGGAGGGGTCAACTTATTCTCCAAAGCCCCCCGAAAGGCCGGACAAGAAGCAATGGATGGAAACTAATCAAGGAGAGAAGCAACCGGGAAACTAAGGAGGAATTTCGTGGCATTGAGGACAATTATAACCAGTGGAACAGCTTGCCACCAGAAGTTGTGGATGATCCATCTCTGGAGAAATTGGCTAACCATTTGTCTGAAATGGTCTATAGGGTCTCCTGCCTGAGCAGGGGGTTGGACTAGAAGACCTCCGAGGTCCCTTATTATTCTTTCGTGTTATTCTGGCCCCCGGTCTCACGATTCGGCCCCCTGCCCAGTTGACCAGTTCTCCCATCACAGGCTACTCACCGAGCACTGGCACTGCAGGCAGGGGCCTCCCTCGGCAGGCGAGAACGTCTCTCTGTCCTGGTACAACCGTCCTTCAAATTCACAGACTTGCAGAGAAGATTCCAGAAGGGAAAAGAGAAACGTAGAAGTTGAGTGTCAAACTTTATTTTTTTCTCCTTGGCTTAACTCTGGAGTAATTTTAGGATACCTCCTACCTCTCCCCCGGGGCCATTTCTACACCTGCGACGGGCAGACAGGTGAGAGGTGTCCCCCGGAAAGAAACCTACATAGAAATAGTCCTCAGGTTATGACTTCAGTCGAGTTTGCCCATCACACCCGTCAGTTGTGATGGTCGTAAAGCAAGTCATCATGTGGCTGATCCAATTTTAAGACCTTTATTTGTGATAGTGTGTTAAATAGACTGGTTTTTGTTTTGTTTTTTTGCTAGGGGGAGTTTTGGCCCAAAACTAGAACTGAATGTCAGTTTCGGTGTGTGTGTGTGTGTGTGTGTGTGTGTGTGTGTGAGAAACCTGCCATAAATTGTGGCCATAACAATGTAAATCGGGGGTGGTTGCTGATCCCCCTGTGGGAGATGAAAATATAGCCCCCTCCTCATATAATATGTAAATCACAGTAGTGATCTACAGCTTTAACTTGATCTTTATATTGTTTCACAATACGGACGTATTATTTGCAATCTGCTGAGCTTTGTGCAAGATGAAATTGCAAAGTAAGCCGTTCTACGTATATTTGGAGTATTGTAAGCGTGGGAAAAGAGGAACGGAAAGTAGCTGATGGACATGGGTTCCAATGTACGTGGGTATACATGGAAAGTTATAAAATGCGATCACGTTGACGGTGGGGTGGAGGTGGGGAATCTGCCTATTGGCACGTTGAATCCAGGTGATAAGTAGCCCAAGGAGTTTTGTCGTCACTTTGAACGGTCACTAACTGAAGGATGATTTAGCTCTCCGATACGTGTGGCCCTCGACTTGAAGTAGTTCATTTAGTGACCAAAGTTTCAATGGCACTGAAAAAAGGGACTTATGACCATTTTTCACACTTACGACCGTTGCAGCATCCCCCAGGGCAGGGATAGGCAACCTTGGCTCTTTTATGACTGGTGGACTTCAACTCCCAGAATTCCTGAGTCAGCATGAGGGAACTATGGCCCCCTCATGACTTGCGGACTTCAACTCCCAGAATTCCTGAGTCAGCATGAGGGAACTATGGCCCCCTCATGACTTGCGGACTTCAACTCCCAGAATTCCTGAGCCAGCATGGGGGAACTATGGCCCCCTCATGACTCATGGACTTCAACTCCCAGAATTCCTCAGCCAGCATGGGGGAACTATGGCCCTCTCATGACTTGCGGACTTCAACTCCCAGAATTCCTGAGTCAGCATGAGGGAACTATGGCCCCCTCATGACTTGCGGACTTCAACTCCCAGAATTTCTGAGCCAGCATGGGGGAACTATGGCCCCCTCATGACTCATGGACTTCAACTCCCAGAATTCCTCAGCCAGCATGGGGGAACTATGGCCCCCTCATGACTCATGGACTTCAACTCCCAGAATTCCTCAGCCAGCATGGGGGAACTATGCCCCCCTCATGACTCTGGACTTCAACTCCCAGAATTCCTGAGCCAGCATGGGGGAAACTTTGGCTCCCTCATGACTTGCGGACTTCAACTCCCAGAATTCCTCAGCCAGCCTGGCTCAGCTTGGCAACCTCTCCCTTTCCCCTCAGTCTGGCTGGCTCAGGAATTCTGGGAGTTGAAGTCCACGAGTCATAAAAGAGCCAAGGTTGCCTGCCCCAGGGTCATGTGATCAAAGTTCAGGCACTTGGCAATTGACTCGTATTTATGATAGTCGCAGCGTCCTGGAATCACGCAATCCCCTTTTGTGACCTCCTGACAAGCAAAGTCAAGGAGGGGGGGAAGCCAGATTCACTTAACAACCGTGTTACTAATCGGCTCCTATTTATGATGGTTGCAATTTCCCGGGATCACATGACCCTCTTTTGCGACCTTTGGACAAGCAACTTAACAACCGTGGGACCGACTTAAAAATCGCAGCGATTTACATAACAGCCGTGGCCGGGAAGGTTGTAAAATGGGTCGAAAACTCGACAAACGACTGTCTTGCTTAGCAACGAAAATCTTGGGCTCCATTGTGGTCGTAACTGGAGGACTAGTGGAGAAGCTCTTTCGGTTTGATAAGGTACAATGTGCCCATTAATGTCCGCACGGCCCCTTCTATTTCTCTGTAGTTTTTACATTCTCGCAACGTCTTCTGAGTAAGATAAAATCAGATCGAGTTTCGCTTTTCCCTTCAGAACGCTGGCTAAGATAGACTATTCCTGACGTGGCGGCTTTATTTTCCACACTCAGCCGACCTTGAGATGTTCAGGTCGAATACATTTGGGGAAAAGTTTAAACTTCCCGCGGAAAAAACTGTCGCCCGCCGTGTGGCTCAGCCACTCTCGCTCTGCAGGGAAGCCGGTCACTAAGTGGAGATCCCGGGGGGGGATGGGAAACCTGGCACGGGGGGGGGACAATGAGAGAGGGAGCAACTTACCGTCGCAGGTGGGGCAACACTGCTCTGGGTGCTTGCCTGGATGGCTGCAGAGGGCAGGTGGGCAGCTCACCTGCCTGCAGGAGACCTCGCCAGCCTGTGAGGGCAAGCAGATCACTGGAGGTGTCTGTGCCCCCCAGGACAGACCCAGCCCCCCCCCCCAGCCAGCAGACTCACCCCACACCGGCAGTGTTTGCAGCGGTCTTGGGACTGCACGGCATCGCCACTGCGGTACTCGCGTCCTTCCCAGAAGCAGCCTGCAGGGGGCGACACACGGACTGCAAATGTCTGCCCTGGAAGGTTGGCCGGGCTCCTTTGGAAACCACCAGCAGGGGGCAGCAGAGCTGAGTTGGCCAATTTGGCCCCACTGGGAGGGAGGCCTCCCGCTGTTGGGGGACGATGGGGTTTGTAGTGCTCTGCTTTCCCTCTTGGTGATGGAGATGAGAAGAGACGATAAGGGGATTTGCTGGACCAGCTTCAGAATATTTTGGAGCTGGTCCAGCAAATATCCAGAGAGAAGCAACCTAGAACTAAGGAGGCATTTCCTGACAGCGAGGACAATTAACCAGTGGAACTGCTTGCCTCCAGAAGCTGTTGGACTAGAAGACCTCCAAGGTCCCTTCTGACTCGTTCTATTATCCTGTAACTTAATCAACCCTCCCCCCCAAGGATGAGGCACATGGTTGAGGGAGTCAAGATGGCAGTGGTTCAAAGTCCTGAATCCTTTCAAAGGGCACCCTAAATTTATAATAATAATAATGTTGGAAGGGAACTTGGAGGTCGTCTAGTCCAACCCCCTGCTCAGGCAGGAAACCCTATACAATTTCTGACAAATGGCTGTCCATTTTCTTCTTAAAAACTTCCAGTGTTGGAGCATTCACCACTTCTGGAGGCAGGTTGTTCCACTGGTTAATTGTCCTCACTGTCAGGAAGTTTCTCCTTAATTTCAGGTTGCTTCCCTCCTTGATTAGTTTCCGTCCGTTGCTTCTTGTCCTGCCTTCAGGGGCTTTGGAGAACAGCTTGACTCCCTCTTCTTTGGGACAGCCCCTGAGATACTGGAAGACTGCTATCCTATCACCCCTCGTCCTTCTCTTCGTTAAATTAGACATACCCAATTCCAGCAACCGTTCCTTGTATGCTTTAGCCTCCCAGTCCCCTAATCATCTTCGTTGCTGTTCTCTGTACTCTTTCTAGAGTCTCAGCATCTTTTTTACATCGTGGTGACCTACACCACACTTGTAAAAAAAAAAAAAGATTTAAGGCTTCCATTGCATAAATATGACACCATCTTGACTTTTGGTTTATCTGTGATGCTTGCCCAATGAAGTCATCGTGGTTTGTCTGGGATGCCCAGACCCCCTTTCTGCCCAATGGTGTCATTATCGTTTATCTGGGAAGCTTAGCTCTCCTTTCTGCTCAGTGACACCATCATGGTTTGTCTAGGATGCTTAGACCCCTTTCTGCCCGATGATGGTTTGTCTGGGACGCCAAGCCCACCTTTTCTGCCCAGCAACATCATTGTGGTTTGTCTGGGACACCTTGTGCCTCCCCTTTCAGTCCAGAGCCCCCCCCACACCAAGACTCACCGTCACAGACGGGGCAGCAGGTGCCCGGGCGAGGGCGGGCAGGGTGGCGGCACAGACTGGCACACTGCCTCCGTTGGCAGATGGCATTGCCCTCCTGCAGCAGAGAGGGGAGGAGGAAGAAGGGGGTCCTTTGAGGGGTGTAAAAGGGGTTTTGGGAGGGGGATTCCTGCTAGAAGTTCGGCTCCCCACCTGCCCCAGATTTAAAGAGGCCAGTGGCGCTTCCTTGCGGGCACAATCGGCCGTACAGAAAAAAAACCGGCCGTACAAAATTCACCGGAAGGCGAGGCTGTCCTTGACTCCAGCGTGACTCAAGAAGACAATCCCAAAAAGTCAGGACGGACCCTGCAGTGGGGCGACGGAAACTCCGCCTGTTTTACATTTAGTGACCGTAATTGGGACTTGTAACTTGGTCGTTAAGTGAAAACGTCACTAAGCGGACCCCCCCCTGGTCTGACGTCAGCCTTCCTTGGCTGTGCAGACCCGAGAAAGCGGCAAACGAGATAGGACTGATTGCAAGGTGATTTTTTTTTCTCACCCCGGTCGTAACTGCGAATGGCCGCTAAACGAGGCAGTCGCTAAACGAGGACAATTTGTACGCCACTGTCTTAGATTTCTTTTTTTGACCTTCATCTGTGGACTTTCCCTGATTTTTCCCCTCTGCGCCTGTGGTTTTTATGGCGTGGTTTAGCGTCTTTCATATTTCCTGGCGTCTCTCGCCCTGATGCTCGACCGGCTTTTAGCGCTGGCCGGTCAGCCCGACTCGGCAGTGGGTCAAGCGTGACGCTAGGAATTCCTGGGACTTCACGGCCTGAAAGTCACGGGTGGACAGCTGGACACTGCCAGGGCTCACCTGACATTTGCACCTCAGGCAGGGGTCTGTGGAGGGCGTCCACTCTTCCCCGTGTTCGTGTCTGGCGGTTCCGTTCACACAACCTGCATCATGGAGGACAGAGGGAATACTGGATGTGAGAAGCCCACGCAGAGGTGGAAACATGGATTCAGGGCCGACAGCCCTCCACAAGAAAACAGCCCCCTTGGGAGAGCACTGAAGACCCCTCCTCAATTCATTCCTGAGTTAGTGGGGGTTCCTTTGTAATGTAGCAATATACCAGGAAGTACCTGTCATCTATTACATTATTACTTATAAATAGTAATAGTAATAGTAGTAAAGTTGGATCTTATCTACGGGCCTCTATGGAAACCCACAACTTCCAGTTGCAGAAGAGAAGAACCACCCCACCCCACAGACACATCCAGGGACCACCCCAAAAGCAGATTCTCCCCCAGAACAAGCTTCTAGCAGCAGCAATGGAGGAGAATTCTCCAAAGCGCCAGAAGGCAGGACAAGAAGCAACGGATGGAAACTCACCAAGGAGAGAAGCAACCTGGAACTAAGGAGGAATTTCCTGACAGTTAGAACAATTAACCAGTGGAACAACCTGCCTCCAGAAGCGGTGAATGCTCCAACACTGGAAGTTTTTAAGAAGCGACTGGACAGCCATTTGTCTGAGATGGTCTAGGGTTTCCTGCCTGAGCAGGGGCTTGGACTAGATGACCTCCAAGGTCCCTTCAAGCTCTATTCTGATTGATTGATTGACTTACAACAGTTCATTTAGTGATTGTACGAAGTTACGGCAGCACTGTAAAAAGTGATTTATGACCACTGCTCACACTTACGACCGTTGCAGCATCCCCATGGTCACATGATCAAAATTTGGACCCTTGGCAATTTTGACTCATTGATTCATTGAATCAATAACTGCCGTGATAAATGAATAAATGATTGAAAATGAATGAATAAATAATCAGTGATTGACCAGTGAAATGAATTGATCAATCAATTGACCCAATGAATCAATGAGAACCAGTGATTGACATGATAATGAATGGACTCAATAAATCATTACTCTACTCTACTCTACTCTACTCTACTCTACTCTACTCTACTCTACTCTACTCTACTCTATTCTATTCTATTCTTCTACTTCATTCCATTATTCTATTCCATTCCACTCCATTCTCTGTTCTATTCTATTCTATTCTATTCTATTCTATTCTATTCTATTCTATTCTATTCTATTCTATTCTATTCTATTCTATTCTATTCCATTCCATTCCATATTTTCTATTCTATTCTATTCCATTCCATTCCATTCTCTGTTCCATTATTCTATTCTATTCTTCTACTCCATTCCATTATTCTATTCTATTCTATTCTATTCTATTCTATTCTATTCTATTCTATTCTATTCTATTCTATTCTATTCTATTCTATTCTATTCTATTCTATTCTATTCTATTCTTCTTTGCAAGAGCTAAAATGGAAAAAGGGCCACCATCCCATGCCCAGCACATTCCTGGCCGATTCCCCAAAAGGCACCAAGACTGGCAGGGTGAGTCTCAAACCCCAAGCAGTTCCTCACCCTGGCAGTGCATCCGGTCGGGCTGCAGTTGGCACTCGACCTTGCCCTGCGCACACACGCAGGAGGTGCAGGGGTCTCGGTCCCAGGAGGCCCCCTCCTCGTAGTGCTGCCCATCTGCAAAGCAGGTCACCTGCCGGCACTCGCATCGTTCAAGGGACTTCAACCGGCTACGCAGGTCGGAATTCTGTCGGGAAAGTGTGGCAGAATCAGAATTGTGTGTCAGCACACCCGAAGTGTTAATTATGTATTTAGAGCAGTGGTTCTCAACCTTTTTAATGCCGTGACCCCCAACCGGTTGTAAGCCGAGGACTACTCAACCGGTCGTAAGTCGAGGACTACTCAACTGGTGCAGCACCGTTTGCAGAATGGGACTTTTGGCGGGCTCCGCAGGGCAGAGACAGCCTGGACAATTCCTATTGGCTTTGGAAAGCCAATAGAATTAGACTCTATTCAAGAGAGTGTATTCTATTGGCTTTCAAAAGCCAATAGAATAAAGGGGAGTAGCACAGCTAAGGAAAAGGGGGGAAAAATGGCGGACTGCGTTGTTTGGCGACCCCCGTGAAATGGTCGTTTGACCCCAAATGGGGTCCCGACCCACAGGTTGAGAACCACTGATTTAGAGTAACAATATGGAAGATAGTAACTGACATAGTAAAGCTTTATACAGGATTTGGACTTATTTAGATGAAATGTTACTGATTAAAAAAAAAAAGAAGGAATGTTATTAATAAACGAATATTGATTGTGTTAATGGGGAAAAAACAGATATGGAGAGACAGTTGAAGTGTTAATTATGTATTTATGTTACCAGTATGGAATATAGCAATTGAAATAGTAAAGCTTAATAGAGGATTTGGATTTATTTAGATGAAATCTTATTGATGAATGTTTTGATTGACTTAGTTGTACTGAAATATATTAACTTGAATATAATATACTACTAGAGGGAATAGAGAGGGGTGCATTTTTTAAAAAAAATGATTTAATTTGATCTTTACGAGTATGATTTTGTATTTGGACAACTGATTGCCCTGCCACCACAGTGATTCTTAAGCACTGGTTTGTAAAATGAAAAAACTAATATAACTTGTTTAAAAAAAAAAAAGAATTGTGTGTCAGCACACCATCGGGCCGTTCCCTCCTGAACTAAACATCAAGGCGGGAACCCTAAATTGCACGGAATCCAGGGCCCCTTTTGAAGAAGCTTTTCTTGGCCAAAATAAGTCCTCTTCTGCCTTGTTGGGTCTAGAGCAGGGGTAGGCAACCTTGGCTCTTTTATGACTGGTGGACTTCAACTCCCAGAATTCCTGAGCCAGCATGGCGCAGCTTGGAAACCTCTCCCTTTCCCCTCAGCATGGCTGGCTCAGGAATTCTGGGAGTTGAGGTCCACAAGTCATAAAAGAGCCAAGGTTGCCTAACCCTGGTCTAGAGGGATGGATTGCCCATCTGCCTTCTGGTTTTCACGTCAGCCCGCTCTGTCTCCAAGACAACCCTCAAAAGGAATTGACTCAACATTTCTGGTACAGTCCTCACCTGCTCCTTCACCATATCCAGCATGGTTCCCAGTCCCTCCACCTGCTCCTCCAGCCTCTGGATCCGGTCTTCCAGGCTGGCCACGCCAGACCTCGCGGATCCCAGGGGTGGCAATTCTGCTTGGCTGGGCTCTTGTTGGTAGTGGTGGGTTTCTGCCAGGGCTGACGGCTCAAAGGGTGGCAAGGAATCCAGTTCCAGAGAAGGTTCCTCTGGGTGATCAAGATACTGGTTCTCAGACAGACCGTATGGCAGAGAGAACAGGTCCAGCTCTGTGGGTCAGCAACACAAGAGGTCAGGACGACCTGGGACGGGCGAGGAAGAACTTCCGGGGGGGTCTCCGACCCTCCTTTCCTGGGCCCATAAATGGGGGGGGGTTATTGGGACACCTCCTCCTTTCAGCAGACCCAGGCCAATGAAGGTCAAGCATCGTCTGAAGATATGCAGTGTGTAATGTACTGGTAGCCTGCAACTTACAACCACAGCTAAGCCCAAAATCTCCATTGCTAAGTGAGACAGTTTTAATTTTACCCCATTTTACGACCTTTCTGGTCACAGTTGTTAAGTGAATCACTGCAATTTAGTTAGGAGCACGTTGTTAAGTGAATCTGGTTTCCCCGTGGACTTTGCTTGTCAAAAAGTTGCCTGTGATCCCGGGACACTGCGACCATTACTCAGGTGGCTTT
Organism: Crotalus adamanteus; assembly: GCA_039797435.1. Classification (NCBI taxonomy): domain Eukaryota; kingdom Metazoa; phylum Chordata; class Lepidosauria; order Squamata; family Viperidae; genus Crotalus; species Crotalus adamanteus. Next base: position 93,733,898 of record CM077923.1, read on the forward strand.
CATGTGTAAGTGGAACTAGAACTCACCGTCTCCTGGTGATTGGCCCAAAGTTACTCAGCTGGACTTCATCTCTAAGTGGAACTAGAACTCACCATCTCCTGGTGATTGGCCCAAAGGTATTCAGCTGGCTTTCATGTCTAAGTGGAACTAGAACTCACCGTCTCCTGGTGATTGGCCCAAAATTACTCAGCTGGCCTTCATCTCTAAGTGGAACTAGAACTCACAGTCTCCTGGTGATTGGCCCAAAGGTACTCAGCTGGCTTTCATGTCTAAGTGGAACTAGAACTCACTGTCTCCTGGTGATTGGCCCAAAGGTACTCAGCTGGCTTTCATGTATAAATGGAACTAGAACTCACCCTCTCCTGGTGATAGGCCCAAAGTTACTCAGCTGGCCTTCATCTCTAAGTGGAACTAGAACTCACAGTCTCCTGGTGATTGGCCCAAAAGTACTCAGCTGGCTTTCATGTGTAAATGGAACTAGAACTCAACATCTCCTGGTGATCGGCCCAAAGTCACTCAGCTGGCTTTCATGTCTAAGAACTAGAACTCACCATCTCCTGGTGATTGGCCCAAAGCCACCCAGCCAGCATTTATGCATAAGGCAGGACTAGAACTCGGAGCTTCCTGCTTTCTAAGCCAGCGCTAATCCCCACACCAAACTGGCTCTTATGTGGTTAAAACCAACTTCCTGAAAAACGGATTGAGGAAGTGTGCTCTCTGTCTGATGGAAAAATATGTATTTGCACATTTGTACTTGAAAGAAGTCAGACAGAATAGCTAAGCTGGATGTCCAGCGATGTGCAGCCAAGACACCCCACGGCTGCTTCCCCCAGACGCGGCCTTTGCGCCATCTGAATCTAATTGACCGAAACAGAACCAGGCCAAATTATGCAAACCAGAACAAAGGGATCCCTTGTGCGAAAGTTGTTCGTGTGCCCGATTTCTTCTGGGTGCCTCGTTCTGTTTCTTTCCAGCTCGCCTCCTGGATCTCCACCAGAAGATGCAGCCTTCGAGGCTCATACTCCGTGGTGGCCGAGAGACGGGGAGGAATTGCTCTGGCCATGAGGCCTGGGCTGCTTGGAGTCTGGCCACTTCTCAGAGACCCCTCCCCACACCTCCACCCTCCCACCTGGGCCATTAGCAGAAAGAGCACGCTTCCTAGCCAGCTCCTTTTTTGTGGGAAGGGTTGAGAAAAGGGAGAGAAGAAGAAGAAGAAGAAGAAGAAGAAGAAGAAGAAGAAGAAGAAGAAGAAGAAGAAGAAGAAGAAGGAGAAGGAGAAGGAGAAGGAGAAGGAGAAGGAGAAGGAGAAGGAGAAGGAGAAGGAGAAGGAGAAGGAGAGGAAGAAGAAGAGGAGGAAGAAGAAGAGGAGGAGGAGGAGGAGGAAGAAGAAGAAGGAGGAGGAGGAGGAGGAGGAGGAGGAGGAGGAAGAAGAAGAAGGAGGAGGAGGAGGAGGAGGAGGAGGAGGAGGAGGAGGAAGAAGAAGAGGAAGAAGAAGAAGAAGGAGGAGGAGGAGGAGGTGGAGGAGGAGGAGGAGGAGGAGGAGGAGGAGGATGACCCCACAGTCCTGGGTGCTCTCTGAGCTGGGTGGCTTTCTTGCAGACGTTTCATGACCCAACTAGGTAACGTCATCAGTGCTAGAAAGGAGTGGAAAGGAGGAGAAGGAAAGAAGGAAGGAAGGAAGGAAGGAAGGAAGGAAGGAAGGAAGGAAGGAAGGAAGGAAGGAAGGAAGGAGAAGGAGGATTGTGGGGTCTGTGATGCTCTCTGAGCTGGGTGGTTTTCTTGCAGACGTTTCATGACCCAACTAGGGAACCTCATCAGTGCTAGAAGGGAGGAGGAGGAGGAGGAGAAAGAGAGGGAGAAGGGATGGAGACAGAGTAGAAGAAAGAAGGGAGGAAGGAAAAAAGGGGAAAGGGAAAGGGAAGAAGGAGAACGGGATAGAGGAGGAGGAGGAGGAGGAGGGGAAAAAGAAAAGGAGAAGAGATGGAGGAGAAGGGGGAGAGGAAAGGGAAGGGAAAAGGAAGGAAGGAGAAGGAGAATGGAGGATGGAGGGATGAGGAGGAAGGAGGAGGCAGAGCCAATGCAGGAAGCCCAGGACACAGTTGCCAGGCCACAGGAGTGTGAAGCCAAGAGAGAGAGACACCTGCCGCTTGCCAGAATGATGGATCTCCTATCCACATCCAGTCCACCTGCAGAGAAACCTCTCCAATTTGGCTCAGAACTGGGCCGGCCAGTTGGCTGCCCCTTCCAGGGGGCTCCCTTCCTCCTCCTCCTGCCCTCCGTGGCGCTGGGCCACCCGGGCACCTGCGGGACTCCAGCCTGCCTCTCTGCAGCTGTTGCCTCCTGTCTGGCTGGAGCCCAGCCAAGGCCCACGGCTTTTAGCCGCCCTGGATGGGAACATCTGGCCCACAGCACAGATGTCGGGGGGGGGGGGCTGGAGGGAAGAAAAAGTTTCCCACTGCTGGGATCCCTTTGATCTTGGCCTCTCAGCTGCCCCCTCGGACTTGGTCCCTCCTGGAGGACCCCCCGCCCAGTTCTAGGTCAGCGGGTTGCAGGGGAAAAAAGATCTTGCTGAACCACAGCAGTGCTACAAACATCTCTCTCTCTCTCTCTCTCTCTCTCACACACACACACACACACACACAGCCCCACCTGCAATTCAGTTGGAGATGCTTACCCAGCAGGTTCTCACAGTGCCAGGGGCGGTGGGGGAAGCCATGGGGGGAGATCTCGGCCGTCTGCCAGGAGCCCTGCAAAAAAAATAAAATAGAAAATCCATCAAAGTCACCAATGTCTAATGGTTAAGACATAAAGCTACAAAAAGCGGGAGACGGGGAGTTCTAGTCCCGCCTTAGGCATGAAAGCCAACTGGGTGACTTTGAGCCAATGGCCGGGAGGCGGGGAGTTCTAGTCCCGCCTTAGGCATGAAAGCCAACTGGGTGACTTTGGGCCAATCGCCGGGAGGCAGGGAGTTCTAGTCCCGCCTTAGGCATGAAAGCCATCTGGGTGACTTTCGGCCAATCACCGGGAGACGGGGAGTTTTAGTCCCACCTTAGGCATGAAAACCAACTGGGTGACTTTGGGCCAATCACCAGGAGACGGGGAGTTCTAGTCCCACCTTAGGCATGAAAGCCAACTGGGTGACTTTGGGCCAATCACCGGGAGACGGGGAGTTCTAGTCCCGCCTTAGGCATGAAAGCCAACTGGGTGACTTTGGGCCAATCGCCAGGAGACGGGGAGTTCTAGTCCCGCCTTAGGCATGAAAGCCAACTGGATGACTTTGGGCCAATCACTGGGAGACGGTGAGTTCTAGTCCCAGCTTAGGCATGAAAGCCAACTGGGTGACTTTGGGCCAATTGCCGGGAGACGGGGAGTTCTAGTCCCGCCTTAGGCATGAAAGCCAACTGGGTGACTTTGGGCCAATCACCAGGAGACGGGGAGTTCTAGTCCCGCCTTAGGCATGAAAGCCAACTGGGTGACTTTGGGCCAATCACTGGGAGACGGTGAGTTCTAGTCCCAGCTTAGGCATGAAAACTGGCTGGGTGATCTTGGGCCAGTCACTATCTCACAGCCCAGCCCACCACAAAGGGTTATTGTTATGGGGAAAGTAGGAGGAGGAAGAAGGGTTAGATATATTTGTGTAAATAGATAGATAGATAGATAGATAGATAGATAGATAGATAGATAGATAGATAGATAGATAGATGATGGATGGATAAATAACAAATAAATAAATAACAGACAAATTAACAAACATGGAGAGGTGTATAGCGAGGAAAGGGCAATGCCAGTCCTATCCTTAGCAATATCCATAACGCTCCAAGCCACTCTCGATGCACAGCTTTCTCGCAACTTAACTTGCAAGAGGTCCTTGAAACCCTTAGCCCCCCCCTCCCTCCCCCAAATAACTGTCTTGTCCCTTTTTTTTGAATGTCTGCAGGTTGGCCGCTATTTCTCATCTCCTTGGATTACTTCCCTGGCTAAAAAATAAATTTCCAAAATGACCTTTAAAAACATGGGTGTTTTGCTAACGCAAAAATTCCACCGGGGTTCACAGCTTAGAGAGCCCCCCTCTAATAGACTGGCTAAGCCACTGTCCGAAGAATAATACGGGGTTCCAACTGAAGTTAAAGAAATCAAAATTAAATCCATGCAGCTGCAAGGAAAGGAAGATTATTTATTCCGAAAAGCAAGGTGATTCGCCCACGGGGGTAGCTACAGGGAAGAAGAAGCACGGAACGGCTGTTGTATAAGGGTGCGCGTCCTTGGTGTGGGGTCTTGAAGGGCGTGGGTATGTGTACGTGCTGGTTCTAGGGTGACACGTGAGGGTCATGCGTATGTGTATGTGTGGACCTGGAGAAGGGCTTAATTAAATCAAGTGATGTGTATGGGGTCTCTTCTTCGTTTGAACTGTGAGCATTATAATTATGTTTACATTGTGTTGATTGCATTTTGTGTCTTTGCTTGGGCCTGTTTACAATGTGAAATAAGTGTTTAATTAATTCCTATGTTTGAGTAAGTTTAAAGGATTTCAGAGTCTGTTAGTCAGTAACTTTGCAGAGCCGGGTCTGCTAACATATAATTCTCTATGTAGTACAGATAGTCCTTGATTTACAACAGTTTGTTTAGTAGTGACTGTTCAAAGTTACGACGGCACTGAAAAATGTGACTGATGACCGTTTTTCACAGTTGTGACCTTTGCAACATCCTCATAGTTATGGGATCACAATTCAGAGGCTGGCAACTGACTCATATTTATGACGGTTGTAGTGTCCAGGGACCACATGAGCCCCTTTTGTGACCTTTTGACAAGCGAAGTCAATGGGGGAAGCCAGATTCACTTAACAACAGGGTTACTAACTGAGCAACTGCAGTGATTTGCTTAACAGCTGTAGCCAGAAAGATTGTAACATGGGGCAAAACCCGCTGAACAAATGTCTCGTTTAGCAACAGAAATCTCAGCCTCAATTGTGGTCATAAATGGAAGGCTTCCTGTATTTCTAACACAGCTATAAAAATGTATAAATTCTGCCCAAACCACAGAAAGGAAACTGGCATTAAGCAAGCCTTGTCCGTGGCATGAAGGAACCCCAACTGGCCTCGTTAAACTGACGGAGGATTGGGGTTCAGGGTTAAGCACCAAAGTGGGCTTGGGAACGTTCTGGATGCAGGTCACAGCTAACTGCCCCTTGGCTGGACTTACCAGGAACTTGCTGGATTCGTCTCCGGCCAAACTGGCAAAGGTGATCTGCAGGTCGAGGGGCAGCAGGAGGCTGAGCAGCTCCTCCCCACGGCGGTTCTCAAAAATGAAGGGCTCTTGGCAGTCCACGTAGAGGGAGATGCGCCGTGGCTCCAGGGTCAGGGCCAGCTGCGCCCAGCGGCCGTGGGCAAACGGGGTGCTTCCGGGGAAGACCAGCGAGGCCGGCTCCATATTATGCACTGCCCGGTACGCCAGCCATAGCTGGTCCGCCTGGGTGCTGGATGCCAGCTGCAGGAGGGGCTGCCCGTCCCGCTTGGAGGCTGCTGGGGAGACCAGGGAGATGAGGGTCCCCTCCGATCCGGGGTTCTGGCGGGCCACGAAGTGGAAGCCGAGGGCGGCTTGTACCGTGGACAGTAGGTAGACGGAGTAATCCCAGGGCAGAGTCAGGATGGGCACCCGTCGGCGGAACTTCCAAGCCGGGATGCCCGGATCGGGACCCTGGGTCTTGCTGACGCCTGGCACCGAGTGGCTGATGTTGAGCGCCTCCAGCAGGTCAAGGACTGTGAAGGGAGAGCAGGGTGGTTAGTGGCCGTGTCGCGTCTACACAAGTCCCAGTGCTGGAAGCCCAGAAGAACCAGTCAAGAATTTGGGGTGGGTGGGGGTTTAGCCCCTGGGAAGTTTGCAGATTGGCCTGTGGCATTTGCTTGGCCACAATAGGGGCACTGAGGAGCCATCTCACCCCAATGGGATCAGCCTGTCCCACTTGCGGCCAACGCAAGAGGCCTGGTACGGACGCGATCTGTTAAGGAAGTCTGGCGGGTGGGGTCAAGGAGAAGAGCCTTTTCTGCGGTGGCCCCAGCCCTTTGGAACACTCTCCCCCACAGCACTGCTCCAAGGCTTTTGGCCTTCTGAAGGGAGTTAAAACCTCAGTTTGCTGGTTGGCTTCAGATGTCAAGTAAACAATGCCCTAATTGAGGAGGCATCAAGGATACTCCCAGCAACACTGACAGGGTGAGCCACTAGAATAGAAAGAGAGCAAACTCCAGACTAACTCTGGTGATGTTACCTAGTTGGGTCATGAATCGCCTGCAAGACCAAGCAAGCTCAGAGAGCAGCAAGGACTCCATGCGCCTCCTCCTCCTTCCTCTTCACAAACCCCACTCCCTTCTAGCCCTGATAATGTTACCTAGTTGGGTCATGAAATGTCTGCAAGGAAACAACCAGGCTCAGAGTGCACCAAGGACCCCATGTTCCTCCTCCTCCTCCTCCTCCTCCTCTCCACAAACCGCACTATCTTCTAGCCCTGATGATGTTCCCTAGCTGGGTCACGAAACATCTGCAAGAAAACCACCCGGCTCAGAGAGCACCAAGGACCCCACAGTCCAACCCTGGGATGCAAAGTTCCCTTCTCTTGGTTTGAATCCAATGGGAGGGTTGATAAATGTTCCCACGGACGCATTCTACACAGCAAGTACACAAGCTAAGACGCAGAAGGAAAGCACGAAGATCAGACAAGGATCCTGCAGGTCTTGTATCTCACACCTGGGCTTGGAAAGCACAACTGGGCCAATCTTCCAGGTTGTCTCCATACTGAACTAAGACGGTTTCTTAAGGGAAGGGAGTTTGCAGGGATAACACCTGAGAAATAATGGGTAAAGCAGAGCCACAAGGATTTAAAAAAAAAATGAGCTAAAAGCAAGCCTTAAAACTTGTTGGGGCATGGAACTCATTAAAACTCTGCAAAACAGCAAAGGGGGATGGGTGGGGTGGGTCTCTTATTCTTGGGGGTGGGGGAGGAACTTTCATGACAAGATGATCCTCGACGTACGACCACAATGGAGCTTGACAGTCGTTAAATGAATTTTGCCCCATTTTACAAACTCACACAACAGTGACACAACAGAGCCAATTTTATGACATTTCTGTGGCAGTCGTTAGGCCAACACCCACGGTCATTAAGCCAAACCATGGTTCCTGGAAGATGCCTTTTCACCAAAAAACAGAAGTAAACGTTGCACTTGGGGGGAAAACGTTCATATAAAATGAGGTCACGTGACTTAGGGACGCCGCAAACAGCCGTAAATGCAGCCTGGTTGCCGAGGACTGAATTTGGGTCACACGACCGTGTGGGGCTGGCCACCAGAACTTCAAATCTGGGTTAATAGTACCCCCAGATAGGCCCGTTAGAACTTCAAACAGCGATGGGATCTCCTCTCTGCCTTTGCAAAATCCCAGATACAGGTAGTCGTCAACTTACGACTTAGTCCTCACTTAGTGACCAGTCGTAAGTGGAGGAGTACCTATATTTAGGATTTTGCGGGCTGTGCATGTCAGCAACCGGTCCGCACAAACAAGCAAAGCCCCATCTGCGGGATGCAGGCAGCACACAAAACCACACACTCTCCGGTCCGTAGAAAAACCTCTGTCCGCAGAACCGGTCCCTGGTGTCCAAAATGTGCCCAAAGAGGTAGATTTTTTAGGCTATTCTCATGGTAAGGCCTGACTGCTAAAACCTTTATTTGAATTATTGATCAACTCAGCCACCACATTGCTTTTCAAATATTTAAATGTAAAACTAGAAAATCAATAATATTATCTTTAAAAAAAATCCAAAACACCCCCTTCATTTGGGCAAAGAATGCTAATTTTTAAAAAAAAGTTGAAAAGTTGTATATAGATATATTATATGTAATTAATGTACAATATGGACTGAGATGTCAGTCAAAGACGATTTACCACGTTCAATGTTTTTAATCTTTTTTTCTTCCTTTGTACTTAATAAAAACTTCAATAAAAAATAAATAAATAAAAATAAAAGGCAACAAAAGGGACCCTGCGGATCAGTGAGCAAAGAAAAGGCAGAAGCATTTTTGTTCTGTCTCCTCCTCTTCCGACACAAAACTGGAGAATGTGAAGGGCAGGGTGACTGGGCAGCATTAAATGACATTTATTTAAAGAGCGGGTTTCATTTTGAATGATAAAATCGCACCCCAAAATTTCATAAAAAACTTGCTGGATGAAAACTCTCGTGCAGTTTTGGAGAAAAACCTGGTGGACCGGTCAAGTTCCAGCTGCCTGGAGAGATCCAGGAACATGAATTACCCAGCAGTCAGTGTGGCATCAACAGCTGGGAGCGATTTTCAGCAAATTGTCAAGAGGCCAGTGTGTTAGCACACACAGGGAAAGTCCTAAGAAGCAAAAGTCAACATGGTTTGGCCATGAAAAATAAATCTACTACTTGGTTCAGTTTGCCTTATTGCTCAATTGGATGAATGTTCCTCTTAGTAGATGGTGGGAGTGCTTGTAGACGTAATATATCTTTGCTTTCACTGGCAGGGGCACTTAGGTTACCGGGAGCGCTCAACTTACAATCCTTCATTTAATGGCCAATCAAAGTTCCAACAGCATTGAAAAAAAAGGGAATTACAACCAGTTTTCACTCTTGCGGCCATTTTTCACACTTACGACCGTTGCAGCATCCCCGTGGTCACGTGATCCAAATTCAGGCCCTTGCCAACCGACTCATATCTATGACCGTCGCAGTGTCCCCCGAGTCACGTGATCCTTTTGCTGACGAGCTAAGTCTATGGGGAAGCCAGATTCACTTAACAACCGTGTGACTGACTTAACAATGGCGGCGATTCACTTAACAGCCATGCCAGGGAAGGGCGCAAAATGGGGCAAAACTCATTTAACAGGTCTTGCCCAGTGACAGAAATTTCGGCCTCAGTTGCGCTCCTAAGTCGAGGACTGCCTGTAGTTTGATAGGAGCTTCCTTTGCTATGCGGGGCTCGGCTGGATGACCTCAAGGGACATTGGATGTTGCCCAGGACAAGACCTTTCCTGGCCTAAGCAAGCTGCCCAAAGTGGACCCCTCGACAAGCCACAGTTCGGGTCGCGGATTCTCCTGATCCCCATCCGGAAGGTGCTTTTTTACGGAGGCAATTGGACTTTTGTTTGTTTGCTTGTTTGAAGACGTTTCGCTCCTCATGCGAGGAGCTTCTTCGGCTCTGACTGGATGGTGGAAGCTGAAGAAGCTTCTCGGGATGAGGAGCGAAACCTCTTCAAAGGGAAAAACAAAGAAAGTCCAGTTGCCTCCTGGAAAAAACCACCTTTGGGACAACCAGGAACTATCTGGAGAAGCTCCACAGACCTTCCGGATCACTGATTTTACAAAGATAATAGTAATAGTAATAATAATAACAACAATAATAACAACAACAATAATGTTGGAAGGGACCTTGGAGGTCATCTAGTCCAACCCCCTGCTCAGGCAGGAAACAAATGGCTGTCTCACCCTCCCTTTGGGAACGGACCAGCAGAGCCTCCAAAGCCAGGGGCAGTGTATCCGAAAGCCCTGGCTCTTCTCTTCCCCGCTCCCCCCTCCCCACCCCGAAGCCCCCTTCCCAGCGGCTCAAGCTGCACGCGAACCAACCCAACCCGAACCCGAGTCAGCGGGTGGGCTGCACGCATCATGGAAACCCACCCGGGGGGGGAGGTTGCTGCCCTCCCCTGCCAGCAGTCCCCGCTTGCAGCTGGTGCCCGCCAGCCCCCCCCCGAAGCCCCAGCGCTCACCGTCGTCCTCGAAGTCCCGGCGCGCCGACCCGGTGCCCTCGGGGGTCCCGGCGCCCGTCCAGGAGGGTCCCTGCAGGGTCAGCGCCGCCCAGGGCAGCGCCCACAGCTGCCAGCAGCCCCGCATGACGCCCACCCGGGGATGCCCGCTCCGCTCTGCCCTCCGCCGGACCGGAGGGGTGGGCGGGGGGCGGTCTCGGAGGGACAGCCCGCCGCCCCCCCCCCGGATGTGAGGCCGGGCGGGCGGACGGGCGGGCGGGCGGAGCGAAGTCCCGGGGCGGATCGCGGGGGACGGGCGCGGACGGGGGCCTCGAACGGGGACTGGCTCGTGCCCAGCTGCCCCACGCCGGGATCCCCCTCCCCATAAGCAGGCACGGGGGGGCTCTCTCCCTGAGCGAAGGGAGGGGCGCGGGTCTTTGCAACCTCGCCGCCCCTCCCTCTGCCAGGTAGCCCCCCCCCTCCCGCCCAATTTGCTTGACGGAGCGCCCCGACACCCCTTTGGGGGGGGGTCTTCCTACGCTCTCTCGGACCCCACTTGCGTTGTTCGGCCAAAGGGGAGGTCGGGGGCGCGGTTGAGCCCCGGAGGGGGAAAGTGGGGGAGGTCCGTTCCCCGCAGCCCCCTGGGGAGGCAGACCCCGCCCTTCCGTCGGCTGCTGCCGCCGCCACCTGTCCTGCAGGTGAAGCCTTCACCTGTCCTCACCTGGCGAGGGAGGCGCGGAGGGTTAGAAGAGGCAGGCGAAAGAAAGGCTTTGGCGCCACCTGCTGGCCGAACCGCGGCAAGGTCCTTGGCGAGGGGGCAGCTGCGCGGCCCAAGGGTCAATTAAAACCAGATGTTTTGCAGAACACCAGAAATTTTTTTTTTTTTAAAAAAAATAAAATAAAAAATCTAGGCAAACACAGGATAGTCTTGGCCCCTCCCTGATGGAGAGGAGCCCCGTTGTAGGTTGCACAAAAATGCACACTTGACGGAGTCGTGTATGTGCAAACCCTAAGTACAGGTATTGGTCAACTTGAGACCTCATGTAAGGCCAGAATTCCCACAAAGTTCTTCTCCTGGTCTGTGTTGGAGGCAGGATTGAAGGTTCTCCAGATCTTTGGATTCCGCTTCCAGAATTTCAGAGGCATCTTTCGTTGGAAGGAGCCTGGTGAAGCATGAAGGGGGCCAGCTGGTCTGTCTCAACCTAATCTGATTTCCTTGCAATTTTTTTTTTTTTGCCCAAAGGAAGTGGAAATATCTTTGGGGTTTTAAGTGTTTACGGTTTCATTGGGGCCAAAAGGTCCAGCTAGGGGGTTTGTCTCGAGACTAATGTGGCGTCCATGTGACGTCTCTTCCAAGGCAGTTGAGACAGAAGCCACGGAGACGTCCCACAATGCACACAAAACTTCACAATGGGTTAAGGAAACACAATTACGTCTCTGCAATGCAGGCATGGCCCAGCAATGGAGCTGAGTAGCATCCAGCAGGCACGGAATTCCAGGATCAGAATAAGAATAGAGCTGGAAGGGACCTTGGAGGTAGTAATAGTAGTAAAGTAATAGTAATAGTAGTAAAGTTGGAAGGGACCTTGGAGGTCATCTAGTCCAACCCCTGCTCAGGCAGGAAACCCTACACCATTTCGGACAAATGGCTGTCCAGTCTCTTCTTAAAAACTTCCAGTGTTGGAGCATTTACTGCTTCTGGAGGCAAGTGGTTCCACTGGTTAATTGTTCTCACTGTCAGGAAGTTTCTCCTTAGTTCTAGGCTGCTTCTCTCCTTGATTAGTTTCCACCCTTTGCTTCTTGTCCTGCCTTCAGGCGCTTTGGAGAATAGCTTGATTCCCTCTTCTTTATGGCAGCCCCTGAGATATTGGAATACTGCTATCATGTCCCCCCTTGTCCTTCTCTTCGTTAAAGTAGACATAACCAATTCTAGCAACCGTTCCTTATATGTTTTAGCCTCCAGTCCCCTAATCATCTTTGTTGCTCTTCTCTGTACTCCTTCTAGAGTTTCAACATCTTTTTTACATCGTGGTGAGCAAAACTGGGTGCAGTATTCCAAGTGTGGCCTTACCAAGGCATTGTAGAGTGGTATTAATACTTCACGTGATCTGGATTCTATCCCTCTGTTAATGCAGCCTAGCACTGTGTTGGCTTTTTTGGCAGCTGCTGCACACGGCTGGCTCATATTTTTCATATCTTCTAGTCCAACCCCCTGCTCGGGCAGGAGACCCTATACCATTTCAGACAAAGGGCTGTCCAGTCTCTTCTTTAAAATCCTCCAGTGATGGAGCATCCACCACTTCTGGAGGCAAGGAGTTCCACTGATTAATTGTCTTAACTGTCAGGAAGTTTCTCCTTAATTCCAGATTGCTTCTCTCCTTAATTAGTTTCCATCCATTATTTCTTGTCCTGCCTTCGGGTGCTTTGGAAAATAAATTGACCCACCCCCCTCTTCTTTGTGGCAGCCCCTCAAATTTTGGAAGACTGCCATCCAGTGGTGGGATTCAAATAGGTGAGCAACCGGTTCTCTGTGTGGATGCCGCTTCCAGAAAACCATTCTGGGCCTGGGCAACCAAAAATTAGCTGCTGAACTGGTGTGAACTGGCTGACTCCCACCACTGCTGCTATCCTGTCACCCCAAGTTCTTCTTTTTCCTAGACTAGCCATCCCTCGTTCCTGCACCCCTCCTTCATATATTTTTTGTCTCCAGGTCTTTGATCGTCCGAGTTGCTCTTCTTTGCGCTCTTTCCCAAGTCTCAACGTCTTTGTTTTTGGAATGTGGTGACCAAAACTGGATGCAGGATTCCAGGTGTGGCCTTACTAAGGCTTTGTAAAGCGGTACTAACTCATCTAATCCTCTTTATCAAAAGTCACCAGGTGTAGAGATGAGAGATAGGCGAAAGTCGTGTGTGGAAAACTGCGCCCCCCCAACGCTTGTGCCTTTGTTCTGCATCTATCTTCTCCCTCCCCCCTCACATCACCATGGTGACGTGACAGTATGCAGGTCTGTGTGACCTTGCCAGTTTGATAAGGCTAGCCGGTGAACAACAAGTTTCCCTGTTTATGGCCTCTAGCTTTTTACTCTTGAGGATTGGTAAAGGATTTTAGCCAATGAAATGCTGTTACCATGCTGTATCTTTTGCTATTTGCAAACCTCTATTTAAACAATAAAGGCTGCGTAGTAAGTGGCCATTTCTTTGCACCCTTCAATGACTAAGGAGTGATTACTACAACCAGGAAATTTCTCTGTGTTCTGGAGGCCTTATTAAATCAGCTTAACTAACTCTGAATCCACCCCTGACTTGTTTTTGTTCAGGAACATGGGAACATGTTGATATTATTATCTTTTATTCATTAGACATGAACCTCAGTCAACTGAACATTCAAATTGGCTGGCACTGATGGTTGACACGGGTTGCTACCAGCATCCTAGGTATCAACCAGACACCTCCTTAAAATATAAGATATAAATATAAAATATAAATTATTATTGTTATTGTTATTATATTATTATTGTTGTTGTTGTTATTATTAATCATCGCAGTCAGCCAGATGCTCAGACGTTCAGATTTGGCGTTTTTGTCTATTTATCGAGTCCTTTCCAAGGACCTGGGATAGGCAGATGTGGATGTTTGATGGTATTACAGGTATCCTCGCAGGATGGAAGCAGTTCCTAGTAAGGCCGCCTTTTGCAATTGACTAATAGCGAATTTGTCAATGCCAATGGTGTTCAAGTGGTGCTCCAGTTGTTTTGAGATTGCACCCAAGGCGCCTATGACTATTGGTACTACCCTTGCTTGCTTTTGCTACAGTCTTTCTATTTCTATTTGTTATTATTATTATTAATTATTATTATTGTGTGCTGGTATTTTTCTTGGAACTACATAGCAAATATTATGGAGCAGGCTGTTGGCAAAAAGGAGAAGAAAAAAGAAAAATGTTCAGACTGCAAGTCTGAAGTTGCAATGAAACACACAACACAGTCCACGACTTACGAGCACAACCAAGCCCAAAATTCAACATGGCAAAAAGATCATAAAAACAGGATGCGCCTCACTTAACCACCGCCTTGCTTAGCAACAGACTGTGGTCATTAAGTTGAGGACTTGGGGGGATTTTCCGTGCTCGGATGGTCCTTCGGCCTCTCCCAGTTTCAGATCCTTTGCTTGAGTGCCTCTTTCTAATGGGAAAGAGATTTCCTGGTGCCGCCAATAAATTCTCAAATCTCTCCTCTTCACAGTTCAGGATGCTTCCTGTTGACTGGAGTCATAAATACCCCCCAGCAGCTGCTTTTGCAGCATTTTAGGAAAGAAAAGAAAAAAGCAGAATAAAGAAAAACATCAGAAAAGAGACAGGTGAGCGATTCCCACCTTTAACCTGCTTGCATTCCAGAACTCGTGGCAGCAAAACTATCTCTTTGAAGAGCGAAAGGTGAAAAAAAAACTCGCAAAAACTCAAATTCAGGTAGTCCTCAATTTACGACTGACTAGCATTTCTGTCGTTAAGCGAGCTGGCTGTTCGGTGAGCCTCATGCCTGATTTTTACGACTTTTTTTGGGGAGGTCACGATTAAGCAAACCGTCTTGGTCCTTAAGGGAATCACTGCTGTCCTTAAGCGAATTCGGCTTTTCCCCCCATTTGACTTTGCTTGTTGGGAAGCCGGAGGGGGGAGGACACAAGTGGCGATCACGCGACTTTGGGGACGCTGCAACCGGTTGTTAAGTGTGAGGTCTGGTTGTGAGTGACGTCATTCAATGCTGCTGTCACTTGGAATGGCCACTAAGCAAACAGTTGTAAATTGAGGACTCTCTGCATGCCCGAATTAGGCACAGGCGTGCAATTCTCGACTTTCTGGGCTGCTGATCCGTTTTTCCTAGCTTAACACAACGCGCATTCCCACACAAGAAGCACACTCTCCATCTTGATCGTTCTTCCTTGCACCACCACTTCTCAGGGGTGTGCAAAACGGCCCTGATCCGGCTTTAAACTCCGGTTCAAAACCGGTTTTTGGCGTCTCTCTGTCTCCCTCGAGGCACTGGTTTTGTTGTCGAATTGCCCCCCCCCCACAACATGGGGCAATCCACAACTTGGCTTTGTTGAAGTGTTGGTGAGTTTCCTCAGCTGCTATTCTTATCTGATTTTTTGTTGTTGTTGTTTTGGAACTCTGCTCACTTTGTACTTTTTAAAATTCTCTTTTTGTGGGGAGCTGTCTGGAGTCACGTATAGGAGATGGGTGGTCTATATGTTTACGAAATAAATGTAAACTTGATGGTCCACTTGATTAGTAAAAGAGAGTTTTGCCTTTATATACAGGCAGTCCTCGACTTACGACCACAAGAGAGCCTAGAATTTACATTGCTAAGTGAGAAATTTCTTAAGTGAGTTTTGCCTCTGTTTTACGATGTTTCTTGCTACAGTTGTTAAGTTTCAGAACTCTCTGTTAACATGCTGTTATTGTGATCCACTCTTGGAAAAATTATTATGGATTTGGCATTTTTGTTCTACCTACTGAGTCCTTCCAAGGACCTGGGATAGGCAGATATTATTATTATTATTATTATTAATCATCACACAGTCAGTCAGAGGTTCAGACTGGATTTGGCATTTTGTCTACCTATCGAGTCCTTACCCAGGACCTGGGATAGGCAGATGTGGATGTTTGATGGTATTACAGGTATTGTCGCAGGATGGAAGCCGTTCTTAGCAAGGCCGCCTTTTGCAACTGACTAATAGCGAATGTGTCAATGCCGATGAAGGTGTTCAAGTGGTGCTCCAGTTGTTTTGGGATTGCACCCAAGGAGACTATGGCTATTGGTACTACCCTTGCTTGCTTTTGCCACAGTCTTTCTATTTCTATTTGTAGGTCTTTGTATTTTGTTATCTTCTCCAGTTCTTTCTCGTCTATTCTGCTATCTCCAGGCACTGCCACGTCCACTATCCAGTCTTTTTTCTCTTTCTTATCGACAATTGTTAAGTCTGGGGTGTTATGTTGCAGGTGCATGTCTGTTTGAATTCTGAAGTCCCAGAGCAGTTTAATTTGATCATTTTCTATGACTTTCTCTATTTTATGATCCCACCAGTTTTTGCTTACAGGCAAATGATATTTCTTGCAGATCTTCCAATGCACCATTGTTGCTACTTTGTCATGCCGCTGCTTGTAGTCAGTCTGTGCAATCTTCTTGCAGCACCTTACCAGGTGGTCCATTGTTTCTTCAGCTTCTTTGCATAGGCGGCACTTACTGTCTGTTGCTGTCTTCTCAATTTTGACTCATTATTACTATTATTATTTATTAAAATGAAATAAACGTTTTTGAAGTTAGAACAGCCCTGAAAAGGGGACTTAAGACCGGACCTTGCAGATCACGGTGTTCCCCACAATCATGTGATCAAAATTTGGATGTTTGGCAACTGGCATGTACTTATGACAGTTGCAGCATCCCGGGGTCATGTGATCACCATTTGCAACCTTCCTGGCCATATTTGGAGGAGCAAACTCCCTGACGGAAGCCGGATTCACTTAACGCCCGTGTGCTTCACTTAACGGCTGCAGTGATTTGTGTAACACCATGGCCAAAAAAAGATTGCAAACTCGGGCGCGGCTCACTTAACCGTTGCTTTGCTTAGCAACGGAAATCCTGGCCCCAGTTGTTGCCATAAATTGAGGACCACCTGTAGGCTCCGGGAAATGTTGTTGTGGACAGAAGATTCAGACAAGAAAGAATGGTTGGAAACTCACCAAGGAGAGAAGCAACCTGGAATTAAGGAGCAGCTTCCTAACAGTGAGGACAATTAACCGGTGGAACAGCTTGCCACCAGAAGTTGTGGGAGCTCCGTCACTGGAGGTTTTTAAGCAGAGGCTGGACAGTCACTTGTCTGAGATGGTAAAGGGTCTCCTGCTTGAGCAGGGGGCTGGACTAGAAGACCTCCAAGGTCCCGTCCAGCTCTATTCTGATTCTGATTCATGGTTCCCTCCAGTTTATGTGAGGACTGATGTAGGCCTAGATAATGACGTGCTTCAATTTGTGCACTTTTAATTTCTTTTTGTTGTTTCTCCAACCAGATGCGGACCATACTTCTCGTCTGCATCGGCCTTTTGCTTCCCATCTATTTGTTGCACAGATGTGAGTTCCTGCTAGGAGCTTTGGTGCTGCCCAGGTTGAGCGGGGTGTGTGTGTGTCTATGTGTGGACTAGAAGACCTCCAAGGTCCCTTTCCAATTCTGTCATTTTGTCATTAATTCATTCATTGTTCACATTTCTGAACCGCCCCTCCTCCCTCAGAGAAGGATGTTAGGAGGTGTACAAGATGAAGATTCCTTGTGTTTACACGCTGGCTGTTGAAACGTGGCCTCTAGTCCAGGTTCCCTTCCTTCTGCGACAGGTGATGCTGAAACGGAAATCTGCCCGCCGGGATGGATGACGTCCAGGGGAGCGTGCTATTCAATCTTCTGCGAGAAGCGGACGTGGGCAGAGG